>QEPC01006441.1:37745-72338 GCA_003113815.1 Sphenodon punctatus | reverse complement strand
GTGCCCTCACCACCTCCGCCACCGCCCCAGCCACCAGCACGCCTGCTGGGCCCGTGCATCCACCTATCGGTCCCTGTAGGCCTTCAGTGGGAGCAGCCACCCAGGGGGGTCTCTCCATCCCTGGGTCCATGTGCTCTCCCAACACCACCTGCCCCTCTGGACACTGTTGGGGACATGGACAGTGGGGGGGAGGAGAGCTGCATGGCACCCACAGGGTGGCCACGAGGGAGGCCCTGGAGACATGCAGGTCATGGGGAAGGGGGGGAAGGGGGTGAGCGGCCTAAGAGAGGGTACACGGCACTGGGAGGAGGATGGTGGTGGTGGTGGTGGTTACCTGTAGGTGGTGGTCACAATAAATGTACAGACACCATGGTCGCTTCCATGGTTCTGCTCATGTACCCAGGTCTGGGGGTGGGTGGACATCGAGGGGCATGACCAGGGTGCTGGTGGGGACCCTGGGGAGGTGGAGATGGGGGTGCGCGGCTTCACGCATCAGGCCTACTGGCTGATCCACCTAGCCAGGGCAGCATGTATGCACTTTGTACTCCCGCGGGTTCTCAGGATTCACATAGAGAGGCACGGGGTCGGGAAGGTGCTGGGGCACGGGGTATTCAAGGGCAGCCCCATCAGTCTCACAAATGTTGTGGAGAATACAGCAGGCTCTGATCACCAGGACTGAGGTCTCCACCGTGTAGTCCAGCCGGCCCGCGAGGCTCCTCCAGTGCTGCTTGAGTGCCCCAATCGCCCTCTCGACCACAGTCCTGCTTGCACACAGGGAGGTATTGTACAGCGCATCCACAGGGTTCCTGGCGACCGGTTATGACTTCATCAGCCACCGGGTGAGTGTATAGGTCAGGTCCCCCAGGATGCAGGGAGGCATCAACCTGGTTATCCCCATGTCCGTGAAGTCCCCACTGTACATCCGGGCATAGAAGGGGGAGATGGTCATGATCCAGGCATCGTGGCTGTACCCAGAGTGACCCATGTAAATGTCTATGAACCATCCCTGGTGGTCCATGACCACCTGCAGCTGCAGGGAGTGGTACTCAGGTTGGTTGACATATTCCACGGCCTCTCCATCGGATAGGCAGAGGATCTCGATGTGGGTGCCATCCATGGTGTCCATGCAGTTGGAGAAGCCTCCAGCCGTGAAGCTGGCCATCACGGCCTCCTGGCCCACCAGCTGGATCACTCAGTCAAGGAGCATGCCCTCCACCACTTCGCAGATGTCTCGCAGGATGCAGGTGATGGTGCTCACCCCAACGCTGAAATGCTGCGAGACGAACCAGCGGGAGTGTAACGTTGCTAGAGCCCAGATCCCGATTGCCACCCGCTGGACTATGGGGATGGGGGTCCGCATGGGTGTGTGTTGCCACTCCAGCCAGGGCGTTAACAGCTCCTTGAGTCGCAGGAGGGTGCCCCTGTCCATCCGAAAGTGTGCTCTCCAGGCGGCCTCATCCCACTAAGCCAATGCCCTGGACCACCACCCCTGTGCCTGCTCCATGACCCATAGCCACTGAGCAATGGGCATAGCGAGCTGGGCAGCGTGGCCCATGGTCTCCCTCCACCACTGGAGCTGGCCAGCCGCCTCATGGAGTGCTGCGGCCCATTCCCATGCACAGACGAGGGCCTGTCAGGCAGTTCTGGAAACCCTCTGGGCCCTGAGCCGGTCCAGAGAGCATCTGTGTCCGTGGTGGGCTCTCCGGGCTCTAGCAGCTCTTCTGGCCATGCACACCTGCAGCCAGGCAGTCAGGTGCACCTCTGCGGTCTGGGTGTGCAAGAGGTCCATGTGTGAGCAGTACCACTCCACGCAGACTGCTAGGTGCATCCCGAATCCACCCAACCACCCTATCTCCATGGTGAATGGTGCCCTTGGTGGGTTGGAGTCGTACCCATTATAGGCTGGTGCCTGTGGTGCCCCACCCCATGTTCACGACCTGCCTACTGGCTGGGGGGCCCCAGGTCAGCACATCTCCCCCCCCAGCTGGCTGGTGTGGCTCCTGCAGGGTGAAAGTGGTGGGGCAGCAGTGCCCGACCCCCTGGGCACATCTGTGGTCCCTGCACGGGGCCTGGCGCATGGCCCAGCCTGTGTCCGGGCGTGTGCGTGCAGCAGCTGCATTTCTGCTGTCATCACCTACCACCTCTTAGTGTTTTGGCTGCCTGTTGTCCTCGCCGCCCTGATCTGTGTGTAGGCTATCCTGTATGTGTGCTAGGTTCCAGCATCTGGGCTGGGTCCGCACCCCATGCCTCGCTCATTAGCCGGGCAACGTTGCGGCCTTTGGCCTTATTGCTTGGCTCTGGAGCTCCCCTGATTCCCCTCCCATTCCTCCAAAGATTGTGGGGCCCCTCTTTACTTACAGTTAGTATCATGTGCATGCTGGACCATGACTGGCAGGGCTTTCCCGGGGCTTGTGGGCCCCAGCGGCCCTGGGGCCCCCCATAGCTGGACCTTCCACGAGACCATGGGCCTGTGTGAGCTATGGCATTCCCCAGTCGTGCAATTTCTCCTGAGCTGCCCGGACAGCCTGGCAGGTGCCTATGCTAGTCTGAGCTCCGGCCTGCAATACTTCAGCTATGGGTCTAGCGCCTGCGATTGCCAGCTGCATGCGGAGACGCTGGGCCTGCATCTCTTTCCCAATGGGCGCATCCCAGATATGAGGTGTGTGCATGTGGGGTGGTCGCCTGAAGAGACCGTGTCTGATCTCTCTGTGTGCAACCTGGTAACCTACACAGCCTGTCTGGCGGAGAGAGGTCCTGCCCTGGCAGTGTCCTTCTTTGGCTATGTTCACGGGGCCCGTGGGTACCAACGGTCCCGTGGGCTGGTCTATCACCACCTGCTGGAGCTCTGTCACCTTCCATGCGCCAGCTGATGACTATGGCTTGTCGGAGCCCACCAGAGTGGAGATGACAGCGCTGGCTGTTGTGTGGTCCTGATCCAATGTCCAGGTGGGGCTCGCCGTGCAGGATCCCTTCAAGGCATACTAACTGGTCGCCCACCAGATGGTAGCACTGGTAGTTGGGGCATGCTCCGGTAACCCCACTTTGTCCAACTGGCAGGTGACCCGGCCCCGGGCCCCTTCGTGGCCCCCTGCAGCTGGCTGTGAAGCTCCTTGTGCCTTCTGGGCCCTGGTTGCTGGCCCCGCTATGACCCAGGGGATGAAGCAGACACGGTTCCTGCTCCATTCCCCATCGTGTGTGGGTTTGGGGAGTTGCATCGGCCTGGGTTGTGCCTGTGCCCCGTGCTGTGTACGTGGTACACATGCATATCTGAGTGTGCACATTCTGGCCTGAGCACTGTGTCTGCAGGAGGCTTACACAGGCCATTGGATTCGGCCCTTCATACTTAGCAATATATTAGAACAATTGGATACAGTGGTATCTATTTTCTTCCTGTTTTAGTCAAGATATATATGATTCCTTTTAATTTTTGGGATCCTCACAAAAAAGCTTGGAGACAGAGCCTCCAGTCCCAAGACCTCTAGAATGACACCTAAATTAAATGTGTATGAGAAATATTGTCTTGATGTTTGCTTGATGCCAATTTGTTAGGGAACACCACTTGAAACCCAATAGTCCTGGATGTCTTCAGACACTGGTGACTTAACTGGGGAACTCTTGCATAACTCTATGAGCCTACCTGCTGAGTTAAAGATCCTGGAACTGTTAGCTCTTGTGAGTCTGTTAGCTCTTGAGAGTTTAAGGGTGAAAACAGACATGCACCTTAACTCCACTTTAACACCACATCATTTCTTTTGCATGTTGCAGGGCTGCATAGGGCACCAATATAGTCCTGCAACATGCATAAAAATGTTTGACACTGCTTTAAGTGGAGTTACGTGCATGTCTGGGTTTTTTCGCCCAGTGTAACACTGGGTGAAATTAGTGATGGAAATGAGCAGCAATTTTGCTGTTCATTAAGCTCAAGGATCAAGTGCAATTTCTTGGCAAACCTGATGCAGAATATGGCAGACCACCTTCTGGGGCAACAAGAGCACATTACTCCTGTTCCCAAGATTCCTTCTGCACTTTCTCCTAGTTCAGGGTGCTAGTTTTGACCTATAAAGCCCTACATGGCTTAAGGCACACATAACTGAAAGGCTGCCTCCTCTATGTTCCCAGTCAGCTGAGGGTGCACTTGTGCATCTACCATCAGTGTGTCATGTTCTTAAAGTAAGGGCTTGTGGAGAGGCATTCTCAGTGGATGCTTCATAATTTTTGAATTCCTACTCCTGGAGGTTAACTGAAGCCTGTTTCTAAGCATTTTCTAAATTCAGTGTAAGATCTTTTAGTTTGGCTCAATATTTGGCAGGCAGAGAAAGACTGTGGGGAGAGATTTTTAAATAGCTTATTCATATTATCTATTTCTACATCTTTACACCCACATATACATGGCAACTCACCCCGAGCCCTCTGGGTGGACAGGATAGAAATGTTAATAAATAAAGTAATTAAACATCCATTTGCGGAAAAGTAATTATTTTGATATTTTGGAGGGCTATCCATAAATGTGAATAATAGTTGTGGATTAAGAATGGCCTATTCATTTCTGGTCTAGAGCCAAAATTTATCCATTCTCTTAATATCAGAATGAAGAGAGACCCACTGAAACTATCAGGCAGGAGCTTAAAATCAAATAAAAGGAAGATTTTTCAAACAACACACAATTAACCCATGGAATTCATTGCCGTGGGATGCTGTGAACACTAATGAATAATTATGTTCAAAATGGGATTAGATCAAATTTTGGAGTTTATTTCCAACAATAGATATTGTTGTCTCAAACAGCCTGTAGTTGGGAGTTAAGGATGGATCATTCCAGGTATGTCCTGGTTTTGTATCCTTCTTCTGAAGCTTCCATTGTAGGCTACTATCAGAGGCAGAATAGTCAGCTATATAGACCATTGGTGTGGCCCAGAACGGAATTTCTTATATTTTCCCCTCCAATGATTTGTTCATTAGAAAACCACATCTGAATTATCTTTCAGCTAGATTTTTGCAAATTCTCAAATGTAACATCTGTTTTAGAATCCCTCAAAGAACTCAGGATTCGTAATCTAAAAGTTCAACACACTCAAATAAAACTGGGGTTTCAAAAACTCTTGACTATGGGTAAATTCAGACATTACGGGATTCACAGTGGATTCAGGGTGGTGGCTGTGATCGCGTGAATGTCTGTTTGAGCCCTGCCAGATGTTCACCATGGTGAATTCCTGGCGGGGTTCAAAGCTAACCACGATTCTGGTGGTGAGGCCGGGCTCACCTCCAGAATCGTGGTTAGCTGAACCATGATCAGGAATGGGGTGAAGGTAATGTCGGTTACCTCGTCCCGTTCTGAACCATGGCTCAGATAATGGTACGGGATTGGGCACAGCGGCCTGATTGGCTGCTGCACCCGCCCATCTCTCCGAGGGCGGCCGGCCGGAGGAGCGTAGGGGTGCGCGGCTGAGCGGCCGCACGTCGCGCCGTGAAGCCCTCCCCGAGTCCCCTCTGCGATCAGGCCAGCACATCTAAAGGATGGCTGGTCTGATCACAGTCCAGGGTTCGTCGTGGTGGGCTGAAAGGCCTGTCACATCTGAAATTACCCTATCTAGCGTATTAATCAATTTTCAATACCTGGCCTCAGCCGCAGGTCGTGAGCAGTTTGGGAAAATGTCTTCTTGACTGTATTCAACACTTTGCCAAAAATGTACATCTCAAATTCACAACAGGAGTCAGAATCAATTAAACATGTTTCAGGGAAACTTATGTTGCTAACCTTTTTCTAAGTTTCCCTAGAAGAGAAGTCATTCTTCTTCAGAGACTGATGAATAGGAATGGGTCCTTTAAGTAATGTGAAAAGGACATGTCATTCATCCTGTTGTTGAGGGGTCACTCAAAACAAGTACATTTGAAGATGATGGGTGATGGCAATGCCAAGCTGAAATTTGATTGATATTTTTTTTCCAACTGAGCCCCATGAACATGGATGAGCAATGCAAAATAGCAACAGTAGTAAATGCCTCAGACAGAAAAAAATTGCTTATGCTACATGCTTTGATAAAGTCACTGACATGCAGTAGTGTTGTGCAGAGGGCAGGTTTTGTGATAAGAGGGGAATATTTGGAAATTTTTCTTTTAATGTTTTTAGATTTTTAAAATGTTTTTCGTTTTTAGAAAATTCAGAAGAGAGAATAAATTTTGTTTACATGCTCACTAAATGTTAAAGAGCTGAAAAACATATTTCCTTTTTTCAACAACAGCAAAGAAAATACTGGGTTCAGGGAGTACAGCACCAGTTCAAAATGCGTGGAGACACAGAAGGCAAAACACACTCAGGAAGGTGGAACAGGAACATGGGTCTGAATGACGATGATCCACCCAGCTTCCTGTGGCCATTGGCAGGCCTTATATACAGGCCATAAGCCAATCAGGAAGATGGGGGGCGTGGAGTGAGGATGAGGAGGAATGTGGCAGTGGACCGGCAGTGGAGTACTCCTTCTACCCAATTCTGGATCTTGGTCAGTGGGAACTGGTGGTGGGGGTGGTGCTGAAGCATCTGCTGCACCCAGGGCCCCAAGGATGCTGATTCAAGCCTGCATCCTTACAGAAATGGGGATAGAGATGTTAGTCACTTCATCTTCATTTTCAACAGAATCTTCATTTTGGTTACTTTGGTATTTCAGAATTGAATCTGCAGTACTTTCACTTACTTTGTTTCAGTAGAGTTTTGCAGCAATATATTACACAACGGATCTGTTGTGCATCTTAGGGTATTTTCAGACATTACGAGATCATGCTCAACCACAGACAATCCCCTGTGGTGGGGAATGGTCCCGTAATGTCTGTTTGAGCCCCGCCAGAGGTTCACCACAGTGAACCTCCGGCGGGGATCAAAATAACCATGCTTTCAAGGATGGTCCAGGGACCATCTCCAAAAGCGTGGTCAAAGTGATTCCCTCCGGGGGTGAACACCCCGTGGGAATCAATTTTTGCCCCCAACACATGTNGCACATGGAGGTGGTGGTGGGACAGCAGAAGCAGCAGAAGTAGCAGCAACAGCAGGCAGGACAGGCCGCCCCAGAGCCGGCAACCGGCCTGAGGGAGAGGCACCCTGGAAATGGGTAAGGGGACCGCAGGGGGGGAAGCGGCACAGGGGCACCAAGGGGGGGGAGGTCTGGCAGGTGGGGGGATAGGGGGAAGGGCCATGGGGCTGGGGCAACCTGGCAACCAATCACCCCCCCTTCCGACCCACAGACATGGAAATGGGTCTGGGAGCCCGAGCCTCTGGAAGCGGTGGGTGGTGGCCAGATGGAGGAGGACCAGGATGGCCCATGCAGGAGAAGACCGTACCACCAAGGTGGGCAATGGGGTCACAGGGAAACCCAGGAATTCATCGGGATCTGGGTTTCCCTGGAGCACCAGCTGAAGCTTGTGGTCAACCAAAGGAATGAGCATGTCTACCAGGAGATCGTGCGGGACATAGAGGTGGCGGGGCACCACAGGACTGTGGCCCTGTGCTGCTTGAAGGTCAAGGAGCTTAAGAAAGGGTACAAGGTCATTAAGGACAATAACCGGTGGTCCGGACACGGAGTCCAGATTGCCCCCTACTATGATGCCCTGGACCACATGCTCCACATGAAGGGATCCATTGTCGCCCCATGCCTCGTGGGAAGCGCCATGGTCCAGGGTAGGGAATGGGCTGAGGTACCCCCTCCCCTCGCCACCCCGGTACAAGGCTCTGGCTCCAGGAGCCCCGTCCCAACAGGACCTCTCTGGGACCTCAGGGACCATCAGGCTCCCTGAACACACCAGTCTGGGGAGCCCCCATCTGATGTCCAAACCAGGAGACTCTGAGGCCATCACACTGGTCACCCTCAGTCAGTGGATGCAGGGGGACCCCAGTAACACAGAGGGACCGGTCTCAGAGGGCAGACGGGGTAGACTGACATCGAGGGTAAGCAAGTGGGTGGAAGGAGAAACAGACCGGAGGGGAAGGTCCGAGGGGAGGAGGGGGTACACTGGGCAGGGGCCTGCCCCAAGCAACCCCGGACACCCCAGACCATGGGAAGGGGACCCAGAGGGCCACCAGGGGGCATGTGCAGCCCACCCCCACCCACATCCCCACAAGGCATGGAACGCCCCAGAATCAGCAACAGGAGGCCAAGGAGGATGGCGGCAAGTAGGCGTGGGAGCAGCCAGAGGTCCCAGGTGAGGCACACCGGCAAGCAGGGGAGAGGGGGCACCGGGGGAGGTCGGGCAGGGGACCCAGAGCACACTGTGCAGGGGAGGGGGGGCCTGGGTGCAGGGGAATGCTGGGGAAGGGCACCGGCTGCCACCCTGAGGGGGGGCATGATCCCCAGACATGCCCCAGGATAGTGGGTGGGCATCTAACCAACTCCTAATGTGTACAACAACAGGGCCACCCAATGGGTGCCAGAAAGCCGGCCCCGTGACCCCAGCACAACAGATGAGGGAGCACCAGGCACAGATATGACACTGGAGGGAGGAGCAGGCAGAGGACATAGTCCACTCCACCACCGAGCAGGGTGAGCAGATGATTGTGGCCATCAATCAGATGGAGGTGGCCACAGAAAGGACCGGGGAACAAGCAGAGGCAAGGGACTGGAGGCTGAAGGCAGAGGTGTGACTGGAATGGAGGCGGGAGCACTGGGAGCACAGCAGGCAAGTGGAGGCATTCGGGTGGCTGGAACAGGCCATAGACCGGATGGTGAGGGAGCATTCGGCCACGATGAACTGGTCCCATGACAATGGTGCCTCGCTGCTGCTGCTGCACGCAGGGACCATGAGTGCCTACATGATGTCCACTGCCCTGCCGGGCAACCTGCCTGCCCCAGCCCCAATTCTGGGCCCCTCAGTGCCCTCACCACCTCCGCCACCGCCCCAGCCACCAGCACGCCTGCTGGGCCCGTGCATCCACCTATCGGTCCCTGTAGGCCTTCAGTGGGAGCAGCCACCCAGGGGGGTCTCTCCATCCCTGGGTCCATGTGCTCTCCCAACACCACCTGCCCCTCTGGACACTGTTGGGGACATGGACAGTGGGGGGGAGGAGAGCTGCATGGCACCCACAGGGTGGCCACGAGGGAGGCCCTGGAGACATGCAGGTCATGGGGAAGGGGGGGAAGGGGGTGAGCGGCCTAAGAGAGGGTACACGGCACTGGGAGGAGGATGGTGGTGGTGGTGGTGGTTACCTGTAGGTGGTGGTCACAATAAATGTACAGACACCATGGTCGCTTCCATGGTTCTGCTCATGTACCCAGGTCTGGGGGTGGGTGGACATCGAGGGGCATGACCAGGGTGCTGGTGGGGACCCTGGGGAGGTGGAGATGGGGGTGCGCGGCTTCACGCATCAGGCCTACTGGCTGATCCACCTAGCCAGGGCAGCATGTATGCACTTTGTACTCCCGCGGGTTCTCAGGATTCACATAGAGAGGCACGGGGTCGGGAAGGTGCTGGGGCACGGGGTATTCAAGGGCAGCCCCATCAGTCTCACAAATGTTGTGGAGAATACAGCAGGCTCTGATCACCAGGACTGAGGTCTCCACCGTGTAGTCCAGCCGGCCCGCGAGGCTCCTCCAGTGCTGCTTGAGTGCCCCAATCGCCCTCTCGACCACAGTCCTGCTTGCACACAGGGAGGTATTGTACAGCGCATCCACAGGGTTCCTGGCGACCGGTTATGACTTCATCAGCCACCGGGTGAGTGTATAGGTCAGGTCCCCCAGGATGCAGGGAGGCATCAACCTGGTTATCCCCATGTCCGTGAAGTCCCCACTGTACATCCGGGCATAGAAGGGGGAGATGGTCATGATCCAGGCATCGTGGCTGTACCCAGAGTGACCCATGTAAATGTCTATGAACCATCCCTGGTGGTCCATGACCACCTGCAGCTGCAGGGAGTGGTACTCAGGTTGGTTGACATATTCCACGGCCTCTCCATCGGATAGGCAGAGGATCTCGATGTGGGTGCCATCCATGGTGTCCATGCAGTTGGAGAAGCCTCCAGCCGTGAAGCTGGCCATCACGGCCTCCTGGCCCACCAGCTGGATCACTCAGTCAAGGAGCATGCCCTCCACCACTTCGCAGATGTCTCGCAGGATGCAGGTGATGGTGCTCACCCCAACGCTGAAATGCTGCGAGACGAACCAGCGGGAGTGTAACGTTGCTAGAGCCCAGATCCCGATTGCCACCCGCTGGACTATGGGGATGGGGGTCCGCATGGGTGTGTGTTGCCACTCCAGCCAGGGCGTTAACAGCTCCTTGAGTCGCAGGAGGGTGCCCCTGTCCATCCGAAAGTGTGCTCTCCAGGCGGCCTCATCCCACTAAGCCAATGCCCTGGACCACCACCCCTGTGCCTGCTCCATGACCCATAGCCACTGAGCAATGGGCATAGCGAGCTGGGCAGCGTGGCCCATGGTCTCCCTCCACCACTGGAGCTGGCCAGCCGCCTCATGGAGTGCTGCGGCCCATTCCCATGCACAGACGAGGGCCTGTCAGGCAGTTCTGGAAACCCTCTGGGCCCTGAGCCGGTCCAGAGAGCATCTGTGTCCGTGGTGGGCTCTCCGGGCTCTAGCAGCTCTTCTGGCCATGCACACCTGCAGCCAGGCAGTCAGGTGCACCTCTGCGGTCTGGGTGTGCAAGAGGTCCATGTGTGAGCAGTACCACTCCACGCAGACTGCTAGGTGCATCCCGAATCCACCCAACCACCCTATCTCCATGGTGAATGGTGCCCTTGGTGGGTTGGAGTCGTACCCATTATAGGCTGGTGCCTGTGGTGCCCCACCCCATGTTCACGACCTGCCTACTGGCTGGGGGGCCCCAGGTCAGCACATCTCCCCCCCCAGCTGGCTGGTGTGGCTCCTGCAGGGTGAAAGTGGTGGGGCAGCAGTGCCCGACCCCCTGGGCACATCTGTGGTCCCTGCACGGGGCCTGGCGCATGGCCCAGCCTGTGTCCGGGCGTGTGCGTGCAGCAGCTGCATTTCTGCTGTCATCACCTACCACCTCTTAGTGTTTTGGCTGCCTGTTGTCCTCGCCGCCCTGATCTGTGTGTAGGCTATCCTGTATGTGTGCTAGGTTCCAGCATCTGGGCTGGGTCCGCACCCCATGCCTCGCTCATTAGCCGGGCAACGTTGCGGCCTTTGGCCTTATTGCTTGGCTCTGGAGCTCCCCTGATTCCCCTCCCATTCCTCCAAAGATTGTGGGGCCCCTCTTTACTTACAGTTAGTATCATGTGCATGCTGGACCATGACTGGCAGGGCTTTCCCGGGGCTTGTGGGCCCCAGCGGCCCTGGGGCCCCCCATAGCTGGACCTTCCACGAGACCATGGGCCTGTGTGAGCTATGGCATTCCCCAGTCGTGCAATTTCTCCTGAGCTGCCCGGACAGCCTGGCAGGTGCCTATGCTAGTCTGAGCTCCGGCCTGCAATACTTCAGCTATGGGTCTAGCGCCTGCGATTGCCAGCTGCATGCGGAGACGCTGGGCCTGCATCTCTTTCCCAATGGGCGCATCCCAGATATGAGGTGTGTGCATGTGGGGTGGTCGCCTGAAGAGACCGTGTCTGATCTCTCTGTGTGCAACCTGGTAACCTACACAGCCTGTCTGGCGGAGAGAGGTCCTGCCCTGGCAGTGTCCTTCTTTGGCTATGTTCACGGGGCCCGTGGGTACCAACGGTCCCGTGGGCTGGTCTATCACCACCTGCTGGAGCTCTGTCACCTTCCATGCGCCAGCTGATGACTATGGCTTGTCGGAGCCCACCAGAGTGGAGATGACAGCGCTGGCTGTTGTGTGGTCCTGATCCAATGTCCAGGTGGGGCTCGCCGTGCAGGATCCCTTCAAGGCATACTAACTGGTCGCCCACCAGATGGTAGCACTGGTAGTTGGGGCATGCTCCGGTAACCCCACTTTGTCCAACTGGCAGGTGACCCGGCCCCGGGCCCCTTCGTGGCCCCCTGCAGCTGGCTGTGAAGCTCCTTGTGCCTTCTGGGCCCTGGTTGCTGGCCCCGCTATGACCCAGGGGATGAAGCAGACACGGTTCCTGCTCCATTCCCCATCGTGTGTGGGTTTGGGGAGTTGCATCGGCCTGGGTTGTGCCTGTGCCCCGTGCTGTGTACGTGGTACACATGCATATCTGAGTGTGCACATTCTGGCCTGAGCACTGTGTCTGCAGGAGGCTTACACAGGCCATTGGATTCGGCCCTTCATACTTAGCAATATATTAGAACAATTGGATACAGTGGTATCTATTTTCTTCCTGTTTTAGTCAAGATATATATGATTCCTTTTAATTTTTGGGATCCTCACAAAAAAGCTTGGAGACAGAGCCTCCAGTCCCAAGACCTCTAGAATGACACCTAAATTAAATGTGTATGAGAAATATTGTCTTGATGTTTGCTTGATGCCAATTTGTTAGGGAACACCACTTGAAACCCAATAGTCCTGGATGTCTTCAGACACTGGTGACTTAACTGGGGAACTCTTGCATAACTCTATGAGCCTACCTGCTGAGTTAAAGATCCTGGAACTGTTAGCTCTTGTGAGTCTGTTAGCTCTTGAGAGTTTAAGGGTGAAAACAGACATGCACCTTAACTCCACTTTAACACCACATCATTTCTTTTGCATGTTGCAGGGCTGCATAGGGCACCAATATAGTCCTGCAACATGCATAAAAATGTTTGACACTGCTTTAAGTGAAGTTACGTGCATGTCTGGGTTTTTTCACCTAGTGTAACACTGGGTGAAATTAGTGATGGAAATGAGCAGCAATTTTGCTGTTCATTAAGCTCAAGGATCAAGTGCAATTTCTTGGCAAACCTGATGCAGAATATGGCAGACCACCTTCTGGGGCAACAAGAGCACATTACTCCTGTTCCCAAGATTCCTTCTGCACTGTCTCCTAGTTCAGGGTGCTAGTTTTGACCTATAAAGCCCTACATGGCTTAAGGCACACATAACTGAAAGGCTGCCTCCTCTATGTTCCCAGTCAGCTGAGGGTGCACTTGTGCATCTACCATTAGTGTGTCATGTTCTTAAAGTAAGGGCGTGTGGAGAGGCATTCTCAGTGGATGCTTCATAATTATTGAATTCCTACTCCTGGAGGTTAACTGAAGCCTGTTTCTAAGCATTTTCTAAATTCAGTGTAAGATCTTTTAGTTTGGCTCAATATTTGGCAGGCAGAGAAAGACTGTGGGGAGAGATTTTTAAATAGTTTATTCATATTATCTATTTCTACATCTTTACACCCACATATACATGGCAACTCACCCCGAGCCCTCTGGGTGGACAGGATAGAAATGTTAATAAATAAAGTAATTAAACATCCATTTGCGGAAAAGTAATTATTTTGATATTTTGGAGGGCTATCCATAAATGTGAATAATAGTTGTGGATTAAGAATGGCCTATTCATTTCTGGTCTAGAGCCAAAATTTATCCATTCTCTTAATATCAGAATGAAGAGAGACCCACTGAAACTATCAGGCAGGAGCTTAAAATCAAATAAAAGGAAGATTTTTCAAACAACACACAATTAACCCATGGAATTCATTGCCGTGGGATGCTGTGAACACTAATGAATAATTATGTTCAAAATGGGATTAGATCAAATTTTGGAGTTTATTTCCAACAATAGATATTGTTGTCTCAAACAGCCTGTAGTTGGGAGTTAAGGATGGATCATTCCAGGTATGTCCTGGTTTTGTATCCTTCTTCTGAAGCTTCCATTGTAGGCTACTATCAGAGGCAGAATAGTCAGCTATATAGACCATTGGTGTGGCCCAGAACGGAATTTCTTATATTTTCCCCTCCAATGATTTGTTCATTAGAAAACCACATCTGAATTATCTTTCAGCTAGATTTTTGCAAATTCTCAAATGTAACATCTGTTTTAGAATCCCTCAAAGAACTCAGGATTCGTAATCTAAAAGTTCAACACACTCAAATAAAACTGGGGTTTCAAAAACTCTTGACTATGGGTAAATTCAGACATTACGGGATTCACAGTGGATTCAGGGTGGTGGCTGTGATCGCGTGAATGTCTGTTTGAGCCCTGCCAGATGTTCACCATGGTGAATTCCTGGCGGGGTTCAAAGCTAACCACGATTCTGGTGGTGAGGCCAGGCTCACCTCCAGAATCGTGGTTAGCTGAACCATGATCAGGAATGGGGTGAAGGTAATGTCTGTTACCTCGTCCCGTTCCGAACCATGGCTCAGATAATGGTACGGGATTGGGCACAGCGGCCTGATTGGCTGCTGCACCCGCCCATCTCTCCGAGGGCGGCCGGCCGGAGGAGCGTAGGGGTGCGCGGCTGAGCGGCCGCACGTCGCGCCGTGAAGCCCTCCCCGAGTCCCCTCTGCGATCAGGCCAGCACATCTAAAGGATGGCTGGTCTGATCACAGTCCAGGGTTCGTCGTGGTGGGCTGAAAGGCCTGTCACATCTGAAATTACCCTATCTAGCGTATTAATCAATTTTCAATACCTGGCCTCAGCTGCAGGTCGTGAGCAGTTTGGGAAAATGTCTTCTTGACTGTATTCAACACTTTGCCAAAAATGTACATCTCAAATTCACAACAGGAGTCAGAATCAATTAAACATGTTTCAGGGAAACTTATGTTGCTAACCTTTTTCTAAGTTTCCCTAGAAGAGAAGTCATTCTTCTTCAGAGACTGATGAATAGGAATGGGTCCTTTAAGTAATGTGAAAAGGACATGTCATTCATCCTGTTGTTGAGGGGTCACTCAAAACAAGTACATTTGAAGATGATGGGTGATGGCAATGCCAAGCTGAAATTTGATTGATATTTTTTTTCCAACTGAGCCCCATGAACATGGATGAGCAATGCAAAATAGCAACAGTAGTAAATGCCTCAGACAGAAAAAAATTGCTTATGCTACATGCTTTGATAAAGTCACTGACATGCAGTAGTGTTGTGCAGAGGGCAGGTTTTGTGATAAGAGGGGAATATTTGGAAATTTTTCTTTTAATGTTTTTAGATTTTTAAAATGTTTTTCGTTTTTAGAAAATTCAGAAAAGAGAATAAATTTTGTTTACATGCTCACTAAATGTTAAAGAGCTGAAAAACATATTTCCTTTTTGAACAGCAGCAAAGAAAACACTGGGTTCAGGGAGTACAGCACCAGTTCAAAATGCGTGGAGACACAGAAGGCAAAACACACTCAGGAAGGTGGAACAGGAACATGGGTCTGAATGACGATGATCCACCCAGCTTCCTGTGGCCATTGGCAGGCCTTATATACAGGCCATCAGCCAATCAGGAAGATGGGGGGCGTGGAGTGAGGATGAGGAGGAATGTGGCAGTGGACCGGCAGTGGAGTACTCCTTCTACCCAATTCTGGATCTTAGTCAGTGGGAACTGGTGGTGGGGGTGGTGCTGAAGCATCTGCTGCACCCAGGGCCCCAAGGATGCTGATTCAAGCCTGCATCCTTACAGAAATGGGGATAGAGATGTTAGTCACTTCATCTTCATTTTCAACAGAATCTTCATTTTGGTTACTTTGGTATTTCAGAATTGAATCTGCAGTACTTTCACTTACTTTGTTTCAGTAGAGTTTTGCAGCAATATATTACACAACGGATCTGTTGTGCATCTTAGGGTATTTTCAGACATTACGAGATCATGCTCAACCACAGACAATCCCCTGTGGTGGGGAATGGTCCCGTAATGTCTGTTTGAGCCCCGCCAGAGGTTCACCACAGTGAACCTCCGGCGGGGATCAAAATAACCATGCTTTCAAGGATGGTCCAGGGACCATCTCCAAAAGCGTGGTCAAAGTGATTCCCTCCGGGGGTGAACACCCCGTGGGAATCAATTTTTGCCCCCAACACATGTGACATTACCATGCTCAACCATGGCAGGATTCACTGTGGTTGAGCGTGGTAACGTCTCATCTGGCCCCTGACCACGG
Source organism: Sphenodon punctatus (assembly GCA_003113815.1). NCBI lineage: Eukaryota > Metazoa > Chordata > Lepidosauria > Sphenodontia > Sphenodontidae > Sphenodon > Sphenodon punctatus. The sequence continues at coordinate 56,424 of QEPC01006441.1, read as the reverse complement.
CCCGGACGGCCATGCTCGCCACTGATTCCAGGACATGATCAATGCCCCGGGGGGTGGGTGGGTGCCACAGTTGCATTGGAAGCCTCAGAAGCATGGGGGGGTGGGGCTGTGCGGCCACATGTTGTGCCGTGCAGCCCCGACCCTCCCCGATTCCCCGGCGGAATCTGCCGGCTCGTCTGTTGACGGGCCGGTCTGATTCCGCTGGGCAATCATTTGGGTGATTCCATGACAGGACCAATAGGGCCACCGTCACATCGGAAATCACCCTTAATCTCTTTGAAGTCATAATGGAGTAGGGTACGGGTTGAAAGTTTCCCATTTTTTGGAGGGATTTCCCATTTTGGTGTGGGGAAGGGACTAGAGATGTATCCCTCACACATCTGCCTAATGAACATGTTCCTCTGACAGTAAGCACGATTGTACACCATACTGTTATGCAGCAGTACTAAAACAAAGCAAATGAAAATATCAAAATATTGAAGTAACTGAACCCAATTTATTGAATACATGAATATTGCATTGCACCCAAATTTGTACCTGGATGTGTGTTCAGCTATTTGAATATCAAAATAGTCTTTGAAAAGGCAAAAAGGTGCAATCATTTTAGCCATCCCCACAGCATTAAAACCAAACTTTATAACATTTCCAAGAAGAAAATGTATGAATCCTACTCAACACCTTAGGCTGTGTAAATCCGGTGCTGGTTGGGGCAGGAGAACTGGGTCAGATGTGGTAGGGGGTTGTGGGGCAGGAGAGAGAAAGAATGAGTTTGTGTGTGTTTGAGAGAGAGACACTCCAGGTAAGTAACTGAAAGGCAGTTACCAGCCTATTAAGATGCCCTGCTCAGGTGGGTAGGTGGGAGCTTATTGCCCCTTTCCAGCCCTGCTTACAGATCATGGTGGTGGCGAAGGGCCCTTTGCCCCCACCACCACCATCACCATAAGAGAGGAGCAAGGAACCGAGGTCAACTGCCCAGAGAGGTGCTGGTCTGGAGGGGTTTTCAACCCACATTTGAAAATCAGCAAGTAATGGCCAGGCTAGGAGGCAGGAGAAGGGCCACAGCCGAACACAAAAAGCCCAGATCTCACGATGCAAGCCTTTCTTCACACTAGGATGCACCGGTCATCATGCAGTGGCAGTCGGGTGTTCAGAATTCAGTGCAACGGGCTAGCTGTCACCACAGGTCATGGAAACAAATCTGAGGACCAAGGGTGCTGCCCTACAGGTTGCGCCTTTTCACCATCAGAAGAGTGTGGGAAGAGGCTGTTGCTGTGAGGTGCCCCCTCCTTTTTACTAGTTTAGATATGGGGAAGTCAAAAACATCAAAAGAAGCGGGTGTCCAAAGAACACCCCCTAATGATCCTCCCACATCCCCACCCATCGAGGAGGGGCCTTGACCTGCCCCTGCGGGGGGAACAGAAGCAGTGATATTGTCTATCCAGCAGAGACTGAACAGATGTGAGGGAGCAATGCCACAGGTTGCCGTGACCCAAGATAGTGATCCCCTCTCCCCCTGGGCATCTTACAGATCTGCAGATATTAGCTGGGCCATCTGGTAGCAGGCAAGTGGGGTCAGGAAATGACCAGCCAGGCCCATCTGGGTCCTTGAAACTATGATAAATGGTCTCCGAAGTTGGGCCTATTCCTGACCCCAGCTGTTTTCTGGTTCCAGAAGCCCCCAAGGGCCTGGGGTACAAAACCCTGGGCAGGATGTATTCCCTTCTGCATTACTGGGCTTTTTGCCAGTTACATCTGGTGTGGCGACTCCAACCTTATGTTTCAGACTCTGACCTGACTACTACCATCCATGCTTTCATCACCTCCAGATTAGACTACTGTAATACGCTCTACATGGGGGCTACCCATGGTGATGGCTCAGAATGCGGTGGCCCATCTCTTCATGAGTTTGGGCCACTGGGAGCATAGTACACCAGTGCTCCACTCCCTTCACTGCCTGCCAATAGTTTTCTGGCTCAATTCAAGGTGTTGGTCTTGTTCTAAAAAGCCCTAAACAGCCTTGCCCTGCTTATCTGAGGGACCGCCTCACTCCCCGGGTTCTGGACCGGCCCCTGCAGTCAACTGGGGATGCCTTGCTTGAGGTCCGCTGCATCTGCCAGGGGGCCACACAGGGGTTGGAATTCTCAGTGGCCTCTCCATGGCTGTGGAACTCCCTCCCAGCGGGGGCCTGGTTGGCTCTGAATCTTTCTTCTTTTCAAAGAAATTGTAAGACCTGGCTGTTCCACAAGGCTTTTGGTTGGGGAGAGGGGTGTTTTAGTGTCTTCCTTTTATGATATTTTGTGGTTTTATTAGTATTGATTGATTGTATGCCACCCCGAGGTGCCTGTGGAAAGAGGGGGGGGGGCGGTAGTAAGACTTTTAAACAAATAAATAATAAATAAATTACCTGGGGCAGCTCCTATGTTTCCCCCTCCCCTCATTGTGGTTCTGAATGGGCAGGGCGTTCTGCCCCCAACTTTGCCACCAGAGCTGGACACATCAGGTGCTCCCAGAAGGGGAGGATGGTGGGTCACCCCTCCCTCTTCTTACAGGGAAAAGGATGAGGGTCCAGCTCCTCAACGTCCATGGGAGGATACACTAGAAGAGTTGGATCCAAGGGTGACAGCCCTGCCTCTACAGGTTGAGATCATTGAAAGGGAGATGCATGATGTTGCACTGCATAACTGCAGGCCCTGCCAAGCTTTCCAGTGAATGGACAACAGCTGGCCCCACCACCACCTACCCAGATGTCACCAACACCATCTAATCCAGGTAATGGGAGGGCTTTCCAGACATCAGGGATGGGGTTGGCCCTCAATTTCCTGGGTGGGACTGCTGCTTCCCCCAGGGGGGGGCATAGGAAACTCAGTTCAAGTTCCCCAGAAGAACACCAGTGCTATGTGGCACAATGCCTCATTTCAGGTTGTCTTGCAATGCCATGTGCAAATGGGTGTGTTGTCAGGCCCAGGGTGCCAGCACAGACACCCAGAGGCTTTGGTGCAATGGGACCTGGGCAACATGGCCCACGAACATGCAAGTCCCCCAGTCTGGGTGGCAGGCCACCAACCCATCACAGCATGCCCTTCCTTCCTACCGCAAGTTGGAGAAACCCAACCTGGTGTGTGCGACAGGTATGTTTAGGAACACCTTCATGCACAGCTGCCAAACCAACATGTGTGGCAAGCCCCAGACTAGCCCCCCCCTCCCACAAATGCAGGCAGGTACCCCAGTGTATCAGAACCAATTAGGGAGCACCTCTACAGATTACCTGAGAGAGTATTTAGAGAGGCGAATGCATTGATATATTTGCCCTGCTCTTTAGTGACCCAATCCCAGATCCAAACGACAGGGAGGAGGTGAAGGAGGAAGAGTGCTTTAAACGCCCTAAAGTGGACCGCAACTGGTTCAATTGGACAGTTGCATTCTCCATCTACCATTCTCCATCTTTCCAGGTCTACACAGAGTGGATGGCTAGTAAAAGCACGGCTATAGTAAGGAGGGCATATGATTCACACACACAAACCCCACACCTGGCTCCGCTATGATGAGGTGTTTTGCCATCACATAGCGATCACCCCTGGTCTGAGGTGGGATTCTCATGCAAGAAACCTGTGGCTGGATTGTATGAGTGATTCATCCAATGCTCCACGGGCTGATAGTGGGCATGTAATAATGTAATAATAATAATTGTTTAATTAAGTCATGATCATTTGATCAAGACTGAGAACAATTTACAGTAAAAAGCATAAATCCAACACAATAAATTATTTATTATCATTATTATTATTATTATGAGCATTTATATAGCACAAGAAATGTACCTGGTGCGTTACAAAGAATAATATGGACATGATCTCTGCCCAAGAGCTTACAATCTAAAGACAGGGGGAAGGGAGACAGAGAAGGGGGAACAGAGGGAGAGACAAGGGATGCAACATTCATGAGAATGTGAGAGCTCAGGCACAGGTTCTTGGCTTGATTGCAGTAATTTGGGAGTTTACAGATAGCAGGTGGGGGATAATCCTGGGTGGGAATGGTTAGCAGGAGTTAGGAAGGGTGGAGCGGAAAAGGTGGGCTTTGAGAAGGGACTTGAAGGTGTGGAGGGTGGGGGCCAGGTGGATTAGGGCAAGGAGGGAGTTCCAGGTGTGCGGGGCAGTGAGGGAGAAGGGATGAAGGTGGTTGAGGGAGCGGGGGAGGCATGGGAGGGTGACGGAGGGGATGGAGGAGGAGCGGAGTGCTCAAGCAGGGGTTCGGAGGGAGATCAGGGAAGAGAGGTGGGGGGGGAGCGAGGTTGTGAAGGGCTTTGTAATTGAAGATGAGGAGCTTGTGCAGAATATGCTCAGGAAGAGGGAACCAGTGGAGAGAGGAGAGGAGAGGCTGTACGTGGTCAAAGCGATGGGCAAGGTGGATGACCCTAGCAGCAGAGTTTTGAACAGAGATAAGGGAAGAAAGGTGGGAGTGGGGAAGGCCAGCGAGTAGGAGGTTACAATAGTCAATGCATGAGATGACTAGGACGTGGATGAGAGTTTTGGCAGAGGCGACAGACAGAAAAGTGCGTATCTTGACAATGTTGTGGAGGGAGAAGTGGCAGGATTTGGCAACGGAGTCAATATAGGGTTTGAAGGTAAGGTGCAAGTCAAAGATGAAGCCCAAGCTGCAGGCTTGGGGGACATGGAGGATGGAGACCCCGTCAATGGTAATTGACAAGGAAGAGGGAGAGGAAGGATTGGGAGGGACAATCAGGAGTTCAGTTTTCGCCATGTTCAGTTTGAGTTGGCATTGAGACATCCAGGCAGTGATATCAGAGAGAAAGTTGGTGAGACGAGCTTGAACAGATGGGAGAGGGAAGTAGTGGAGAGATAGAGTTGAGTGTCATCAGCATATAGGTGGTATTGGAGACTGTGGGAGGTAATGAGTTTGCCTAGAGATTGGATGTAAATAGAGAAGAGGGGAGGGCCAAGGACAGATCCCTGGGGAACCCTGACTAGGGATGTGTGAACAGAACCGAGTTCAGAAATTCGGTTTGGTTTGGTTCAGTTCGGAAATTCGGTTTGGTTCAGAAGTTCATTTCAGTCGACTGAACTATTCGAGTTCGGTCCAAATTCCAAACTTCCGAACAAAGTTTGGAAATTCAAACCCCATTGAACTAAATGGAATATTAACTTTTAGGAATGGGCTGACAGAGCCAAGTTCGGAAATTCGGTTTTTGTTTGGTTCGAAAATCGAGTTTGGTTTGGAAGTTTGGTTCGGTTAATCAAACTGGTCGAGTTTGGTCCAAACTCCAAACTTCCGAACCACGTTCGCCCATCCCTAACCCCGACCGAGAGGGGCAGGAAGGAGGAGAGAGGAGTTAGGAAGAGATACATTGAAGGAACGGTCAGAAAGGTAGGAGGAGAACCAGTTGAAGACAGAGTCCTGGAATCCAAGGGAGTGGAGCGATTCAAGCAGGAGGGAGTGGTCAACATGTTGAAGGCAGCAGAGAGATCAAGGAGGACAAGAATAGAGTAAAGGTGGTTGGATTTAGCCACAAGAATATCATTGGTGATCTTAGCAAGAGTGGTTTCAGTGGAGTGAAAGGGCGGAAGCCAGATTGGAGTGGGTCAAGGGAGGAGTTGGCAGAGAGGAGGTCAAGGCAATGGGAGTAAACAACCCATTCAAGGAACTTGGAGGCAAAAGGGAGGAGTGAGACAGGACAGTAATTAGAGGGTTCAGAGGGATCCAGAATGGACTTTTTGAGGATGGGGAGACAGTGGTGTGTTTAAAAGCAGAGGGGAAGGAGCTGGTAGAGAGGGAGAGGTTGATGATGTGCAGGAGGGGAGGGGCAATGGTAGAGGCAATGGAGGTCAGGAGGCGGGAAGGAATGGGGCCCAGGGGGCAAGTGGAGGTGTTGGTGAAGGAGAGCAGGGAGGAGATTTCCTCAAGAGAGGCGAGAGGGAAGGAGGACAGGAGAGAGGTTAGGGGAGGGGAGGAGTAGTAGGGGCAGAGGAGTTGGAAGCAATTTCCAGGTGGAAATTTGTAAAATAGCAGGAGAGACAAACCCAGATCAAATAATATCAAGGGCATAATAAAAATCCCTTAACCTGGCTGAATACTAAAGAAAATCAACTTATTTTAATCAGTGCCAAGGCCATTTTAAAAAGAGCATATACTGAAACAACATAATTAGCTGAGGCTAAAGAGATTAACAGCTGCTGAGGAGACCAGTATAATCTTTTTTCGAAGAAACCTGCCAAATATTTTTGGTGAGGTCCCTCTGTATACAAGCAGCTGAATAACAAATGGAGTAAATCTTCTGTTAACTCTGAAGAACAGCTGCATGATCTAGCAGAATCATCTTGAGAATCTTGCAAGAATTGGATGGTCTTGTGAAATTCTAATGAGATTCTTGAGAACCTCAATACAGCCAAAAAATGGCCACTAGAGCTGTTCTGCACATGCACAGAGCATTTAGGTTTTTGGTGTTTTTTTATCTCATTAATTTCATTCTCATGAGATGAATTTCATTCTCATTTCACCCCTTGTTTTTACACCCCCCCAAAAAAATGATACAGAAAATGAAAAGAAAAGAGGTTAAGTGCTGCACACCCCTACTCCATAGTTCTGGAACTCCCTTCCTTTGCACAGCTTCTCCAAAGCCCTAGTCTGAGCATCTTCTGGACGCAGTGCAAGACCCATTTATTTGGCCAGCATTTAACAGGCAGAGATAGGAATTGGGAGGCAGTGGGGAAAGGGCTACGGTATTTTATGTGGTTTTAAGAGTTTTATCCTCTGTATTTTATATGCTTGTGTTTATGATATTTGAGTCTTTGGGAAAGCACAGACTAAAAATCTAACTAAGGGTAATTTCAGACGTTACAAGATCACAGACAACCACAGTGAACCACGGTCAATCCCGCGGTGGGGTCAAAGCACCCTGAATGTCTGTTTCGCAGGCGCCAGATGTTCACCACAGTCAATCCCCAGCAGGGGTCAAAATCAACCATGTTTCTGGAGCTCCGGCCCGGACCATCTCCGAAAGCATGGTCAAAGCGATACCCACTGGGAAACAACAAAAAGTAACATCTGAATGGCAACCACCAGCTGGAATCATGCAAAATTATTCCCAGTCGGGGGAAAAGCACACAGCGTTGCTGCCAGGCAACGAGCAACAACACAGGCCGGGGAGGGAAATTTAAAGGGCACACAGCAGCAGGGGGACATGGTAGGATGGAGAGATGCAGAAGGGAGAGGAGAGCGGAGGGTGAGCGAGAAAGGCAGGAGGAGGTGGAGGAGGCACAGGTGGAAGAAATGTTCATCCTGCATATGGAGGTGGTGGTGGGAGAGCAGCAGCAGCAGCAGTTGGGATGGGCCATCCCTGCACCTGCAACCAGCCCAGGGGACGAGGCACCCTGGAAATGGGTAAGAGAACCATGGGGGGGCAGCGGCCCAGGGGCACCAAGGGGGGTGGGCTGGCCAGCAGGTGGGGGGAAAGGGGGAGGGATGCGGAGCTGTGGCAACCCGGCAACCAACCACCACCCCCCTTACGACCCACAGACATGGAAACGGGCCCAGGAGCCCAAACCCCCAGAGGAGAGGACTGGAGCTGTCTCTTATACACATCTAGATGTGTATAAGAGACAGCCACCGAGAGGTGCAATGGGGGCACAAGGAAACACATCTGACCCACACCCAACCCTCCCCATTCTCGCACAGGTTACAGCATGCCCCGGCACCTGTGACAGCCTAGCGAGGGAGATGGAGGTGAGCAGCCCCAGGAGCAGTCAGAGGGCCCAGGTGAGGTAACATGACATGGGAAGGCGGAGGCCCGGGGAGGCAGGGCGGGGGGATGGGACCCTGGGGTGGGGGCGGGCGCAGGGAGAGGCCGAGGGAGGGAACCCACGGGAGGGAACCCACCACCCTACTCTGGTCCCTGGCCTCCACCTGCTGCACGGTCTATTCGGTGGCCGCCTCCATTCGATTGATGGCTGCAATCATCCGCTCGCCCTGCTTGGTGGTGGAGTGGACTATGTCCTCTGCCTGCTCCTCACTATGGTGCCGTATCCATGCTCGGTACTCCCTCATCCACTAGGCTGGGAGCACGGGGCCGCCATGCCGGGACCCAGTGGGTTGCCCTGTTAGGGTGCATGGTAGGGAATGGTTAACCGCCCTACCACTGCCATCTGTGGCATGGGATGGGGGGCAGGCATCTGGGGCGGTTAACCATCCCCTATCATGCACCCTAACAGGGCGACCCACCGGGTCCTGGCATGGTAGCCCCGTGCCCCCAGCCTAGTGGATGAGGGAGTACCGAGCATGGGTACGGCACCATAGGGAGGAGCAGGTGGTGGACATAGTCCACTCCACCACCAAGCAGGGCGAGCGGATGATTGCAGCCATCAATCGAATGGAGGTGGCCACCAAATAGGCCGTGCAGCAGGTGGAGGCCAGGGACCAGAGACTTCAGGTGGAGGTGCACCTCGAATGGAGGTGGGCGTGCTGGGAGCATAGCAGGCAGGTGGAGGCATTCGGGCGACTGGAACAGGCCATAGACCAGATGGTAAACGAGCACTCAGCCAAGATGGACCGGTCCCATGACATTGGCTGGGGTGGTGGGGAGGGGTGTGTGGCATCAGCCTTCGGCCTCCCAGCGGATCTGGCTCACCAGGGCAGCACGGATGCGCTTTGCGTATTGGTATTCCCGTGGGCTCTCCGTATTCACATGCGGAGCTGGGGGGGCGCCGAGGCAGTCAAGGGAAGCCCCATAGGTCTCGCACACGTTGTGCAACACAGAGCAGGCTCCAATCATGAGGGAAGAGGTCTCTACCGTGTAGTCCAACCAGCCCACAAGGCTCCTCCAGCGCTACTTCAGGGCCCCGAAGGCTCTCTCGACCACGGTCTGGCTCATGCACAGGCGGGTATTATAGAGTGCCTTTGCAGGGGTCCTGGCGACCCAGTACGACTTCATCAGCCACTGGGTAAGTGGGTAGGCCAGGTCCCACAGGATGCAGGGGGAGGAATTAGCACCCCCTTATTCCGGGTCATCCCCATGAACACGAAGTCCCTGCGGTACATCCAGGCAGAAAAGGGAGAGATGGTAATGATCCAGGCATTGTGGCTTTGACCAGAGTGGCCCATGTAAATGTCTATGAACTGAACCCGTTGGTCTACGGCCACCTGCAGCTGCAAGGAGTGGTACCCGTTTTGGTTGATATATTCCAAGGCCTCTACAGTGCATGGGTGGAGGATCTCTATGTGGGTGCCATCCATGGTGCCCATGCAGTTGGGGAATCTCCCAGCTGTGGATCCGGCCATCGCGGCCTCCTGGTCCACCAGCTGGATCACTCGGTCCAGGAGCACACCATCACCTCGCAGATGTCCCGCAGGATCCCAGCGATGGTTCTCACCCCAATGCTGAAGTGCTGTGAAATGGAGTGGCAGGAGTCGGGTGTTGCAAGGGCCCAGACCCCAATGGCCACCTGCTGGACCATGGGAATGGGGGCCCACATGGGGGTGCCCTGTCTCTTCAGCCAGGGAATTAACAGTTCAGAGAGTCGCAGGAGGAGACGCCTGTTCATCCGAAGGTGCACTCTCCAGGTGGCCTCGTCCCATTGGGCCAGTGTCCTGGCCCACCACCCCTGTGCCTGCTCCGTGACCCATACCCACCAGTCAATGGGCATTGCTAGAAGGGCTGCGTGTCCCATGGTTTCCCTCCACCACTGGAGCTGGTCAGCCGCCTTGCTGAGCACAGCAGTCCACCCCTGGGTGCGAAGGAGGACCTCTCAGGCTGCCCCACCCACCCACTAGGCCCTGAGGTGGGCCAGGGAGCGCCTGCATCCATGGTGGGCTCTCTGGATTCTGTCAGCAGTCCTGGCCATACACACCTGCAGCCGGGTGGCCAGGTGCACCTCAGTGGTGTGGATAATACGCAGGAGGTCAGTGTGTGAGAAGTACCACTCCAAGCAAACGGCTAGGTGCATCTTTCAGGGGCCCAACCATCACTGCTCCATGGTGACCGGTGCCCCGGATGGGGTGGAGTTGCACCTGTTATAGGATGGGGCCTGTGTAACCCCACCCCTGGTCATGCCCTGCCAACTGGGCTCGAGGCCCTGGGTCACCATGGCTGCCCCCCAGGCCAGCAGGCCCGGCTCCTGCAGGGCGAGCAGGCGGGGAGACCACGGCCCAATGTGCGCACCTTCCTTCCCTGCAGGGGGCCTGGTGAATTGTCCTGCTTTCAACCAGACATGTGCGGGCAGCTGATGCATTCCTGCTATCATCACCCCCCACCTCTCGGTGTCGGCTTCCAGTTGTCCTCGCCGCCCCGCTTAGTGTGTAGGCTGTCCTGTCAATGTGCTCTGTTCCAGCATCTGGGCTGGGTCCACACTCCACACCTTGCTCTGTAGCCATACAATATTGCGACCTGCGTCCTTATCACTTGGCCTTGGAGCTCCCTACTTCCCCTCCCATCCCTCCAGGGATTGTGGGGCCCTCCGTCCCTTGCACTTAGTATCCGCTGCTTCCTGGACCATGGCTCGTCGCTCTTCCCCAGGGCTCCTGGGCCACAGTGCCCCCGGGGCACCCCATAGCTGAACCTTCCGCAAGACCATGGCCCTGTGTGACCTGTGGCTTTCCCCGGCCATGCAATTGCTCCTGAGCTGCCCAGACAGCCTCACAGGTGCCTACGAGAGTATGAGATCTGGGCTGCGGTACTATGGCTATGTGGTGAGTGCCCGTGACTGCCGGCTGCATGTTGATATGCTTGGCCTGTGTCCCTTTCCTGATGGGTGGATCACTGAGATCAGGTGCTCTCATGTGGGGTGGTCAGTGGCAGAGACCGTGTCCACCCTCTCTGTGTGCAGCCTAGTTGCCTACACGACCTGTCTGGTGGAAGGGGGGCCTGCCCTGGCTGTGTCCTTCTTTGGCTGTGTTCATGGGGCCTGAGGTTACCAGCAGTCCCATGGGGTGATCTATCACCACCTGTTGGAGCTGTATTACTTTCCATGGCCCCCAGCTGCTGACTATGGCTTGTCAGAGCCATCTGAAGTGGAAGTGTTGGCATTGGCTGGTGTGTGGTCCTGATCCAATGTGAAGGTGGACCTTGCTGTGCAGGATCCCTTCAAGGCATACTACATAATTGTCCACCACATATCTGCACTAGGGTACTGTCGGGGCATGCTTCAGTGGCCCCACTTCGTGCACCTGGTGGGCCACCTGGCCCCTTTGTGGCCCCCTGCAGCTGGCTGTGAGGCCCCCCTTTCCTTCCGGACCCTGGATGTTGGCCTGGCTGAGAGCTCACGCTACCGTGGGTCACTGCCCGCTCCCTCCATGATGTACCTGGCTCGCTATTGTGCTGGCTGATTCCTGGGGTCCCGCTGCCCCTGCCTGTGGCTCTGTGCCCCCTCCTCAGGCCCCCCCATCCACCTCTGCAACTGGTGTTCCCCTCCATGGCTGCCGTCACCTGTCACTGTCTCCTGAACACTGAACCTGCTCCCAGCACCCCGGGTGCTGCTGTCCTTCCTGGTACAGCCTCAATCCCTCCTGTACCCATGTCCCCCCCTCCTTTGGTGACTCTGTGATGGTGGCATTCTGGGGCCCCTGAACTTCTCCTGCCAACATCCTCCAGGGGGGAGGGGGGGCTGGCTTGTGGAAGGGCTGCTCTGCTATTCAGCCCCAGGTCGCCTCCTTCCCGTCCATCGCACCCTAGTCACTGCATGGGTTCACTAACAGCCTCCTGGACCATTCCCGGGCTGCTCCCTGGTCCATGTGGCCTCCACCTGTGCCTGTGCTCTGCCCCTGGGGGTCACCCTATTCCGGGACTGGCTGTGTAGCTGTGGGGGTTCCCATGCAGGCTGTGCTGTTGTGGGGGTTCTGGGTGTCATTCCCCATGTCCTGCCCTGGCCCCTCCTTCCTTCCCCCCTTTTNTGCTTGAAGGTAGAGGGGAAGGAGCCTGTGGAAAGGGAGAGATTGATGGCACGTAGAAGTGGGGGTCAACAGTGGGAGCAATAGAGATCAGGAGGCAGGAGGGGATTGGGTCAAGGGGGCAGGTGGAGGGGTTGGATGAAGAGAGCAAAGCGGAGATTTCCTCAAGAGAGGCAGGAGGGAAGGATGTGAGGAGAGAGGTGGGAGTGGGAGGGGTGGTATGGGAGCGGGAGGTGGAGGTGGGTGGGAGGCAGTGTCCTGACAGATCTTGTCAATCTTTGAGGTGAAGAATAATGCAAGATCCTGAGCAGCAAGGGGAGAGGGTGGAGGAGGACAGAGGGGTTTAAGAAGGGCATCGAAAGCAGAGAAGAGGCAGCAAGTGTCACGGGAGAAAGATTTGATCCTGGAGGCATAATAGTGTTGTCTAGCTAGGGAGATAGCTGAGGAGATAGAGGGGAGGGAGAATTTGTAGTGGAGGAAGTCAGGGAGGGAGTGGGATTTGCACCAGAGGTGTTGGGCAGCCCAGGTGCAGGAGCGGAGGTAGCGGATGTTAGGGGTGAGCCAGGGGTGAGGTTTTGGGGGCCAGAAGGGGCAGGAAGAGAGGGGGGCAAGAGAGTCAAGGGTCAAGGAGAGAGAGGAGTTGAGAGCAGAGATGGCAGAGTCAGGGGAGGAGGAGGAGAAAACGGAGGGGAGGAGGGTGGATAGAGAGGAGGCAAACTCCATGGGGGTAAAGGCCTGCATATTGCGGAAGGGGCGCAGAGAGGGGGAAGAGGAGAGGGGTTGGTGGGATTGGCTGAAGGAGGCGAGGAAGTGATCAGAATTATGGCAGGGATCAAAGGAGAGGTCAGCAAGAGAGCAATTTCATGAGAAGATTGTTTTGTTATGTTTTAAGAAGTTTTCTTTGATGTGCATTTAGTGTCACACTTCATCACTGATAAAATATTTTAAACAGATTAAGATATGCTACCTAGAACGATTATTTTATTCATTGGGTGAAACGTATGAGGTGGTTGTGGAGTGGTTTTTAAATTATTATTATTATTTTATTTTATTTTATTTTATTTCATTGAACACGTAAAATACATTTTAACCCAAATGGTACTATATTCTACTCACTGGATGAAATTTTCATTTAAATATTATACTTTAATGGTACAGAGTTGTTTGTCGACGCACCCCCTCCCCCCAAAGAACACGAGGACACAGTATATGGGTTTGAACGGCCGCACTCTTTATTATTTAGCCAAAAGGGGGAAGAGGTAACCCTCCCACTTCCCCCTTTGAACTGGGGTCCTATCAATCTCTTATCCCTAACTGTTAACCTTCCCAACNGCTCACCCCAATGCTGAAGTGCTGTGAAATGGAGTGGCAGGAGTCGGGTGTTGCAAGGGCCCAGACCCCAATGGCCACCTGCTGGACCATGGGAATGGGGGCCCACATGGGGGTGCCCTGTCTCTTCAGCCAGGGAATTAACAGTTCAGAGAGTCGCAGGAGGAGACGCCTGTTCATCCGAAGGTGCACTCTCCAGGTGGCCTCGTCCCATTGGGCCAGTGTCCTGGCCCACCACCCCTGTGCCTGCTCCGTGACCCATACCCACCAGTCAATGGGCATTGCTAGAAGGGCTGCGTGTCCCATGGTTTCCCTCCACCACTGGAGCTGGTCAGCCGCCTTGCTGAGCACAGCAGTCCACCCCTGGGTGCGAAGGAGGACCTCTCAGGCTGCCCCACCCACCCACTAGGCCCTGAGGTGGGCCAGGGAGCGCCTGCATCCATGGTGGGCTCTCTGGATTCTGTCAGCAGTCCTGGCCATTCACACCTGCAGCCGGGTGGCCAGGTGCACCTCAGTGGTGTGGATAATACGCAGGAGGTCAGTGTGTGAGAAGTACCACTCCAAGCAAACGGCTAGGTGCATCTTTCAGGGGCCCAACCATCACTGCTCCATGGTGACCGGTGCCCCGGATGGGGTGGAGTTGCACCTGTTATAGGATGGGGCCTGTGTAACCCCACCCCTGGTCATGCCCTGCCAACTGGGCTCGAGGCCCTGGGTCACCATGGCTGCCCCCCAGGCCAGCAGGCCCGGCTCCTGCAGGGCGAGCAGGCGGGGAGACCACGGCCCAATGTGCGCACCTTCCTTCCCTGCAGGGGGCCTGGTGAATTGTCCTGCTTTCAACCAGACATGTGCGGGCAGCTGATGCATTCTTGCTATCATCACCCCCCACCTCTCGGTGTCGGCTTCCAGTTGTCCTCGCCGCCCCGCTTAGTGTGTAGGCTGTCCTGTCAATGTGCTCTGTTCCAGCATCTGGGCTGGGTCCACACTCCACACCTTGCTCTGTAGCCATACAATATTGCGACCTGCGTCCTTATCACTTGGCCTTGGAGCTCCCTACTTCCCCTCCCATCCCTCCAGGGATTGTGGGGCCCTCCGTCCCTTGCACTTAGTATCCGCTGCTTCCTGGACCATGGCTCGTCGCTCTTCCCCAGGGCTCCTGGGCCACAGTGCCCCCGGGGCACCCCATAGCTGAACCTTCCGCAAGACCATGGCCCTGTGTGACCTGTGGCTTTCCCCGGCCATGCAATTGCTCCTGAGCTGCCCAGACAGCCTCACAGGTGCCTACGAGAGTATGAGATCTGGGCTGCGGTACTATGGCTATGTGGTGAGTGCCCGTGACTGCCGGCTGCATGTTGATATGCTTGGCCTGTGTCCCTTTCCTGATGGGTGGATCACTGAGATCAGGTGCTCTCATGTGGGGTGGTCAGTGGCATAGACCGTGTCCACCCTCTCTGTGTGCAGCCTAGTTGCCTACACGACCTGTCTGGTGGAAGGGGGGCCTGCCCTGGCTGTGTCCTTCTTTGGCTGTGTTCATGGGGCCTGAGGTTACCAGCAGTCCCATGGGGTGATCTATCACCACCTGTTGGAGCTGTATCACTTTCCATGGCCCCCAGCTGCTGACTATGGCTTGTCAGAGCCATCTGAAGTGGAAGTGTTGGCATTGGCTGGTGTGTGGTCCTGATCCAATGTGAAGGTGGACCTTGCTGTGCAGGATCCCTTCAAGGCATACTACATAATTGTCCACCACATATCTGCACTAGGGTACTGTCGGGGCATGCTTCAGTGGCCCCACTTCGTGCACCTGGTGGGCCACCTGGCCCCTTTGTGGCCCCCTGCAGCTGGCTGTGAGGCCCCCCTTTCCTTCCGGACCCTGGATGTTGGCCTGGCTGAGAGCTCACGCTACCGTGGGTCACTGCCCGCTCCCTCCATGATGTACCTGGCTCGCTATTGTGCTGGCTGATTCCTGGGGTCCCGCTGCCCCTGCCTGTGGCTCTGTGCCCCCTCCTCAGGCCCCCCCATCCACCTCTGCAACTGGTGTTCCCCTCCATGGCTGCCGTCACCTGTCACTGTCTCCTGAACACTGAACCTGCTCCCAGCACCCCGGGTGCTGCTGTCCTTCCTGGTACAGCCTCAATCCCTCCTGTACCCATGTCCCCCCCTCCTTTGGTGACTCTGTGATGGTGGCATTCTGGGGCCCCTGAACTTCTCCTGCCAACATCCTCCAGGGGGGAGGGGGGGCTGGCTTGTGGAAGGGCTGCTCTGCTATTCAGCCCCAGCTCGCCTCCTTCCCGTCCATCGCACCCTAGTCGCTGCATGGGTTCACTAACAGCCTCCTGGACCATTCCCGGGCTGCTCCCTGGTCCATGTGGCCTCCACCTGTGCCTGTGCTCTGCCCCTGGGGGTCACCCTATTCCGGGACTGGCTGTGTAGCTGTGGGGGTTCCCATGCAGGCTGTGCTGTTGTGGGGGTTCTGGGTGTCATTCCCCATGTCCTGCCCTGGCCCCTCCTTCCTTCCCCCCTTTTCCCGTTGTGTCATATGTGTTGTCTGTCCCACTGTGTTCCCCCTTCCCTTCCTTTCCCATGCAGGTGTGTATGTGCCCAGGCGTGTGTTTGTGCTGTGTGTTCCACTGTGACCTCATTTTCCCTGTGCCTGTTGTGTGTGCTGCCCCGGCGGCTCTTCTCCATCCTCCCCCTCCCTTCCCCTTTCCCTTGTGTGGGCATTCCCTGTGGGTGCTTTGGCTTCCTCTGCCCTCAGCTGGCCATGTCTGCCTCCCGTCCCTCCCCGGTGCCTTCTGGGTGTTTTGAACACCACCCAAGATTGGCGTAACATCTGTTGTGCTGCCCTGGGCCATGGTCTACTGGTCCGAGTCCCTGCCATGGTCTCACTCCCATCACGTATGTTTGGGGCCTCTCTTGTCCATGGGGGGTGGTTAGTCGGCTCACCACCATTGGGAATCCACTGTGGTGAATCAGGCACCCGTAACATCTGAAATCACCCTAACTCAATGAGAGCAGAGCTATTGACTTCAACATGGACAGGATTGTCTCCTCAGCCCAGTGGAAAAGCTAGGCCACAGTAAATTCCTCAGGAAAAATTGGCAATACCTCTGTGAGTTGTCCACTTATTCAACTCTGACTCAACGACGACCTTTTCCAGGACGTCCAACAAAGTCTTAGCCTGAGCATGTTTTCAAAGCAGTGTGGCACCTTCTAATTTGACTTAGTGTTTGGTGGGTGGAGATAGTCTGATGATAAAGGGCCTGGAAGGCAAGTGTTAAACAACTTGAAGTCACTGGGTACATGTAGCATAGCAAAAAGAAGATGGAGCCCTGATTGTAGTCTTCAAATATCTGAAGGGCTGTCACAAAGATTATGGCAAAGAATGGTTCTTCATTACTACAGAATGGGTAGAACTACAAACAATTGGCTCAAATTCCAGGAAGGAAGATTTTGGCTAAATATTAAGGAAAACATCTTAACAGTAATACCTGTCCAGCAATGGAGAAAGTTGCCCAAGGAGATCATAAGCTCTCTGCTTCTGGAGGTTTTTGATGAGGGTGTGGCCGGGGGGAGGAGGTTGGACAGCCATCTGTCAGGAATGTTGTACCTGTAATAATTCTGCACCCAAGCAGGGGGTTGGACTAGATGGCACTCAAGGTCACTTCCAACTCTGATTCTGTGGTAGATGTGGTGGAGAATTGGAGGCAGATTCATACAAGGATTTTATTTTATATTTCTGGTGTTTTATTTATTTTATGTGTTTTATGTGATGTAAACCCACTCTAAGACCTCACCATCTGGGAGACTATAAATCCAACAAACAAACAAACAAAATGAAAAACTAGGAGAACAACATATGGGGGGGGAGGGGAATAAAACACCATGACTCTTTTAAAAATAAACTTTGCAATATTATATTTTAGATGCTTTTGATTTTTCAAAGGTGGCCTGCCAAGAACATAAGTGTGGATTTAATGTGAAGGTGACCTTCAACATTTATTATTGTTAACACTTTGAGCATACCTATTTAGCCATGGAGTGTTTTTTCAGCCTGTCCTAAAGTAGTGTATACTCCAGTGGGACAATTTGCTTGAAGTTTAAATTAGGTTTCAATTTCTGTTTCATGTGTCATTTTCCCCTGGTAATTCTCTCTGGCATATTATTTTGACATAAACTGAAGAAAGCAGCTAGGAAAATTAAGAAAACTTACTGCCCTTTGTGCCCTTTGCTGTAGACTTTAATCCTTATTTCCTTTTTGTAATTTTTCCAGGAACTGCAGAGCTAATGCATTTATTACAAAGGTCTGTTTGACAGTGTAATCCTGTATCTATTCAGCACTAGCAATACCTCTTTGCACCAATATCCGTTTAATTGTTTTCAAGGACACTCATGCAGATGCAAAAGTCTAGCAAAGGTGTCAAATGGCTTCAGGATCAAGGTCTGAATGCTGACAGAGCAGGTGCTGAAATGTTGTTGAGAGTTTTGCATTTTAATGCACTATGGAGATAGCCAAAGGTGATGATATCAATGTCAGCATAAATTAACAGTGCTACCTCTCGGATTCCATATTTAATGAGGGAATTTCTGTATGGGGGGAAGCAGCAAATAGAAATGCTGCAAACTAGTTTCTGATCCTTGAATTATTATTA
Organism: Sphenodon punctatus; assembly: GCA_003113815.1. NCBI lineage: Eukaryota > Metazoa > Chordata > Lepidosauria > Sphenodontia > Sphenodontidae > Sphenodon > Sphenodon punctatus. The sequence continues at coordinate 38,554 of QEPC01006441.1, read as the reverse complement.
TTATTAGTAACATTTATATAGCACCAGTCATGTACCTGGTGCTGTACAGAACATAGGCATAGACACGGTCCCTGCCTGTGACTTGCAATTTAAAAGACAAGGCGGAGGAGACAGGGAGAGGGGACAGTGGGAGAGACTGGGGAGAAGACAAACAAACATTCAAGCGGATGCGAAGTCTCAGGTGTGTGTGCTTGACTTGGTTACAATCAGGTTGGTTGCAGCAGTCTGCAGAGGAGGGCAGACAGTAAGTATATGGGGAATGACTAGAAGGCATTGGGAAAGGCGGCAAGGAAAAAAATGGGACTTGAGGGATTTGAAGGAGCGGAGAGAGGGGGCAAGGCAGATGTGGGCAGGGAGGGAGTTCCAGGCATGAGGGGAAGCAAGGGAGAAGGGTCCAAGGTGGTTAGGTGAGCAGGAGAAACAAGGGAAAGTGAGGGATTGGACAGAGGAAGAGTGGAGAGCGTGTACAGGAGTGCGTCGGGAGATTAGGTCCGAGAAGTAGGAGCTTGGTCATGGAGCGCTTTGAATGTGAATACCAGGAGTTTAAACAGGATACGTTCAGGAAGGGGGAGCCAGTGAAGAGAGAAGAGGAGAGGCTGCACACGGTCGAAGCGACGGGCAGAATGAATTACCTTGGCAGCGGAGTTTTGGATTGTGATAAGGGGGGACAGGGGAGAGTGAGGGAGTCCAGCAAGGAGGAGGTTGCAGTAATCGAGGTGAGAGATAACCATGGCATGAACAAGGGTTTTGGACAAGGAGGTAGAGAGAAAGGGGCGGATCCGAGCAATGTTATGGAGGGTGAATCGGCA
>QEPC01006441.1:1732-20893 GCA_003113815.1 Sphenodon punctatus | reverse complement strand
AAAGGCTATCACACCTTGGGTAGCCTTAACCCACCCTGGGCTGCTGGGTCACACGATGCAGTGTATCATGTGTCTGGTGGCTGCCAGGTATTCCCCCCACCCCGGGGAAGAATGAGCAGCTGAATGCTATGTGATGTATCCTCGGAATAAATTTCGAGGACACGTCGCGGAGCAGCATCGCCCAACATGGGGTAAGACTGCCTGCGGTGCGGAAGCTTGTGTGTTGGGTACATGCCTGCCCTGCCATGCAGGGAGCATCACTGCAGGGCTTTGAGCAGCAGGCACCCATCATGAACGATCATGTCACGGCCAGGGGCAGAATCTTGGTTGGGCCAGGGGAGGGAGGAGGGGCAGAACTGGGAACCTGTTCCTGTGGCCCAAACCTTGGCCAACCCTGGCAGCAGCTCTAACAGTGGCAGGCCCACCTTGTTTTCCTGCAACCATCTGCCCCGCTCCCTGCTGGTCACAAGTGCGGTGGCATCAATTGCCTGCCACAAGACCATGCAGAGATTGGGCCCTCTGAAGCCTGGGGAACTGCACCCAATGAGTTACACAGTTGCTTGCTAAAATGTTGTAGCAGAAAAAACACCGCGACTGAGTAGTTAAGCTTTGTGTCTATCATGTTATATCCCGTTGTTCCATTCCTTGTGGGACATCTATTACTGACTGTTTATTTGTGAAACAAGACAGCAGTTCATTCTTCATTGTCTGGATCCAAAACAAGGAAACCGTCTCATAGAAACAGGAACAGCAGTCTCTAGAAGTGAGATTCAAAATAACTACGTCCACATCTCGATATGCAACACATTTTATAGCAAGTCCCTCCTGGCCAAATTGCATGATGCTTGCTATAGGGGCCTCCAACATGACAAAATCAGAGAGTGGCTGCTCACATTGAACTTTTCCAATAAAGTTGTCAAAAACCTAGGGGCTGATCCTAAGCCCACACCCAGGGACACATATGCTCATGCAAAGTGTGCACAAGTTACACACAGTTCGTGCGCACTTCATATTCCCCGTACTGGAGATACGTGCAGGATGCAGATGGGTTGTGCATGCAGTGTGTGAGGTTAAGAACCATGTGCATGCCTGTGTGCACAGATTTAGGTTGCCCTTTACTTGCTAAATGCTTGAGCTGAGCTTCTGAATGTTTATAGATGGTACATTATATACTATCTGTGTCTGTGTAAGTTCTTGATTAAGCCTGAGTATAAGGAGGCCTAACCCTGACACTGGATGGCAGAGCAGTACAAGTCAGATGGTGGTGGGGAAATCACATCTTGGGTCTTGCAGGTGGACCAACTAAAATGGTTTTGAAGGGATCGGCATGTGTGCTTGAACCATTTTGTACATCCACATTTCTATCTCTTCCCTGAGCAACATTGTGCTTCTTGACACATAGCAGATGCTGCCTCTTGGGGAATGGAAACTGTGGCCCAGGAAGTCCAAAGCAATATTTCATATTATCACTAATGTTTAACATTTGGCAAAGGTTTAGAATGAGCTTGCCAGTCTGTCTGAATATGTAACCATCAGGGATGTGCAGCAGGCACATCATTAGTTGTTGTTACTTTTTGTGTTTGTTTCAAAGATTTTGTTCATTTGGGGGGTTTTCATAGCCCCCTTCTGTGATTTTTGTGCATTTTTCATTTTGATTTTATTAAAAAATAGTAAAAAATACTTTAAAAAAAAATCACTGTGCATGTGACAAATGGCCACTGGGGCCATTCTGCTACACAACCCTTCTCCAGTGGAGTAATTTGGAAAAGCCATTCCAAACTCCATTTTGGAAAAGGGCAGTCATTCTGCAAATGTGCAAAATGGTGGCATGCATGCAAACAGCTGCCCTTTTCCAAAATGGCACCAACATTGCCAGTGCCATTCTAGAAAAGGGCCACGGCATGCGCAGAATGGTCCCAGCTGCCATTTTGCACTTGCATAGGTTTGGTTTTTTTAAAAAAATATTTTTAAAAAATAAACAAAATATTAGAAATGACAACAAATGAAAGCACTTGTTCTTTGATTAGGCATTCATTGTCATTACCTAGATCTGAAAATGATTAGGGCTACAATTTTTTTTGGAGCTAAGCAAATTACATGGAACTGCACACCCGTTGTAACCTTTCCCTTTGCTCTATGACTTCCTATTGTCAATTTAAACGTATACGATTGTGGACTCGAGAAGCAGAGGAAGAATTGGAATAATCCACAAACAATGCAAAAGTATAAAGATTGTTGATAGTATTTATAGAAGCCATCACCCTGATTGATATATATATGAAGATGAACAATTTTGACCTTTTTATATTAGAGATTTATATATTTTTTATTGTGCAGTGTGTTATTGGAGGAATTAATTACGTAAGAGGAAATGCAGATAATGACACCAGACAGTCTCTGCTCACTTATCACTGCCTTCCATGAAAAGCTGTAAACTTTTACGTTGTGGATTAACTAATAAGTGAGGAAATGTTAATTGCCCTTCATTGGTAACCTGTGAACATTTTTCCTGCTTTTGGATACTAGCAAGCCAGAAATGTTCAACCTTTGCTTTAAGTATAAAAAAATATCAAGGGAGTACAAGGTCTCATTTTCATGTATCTTCCGATTTGACATCATATACTGACATCCCAAACCTGCCATGCTGTAATGTGAGAGAATGTGTTGTACATAAAGCTCAGGAAATATGTCTTTTCAGTGGTGGAAATGGAGTTGAAATCGATACCATGTTAGAAATTCTGCAGATCCTGTAGGGAGGGATTAACTTTTAAAACTAGGGAATAAAATGTAGTTTGGGACTGAGAGGAATACCCCAGTCAGGTGGTTCCGAGGCTGAGGCTAACATCATATACCTGCTAAGGAACAGATAAAAGGGTAGTTTATAACTTCTGTAGAGGTACCAGGAGCCTGAATTGCAGCCTTAGTATTTTGCTGAAAATTATAAATAAGCCAATAGTGTTTCCTTCTCTCTGTAAACTTCATGTTAGACTGTAGGACATTAGCATGTGAGAGTTTGCTAAATGAAAGACAGCAGGGAAAGGATTAAAGAGCTTTATCACACCGGCAGTTGTAGAAAGGAAAGCACCATGTGGGGATTATGGAAGAATAATAATCTTCAGTTATTAATGCAGCAAATGTAAAACACAAACTTTAAAAAAAACTTATATGGGTTGATATGTATTTGTCTCTCCTTACACTGAAATGGATTGATTTGTATAAAACAATTCCAAATTAATAGGAGCAGGAGATACATGAAGGAACTAGAGCAGAACTGGGATAAAACATTTACTTCCATGATCATACTCTATTATTATTGCATTAAGGTTCAGTGTAACCTATTATAACCCCCACTCTCTTTTTTACCTTCAAAAAATTATGCTCATATTAATCATCTTCATACAAAAAGATTTCTGATGAGACAATTTCTGTACTGTTTCTTATTCATTTTTTTAAAAGATATGTCTGACAAAAGTTTTCCAGTCAGCACAACAAGAAAGGGTTGCTGGCTTTGCTTTCCTTATCAGATTAATTCCAAGTTAAGTATGCATGGCAAATGCTATGCAAATCATTCTCTTTTTGCTAAGAAGTGCTCTTAATTATTGGAGAGTTTGCAGGGAAATGTTCCTTCACCTTGCTTTATGCATTCTGTTGGATGTGTGGTCCAGCAATTTCAAAGCTTGATGAGCTCTACCCTTCCCATTAAATATAAGTTAACATAAAACAGGTTTATGCTTCCCTGCATTAGAAGAAAATTATTCAACAAAAACAAAAACCTATACTCAATTCATTGCCAGCTATAATAAATGGCATTTATTTTTTTTATTGCTTTTTTATTAGACATAAGAAAAAAGCTTAATACAAATTAGATCTCAAGTGATCTTCATACATAGCATACAGAGATTTACAATTTGTCCAAATGGTTACATCATACATCGAGTTTCAAATTATAAGAGGAAACAAAAGCTCTCAGTTTCATATCCATAAGGTTCCACCTGTTGGGTTAGATTCCAAATAACATTTGATATTCTTTCTTGTCCGAATTCTTTTCACCCAGGGCCTTTATGACTGGTGCCCAGGTCACTTCGAAACCATGCATCTTGTATGGAGATCTGTCTGGAGTCTCTCCATTGTAAACATGTACCAAATTCTATGAAACAGTTCATCTATGGAGAGATCCGTAGTCGTCTTCCACTGTCTAGCTATGATATTTATAGCTGCTAGGAATATGATCTTGCATGATCCCTGACAAAGGAGCATGTTCTTTGTGTTGGGGTATAGTCCGAGCAGAGGAATCTCAGGCCTAAATGGGACAACTTCCCCAGCTATCTTATTGATTAATTTCCAGACCTTACACCAGAAGACCTGAACCTTCCCACAGTCCCACCAGCAGTGTCTATAATTCCCCTTTTCTCCACAGCCCCTCCAGCATAGCCCTCTTCCCATTGGGTCAGCGAACCTCATCCTTTCTGGCATCAAGTAATATCTAGTCAATTTGACTTGTATCTCTTTGACCTCTAAAGAGACCGCACAGTTATTCATATGGAGCCAAATTATCTTCTCTTTTTCTCCCCGCAGGGGCAAACCTAGGTCCTTCCTCCATTTTTCAGTGTATTGAACGGATGAACTATAGGTTAGTTTCTTTAGTTCCTTGTATATCCTCCCCAGTCTGCCTGAGGCTTTATTTCTTGTAAACAGTATATTTTCTAGCTGAAAGGGCTCCCTGCATAACCTTTCCCTGGTTTTCGGAGAGTTGACCATACTCCTCAGCTGCAGGTATTGAAAAGCATTCAAATTCCCCTGTATGAGTTCCTCTACTTTTTGGGGGAGCAGGAATTTACCTCCCAGAAATAGTTGCTCCATTCTAACTACCCCATTATTTTTTTTAGAGTGGCTCTGATCTCTGGGGCTATGCTCCGCTCCCTACGTTGCAATGAGTCTATCGGAGTGAAGGGGGATAAACCTCCTTCTATACCCATCCTTTTCCTCATTTTTCCCCAGTTCTTAATCAGGGCACCCGCAAATGGATGCTCAGTTTTAATTTCCCTGAGGATGTCCCCCTGATCCATGATCAGATCCTTTAGTGTCTGCACTTTTAAGAGCTCCTTTTCCAATTCTGCCCACTCGGGTGCGTTCAGATCGTGATACCAGTCGTAGATTCACCCAAGAAATGCTGTCATGTAGTATAACTTTATATCGGGGACATTTAAACCCCTCTCTCACTAATTTGTAATAGGGACTGTTTCCTGATCCTCAATTTCCTCACATTCCATACTATATCCTTCAAAAGATAATCATTTAATTTAAAAAAGGAAATTGGCAGTTGAATTGGGATTGCCATCAGCTTGTACAGAAGCTTGGGGAGCACTAACATTATATAAAGATTGATTTTACCTAGCCACAATACCATCAATTTCTGCCAGGGTCTTCCTTCTTCCTTCAATTGTTTAATCAAGGGCAAGAAATTGGCGGAGTATAGATTTTAATTTTTTTTTGTTATCATGACTCCCAGGTAATGCAGTCCTGTATCACTTACAGGGAATAGTGATATTTTTTTGAGCTGTTCCTCCTGCTGTGTCCCCCGTCCAAAGACTAATGCAAAGGATTTCTCCTTGTTAATCATGTATCTGGAGATTTTCCCAAATTTCTCCATCACCCCTAACAGTTCCGGCAGAGTCTCCACTGGATTAGTTATGTATATTAATAGGTAATCTGCATATAATGAGAGTTTATTCTCATGTTCCCCAATTTTAACTCCTTTTATTTTTTAATTCTGCCTAATTGCTGTTGCCAATACTTCTAAAACCATATTGAACAGTAGGGGAGACAGAGGGCATTCCTGTCTGGTCCCCCTCTGCAACTAAAATGGCTCTGTGAGCTCACCGTTAATTAGGAGTCTGGATTGTGCTTTTCTATAAATTGCTATGAGCCATCCCAGAAAATTACCTTCAAAGCCCAGCTTTTCCAGGACCTTAAATAGACATTTTGGTTCCACAAAGTCAAAGGCGTTCTCAGCATCAGCTGAGATTACCATAGCTGGAATTTTTTACTTGTTTAGTGCATATATGATATTGGTGGCCTTCCGGATGTTGTCCCTTCCCTGCCTTCCTGGGATGAAACCGTTCTGATTTTTATGAATAATTTCTCCACTAATCACTCTTAGTCTGTCAGCTAAAATTTTGGCAAATATCTTAAAGTCCGAATTGAGCAAAGAGATTGGGCGGTAGCTAGTGGTCAGGATCTCTACCAGGTTTGGGAATTATTGTGATTACAGTGTTATAAAAGTTCTGTGGCATTGCTTTTTCTTTTAGAATATTGCGATACACTACTGTGAGATGTGGCACGAGGGTTAAGGCGAATGCTTTGTAAAATTCGTTTGGAAACCCATCAGGCCCCGCAGCTTTATTATTCTTTGAGGCTATTATTGCCTCAAGGACTTCCTGTTCTGTAATAAGAGCATTTAAAAATGCCTCTTGATCTTTATTTAATTTTGGCATTTGTATTTCCTCCATAAACTCTCGTATCTCTGTCTCATCCGGATTCTGTGAGGAATAAACCTTCTTAAAGAAGTCCAAAAATGCCTCTTTTATATGGGGGAGTGATGTACAAAATTTGTTTTCTTTGTTACTAACCTTCGCTATATGTGCTTTCCTCTGCTTTGTTTTGACTAGCCTAGCCAGGGTCTTCCCCGCTCTTTTACTGTTTTCATAGAAATAAAATTTTATTTTCCTTAGTTGATTTTTAGTTTTTCTAGTTCTATTGTATTTATAATTTCCTTATTTTTAATTATATCTACTTTTATAGCCTTAGTTGGGGTGACTTTATTTTGTGCTTCTAATTTTTGTAAGTTTGCGTATATTTCCTTGTTTTGGTGTCCTCTATCTTTCATAATTTTGCTTGCAAGGCGATTAGGCTACCTCAGGTCACCGCCTTAGCAGCTTCCCAGAGTACTACCGGGGACTTTACAGAACCAGAATTAGTTCAGAAAATTCTATAAGTTCCTTCTGGATCTGAATTCTGTTCTCCCTATTCTTGAGCAAGCTCCTACTTAATTGCCAACTAGACGTTCTGGGGCATTGGCATCCTGGCTCTTTAAATGTGGTAACCACTGCATTGTGATCTGCCAGCACTACTGGTACGATATAGCATTTTTCCCCTCTGTGTGAGTCAGTTTTATTGACCAACACATGATCAATGCGAGAGTAGCTATTGTGGGTAGCCGAAAAGAAAGTGCAGTCCCTCTCTTTCCCATTTAAATGCCTTCACAGGTCCACCCAACCATATTGTCCCAACAGTTTTGCCAGCTCTTTACGCTCCCTTTTATCTCCTCCCAGGTGGTAATGGTCCAGATCAGTTATTGTGGCATTAAGATCCCCCTGAATGGTGATCCATCCTTTGGCAGTTTTTGTTATCCTTCTAAAGATTTCTTTAAAGAAGGCAACTTTCCCCTGATTAGGTGCATATATATTTGCTACTGTCATTTGCCTGCCTTGCATTGACCCAACTAAACATAGGAACCTGCCTTCCTTATCCTTAATACATTTTTCCATCTCAAAGTTTTTCTTTTTACTGAATCCAATTATGACTCCCGCTTTTTTCTTTTTGGCGCATGAAGCATACATGGCTCCTATTTTTGCATTTGCAAATCTGGGGACATCCTTGTCTAATAGATGCATTTCTTGTGAAAAAAATAGGTCAGCCCCTTGCTCTTCTACAAAATCTCTTACTCTTTTCCTTTTCTGTGGGGAGTTTAAACCTCTAATGTTAATTGTGACAGTTTTTATGTTAGCCATCTCTTGTGATCAAGTTAGTTCTGTGTTTGCACCCTTCTTTAGTCCATTCAATGTAATATTTCCCCCGCCCTTATTGGGGGAATACCCACTGACCCAGAAAAATCATGTTTCATATTTCTTTTGTAAAACCCATTCCTTGTGCTCCAGCTTCCCCTTTGCTTGAACCTTGACCTGTTGTGAGAACCTTTGCTTGCCCTTTCCCCTTTCCCTTTCCCTTAAGGTTTAGCCCCCCTTTCCCCTCTAAGAGCTCCCCTCATCTCCCTCCCCCCTTTTGGCTCTTTCACCAGCCCCTCAACATTCCCCTCCTTCTGTGGTTAGGGATCCGCTGGAAGCCTCACCTGGTTTCCAAATCCCAAAGTGTGCCCTCCTTCCCACCACCCTCCAGCTCAAATCATCATAATTACTTTGAATGTCCCTTTTAAACAATCCAACTTGTGTGTCTTTACCTTCTGTCCCCAATAATATTCAGATAACTTCAAACCCCTATAGAGTTCTTTGCTCACAGTCTCTCTTTCAATTTCCTTGCATCTTCAGCATTCTTCTTGCCTCTCCCTCTGCTCTCCTTTGCATCTGTCAGCAAGTTTCAGGTCGCTTTCACCAGTCTCATGCACTGGCATTTGGGTCAACTGTTGAGCTGCCAAAAAGACCTCCAGATCCTCTGTATTGCCAAAGAATTTTTGCCTCCCATTTATAATCATCACTCTTGCAGGAAATATCAGTTTTGGTTTCAGGTTTCTTTCAATGAGTATTCCAAAGTACTTGCTCCATTTCATTCTCTTTTTAACAGTCTCTGCTGCATAATCAGGGACCACTCTCACCATCTGCTGCTTAAATTACAATTTCTTTTTGATTCTGGCAGCCCTCAGAATTTCTTCTTTTATCCGATAGTCAACAAATTTGACTATTATCGGGCGTGGTGGGTCCTGGTCTCCCTGCCCCCAGTCCCCTGTCCTGTAAGCCCTATCTATTGCAGCAGAGTGGAGGTGCCCCTCTTCTGGAAAGTTTTCTTTCAACAAAGCCCAGATAACTTAATTGACCTTTTCTATGCCTGTTTTTCCTTAACTCCATTGAATCTTAAGTTCCTTCTATGGGAGTGATTTTCTAAGTCCTCAAACTTTGAAATAAGGAAGGCTGTCTCATCCTTGACTTTGTTAAGCTGCTCTTGAGTAGACAAGGATTGATCTTCCATTGCAGATATTGTCTCCTCAGCCACCTCTATCCTTCTAGCCAGCCCCTCCAACTTCCTGTTCCCTGCATCCACTGCCTGCTTGATCTGCTGCATCTCAGCTTTGAATTCCTTCTTCATTTGTATGAGCAGGCTTTTTAGGGACCCCTCTACTCCTTCTTCTGCCTCTGACTCAGATGAGGCCTGGTCAGTTTCTCTTTCGTGCGCTGCAGGCACCATTAGCAGCTCGTTATTTCCCTCCCCTGCCTCTCTCTGTTCCATGGTCTGCTTCTTCTTCTTATTATTATTATTAACACACATTTATATAGCACCAGCAGTGTACCTGGCACTTTACAAAGTAATAAAATAGACACGGTCCCTGCCCCTAGGGCTTACAATCTGAGAGACAGGAGCTGGGGGAGAGACTTAGGAAGGGGAACAGAGGGAGGGACAAGGGGTCTAACATTCATGAAGATGCGAGGTCTCAAGTGCACGTACTTGGCTTGGTTACGATGAGAATGACAGCAGGCAGGTCCATGTTGCAAGGATAAGGGTAAACCGATCGTAGGTATAGGAATAGTGGCTCAGCAGGATAAAGAGTCAGACAGAGCAGAGCGAAAGAGGTGAGTTTTAAGGAGAGATTTGAAGGTATGAAGGGAGGGGGCAAGGCGGATGTGGACAGGGAGGGAGTTCCAGGCATGGGGGGCAGCAAGTGAGAAGGGACGAAGGCGCTTAGGGGAGCAGGGAAGGCGTGGAAGGGTGAGAGAAGGGACAGAGGAGGAGCGAAGTGCACGGGCTGGAGTATGGAGGGCGATAAGTGCAGAGAGGTAGGGGGGAGCAAGGTTGTGAAGAGCTTTATAGGTGAAGACTAGGAGCTTGTGCAGGATTCGTTCAGGAAGGGGAAGCCAGTGAAGCGAAGAGAGGAGGGGCTGCACATGGTCGAAGCGACTGGCGAGGTAGATGACCCTGGCAGCAGAGTTTTGGACAGAGATGAGGGGAGAAAGGTGAGACCGGGGAAGGCCAGTGAGAAGGAGGTTACAGTAATCGAGGCGAGAGATGACCAGAGCATGAACAAGAGTTTTGGCAGACGAGACAGAGAGAAAAGGGCGAATCTTAGCAATGTTATGGAGGGAGAAGCGACAGGATTTAGCAACAGAGTCAATGTAGGGTTTAAAAGAAAGGGGTGAGTCAAAGATGAAGCCTAGGCTACGGGCTTGGGGGACAGGCAGGATGGTGACTCCATCAATAGTTATTGACAGTGAGGAAGGAGAGGAAGGATGAGGGGGGAAGATAAGGAGTTCAGTTTTAGCCATGTTGAGTTTGAGTTGACGTTGAGACATCCAGGTAGAGATGTCAGAGAGACAGTTGATGAGACGAGCTTGAACAGAGGGAGAGAGAGAGGGAGTAGAGAGATAGAGTTGAGTGTCATCAGCATAGAGGTGGTATTGGAAGCCATGGGAGGCAATGAGTTTGCCTAAGGATGAGGTATAGATCGAGAAGAGGAGAGGGCCAAGAACAGAGCCTTGAGGAACACCAACTGAGAGGGGGAAGGAGGAGGAGGCGGAGTTGGAGAGAGACACATTAAAGGAGCGGTCAGAGAGGTAGGAGGAGAACCAGTTATGGACAGAGCCACAAAAGCCAAGGGAGTGAAGGGAATCCAGCAAGAGTGAGTGGTCAACAGTATCGAAGGCAGCAGAGAGATCAAGGAGGACAAGAATGGAATAGAGACGTTTAGATTTAGCCACCAGAAGATCGTTGGTGATCTTAGCGAGAGCAGTTTCAGTAGAATGAAGGGGGCGGAAGCCAGATTGGAGGGGGTCAAGGGAGGAGTTGGAGGATAGGAAGTCAAGGCAGCGGGAGTAGACAACACGTTCAAGCAGCTTGGAAGCAAAAGGAAGGAGTGAGACAGGACGATAGCTAGAAGGGTCAGAGGGGTCAAGAGTGGACTTTTTGAGAATAGGAGAGACTGTGGCATGTTTGAAGGCAGAAGGGAAAGAGCCAGTAGAGAGGGAGAGGTTGATGATGTGCAGGAAGGAAGGGGCGACAGTGGGAGTAATGGAGGTGAGGAGGCGGGAAGGAATGGGATCAAGGGGGCAAGTGGAAGGGTTGGAGGAGGAGAGCAGAGAGGAGATTTCCTTAAGGGAGGCAGGGGAGAAGGAGGACATGAGAGAAGGAGGGGGAGGAGGGAGAGGGGTGGGAGTGGGAAGAGAGGAGTGGGAAGCGATGTCGAGGCGGATCTTGTCTATCTTGGAGGTGAAGAAGGAGGCAAGATCCTGAGCAGAAAGGGAAGAAGGAGGGGGAGGACAGGGAGGCTTGAGGAGGGAGTCAAAGGTAGAGAACAGGCGGCGAGGGTCCCGAGAACAGGACTCAATGCGGGAGGCATAGTAGTGTTGTCTAGCAAGGGAGATAGCAGAAGTAAGGGTGGAGAGACAGAATTTGAAGTGAAGGAAGTCAGCGTGAGAATGGGATTTGCGCCAGAGTCGTTCAGCAGCACGAGTGCAAGAACGGAGGTGGCGGATACTAGGGGTGAGCCAAGGACGGGGGTTGTGGGAGAAGGCAGGGCGGGAAGAGAGAGGGGCATGGGAGTCAAGTGTGGAGGAGAGAGAGGCGTTGAGAGCAGAGACAGCGGAGTCAGGGGAGGAGGAAGAGAAGACTGTAGGAAGAAGGGGAGAGAGAGAGGAGGCAAAGTCCAGGGGATCAATAGCTTGAAGGTCACGGAAGGGGCGTAGAGAAGGGGAAGAGGAGGGGGGACAGTGGGAAATGTTGAAAGAGGCAAGGAAGTGGTCTGATATAGGATGAGGATCGAAGGAGAGATCAGCGACAGAGCAGTTTCTAGAGAGGACAAGATCAAGAGAATGGCCATTAGTATGGGTGGGGGAGTTGGTCCAAAGGTGGAGGTTGAAGGAGGAGGCTAGGGAGAGGAAGCGAGAGACTGAGGGCTGAGATGGGTCATCAACATGAATGTTGAAGTCACCAAGGATGAGAGTGGGGATATCAACAGAGAGGAAGAAAGTGAGCCAGGACTCAAAGTCAGAAAGAAAGGAAGAGAGAGGACCAGGGGGACGGTAGATGACAGCAACACGTAGATGGAGGGGGGAGTAGAGGCGCACGGAGTGAGCCTCAAAGGTATGGAAGGAGAGAGAGGGGGGAGGAGAAATTGGTTGGAACTGACAGGATTTAGCAAGAAGGAGGCCCACCCCACCACCCCGTCCTTCAGGGCGGGGTTGGTGAGAGAAGGAGAGACCCCCACAGGAGAGGGTAGCAGGCGTGACAGAGTCCGAGGGAGTGATCCAAGTTTCAGTAAGGGCAAGGAGCTGGAGGGAGCGAGAGAGGAAAAGATCATGGATATAGGGAGCTTTACTGATAGATGAGCGACAGTTCCAGAGGGAGCAGAAAAATGGTAGTTGATGAGGGGGGAGGCAAGGAATAGGGATAAGATTGGGAGAAGGGGAGCGTCGTGGTAGGCTAGAGACAGGAGGAATAGGGATAAGATTGGGAGAAGGGGAGCATCGAGGAAGGCTAGAGACAGGAGTGGAAGGGGAGCAATGAGAGAAAGTAGCCAAGGGAGCAAAGGATGTATGGGGGAGGTTAGAGAGTGGTGATCGGTTGGGGGGAGGAAGAAGCTGGGAGGAGAAAAGTAGAGGGAGAAAAAGATGGACAGGAAGAGGAGAAGGGGAGGAGGGAAAGAAAAGGCGAGAAAATAGGGCAGACATGTTAGTGAGTAAGATAGGAGGGGGAAATATAGTAGAAAAGAAATGGAGAAAAGTACCTTTTGGCCCGCTGGTCTGTGGAGCTTGGGGTGGCAGGAAGGCCAAGCCCCAGGAGAGTCGTGGTGTCCTCAAGCGATGACAAGCGAGGATGCTGGGAGCATATGCAGATGAGCTGCAACCTCACCAGTTCTTGGCCTGCTGGTCGGTGAATTCTGACAGAATCTCTCCAGTGCGTTAGCCTGTGAGATTTTGTGATGGGGCTTGTTCCTGCCTGCCATCACTCCACCGTTTGGGGGTTAGTTTGTACTAAATACCGTTTTTTGGCTTGATTTCAGAGCTGGGGGTAGCGGAGCTCAGGCGGCTTCCAGCTGGTAGCTACAATGCATGCGCAGATCCCCCAATAAATGGCATTTAAATACTAAGCCTTTAAGTGAGGAACTAAAGCGTTCTTTTGCAAATATCTATGGCTATAAACAAACATCGTTTGGGAGGACAGTCTCTGTCCAATGAGTGGAGCAGCCATGGAGTGCCCACTGTGATGGAGTGCTTGGGGAGGGGGTCTAGCGGATGGCTCCTATGTGGGTACTCTGGCATCCCCCATTCACTCCCTCTGCTACAAACCATGGGGGAGAAGGAAGCAGGCAGGGATGGCCTTTAAAAGTGACATGTCCCAGCCGAGTGCTGGGAAATCGGGGCTCCCTAGCACTGTAGGCTAATTCCTGTGTCTTGCAAAGTTTGTGTCCCCATCCACAGTGCCTCAGTGGATGACTAAACTGACATGGCCAGCTGCCGCTGTTCATATGGACTGGGGATCCGTGGTCATCAGCTCTCATGCACTTTTTTGGTTGCCACTGCATGGCGTACTCTGGATTTTTTTTCCAGTGCTCCATGAGCAGTCAAGGGTGGGTGCTCTATGAGTTATGGGAGCATGCAACCACCCACACCACTTTCACACAGGTGTTCGGGTGGGTGGTTGATGGGTGGGCCATCAGAACTGTTATTTTTTAGAAAAATAAAATAATCAAATTAACTCTCTTCAGAAACTGTTCATGTTTAATCATAAGAACATAAGTAGTCCCATGCTGGATCAGACAAACAGTCCAACAAGCCCAGAATCCTGTCTAAGACAGTGGCCAGTAGGGATGGGCGAACAGAACTGAATTCGGAAATTCGGTTCTGTTCGGTTCATTTCGGAAATTCAGTTCCGTTCGGAACTTCGGTATGGTCGACCGAACTATTCGAGTTCGGTCTGAACTCCAAACGTCCGAACAAAGTTCAGAAATTCAAACCACTTTGAACTAAATGGAATATTATCTTTTAGGGATGGGTGAACAGAGACGAGTTCAGAAATTCAGTTCGGTTCGAAAATCGAGTTCAGTTTGGAAATTCGATTCGGTCGACCGAACTGGTCAAGTTCGGTCCGAACTCCAAACTTCCGAACAGCGTTTGCCCATTCCTAGTGACCAGTCTCTGTCTCTTAGGAGAAGTACCCAACAAGTCAGAATGGGCAATCCATTCCTTGTTGTTCCATCTCTTGCTCTTCCACTAAGAGATTATGTCCCCAAAACCTATGTCGCTAATAGCCATTAATGATTCTCCAAGGAGTTATCTAATCCCTTTTAAAAACTAAGTACACTGTCAGACTTGACCACTTCCTCTGGCAGTAAATTTGACAAGTTAATTGTGCGCAGAGCGAAAAAAATAAATACTTCCTCTTATTTGTTTTAAATCTGCTGCCAATTAATTCCATGGAGTATCCCCTTGTTCTTGTCTGCACATGCGCAAAATGGCTGCTGCACCATTTTGGGGAAAGCACGCATCTGCAGAATGGCCCAAGTGGTCATGCATATCTTTTTATTTTTTATTTTTGTAACAAAAACCAACACTTCCCCCCACCCCCTTCATTTTCATCAATTTTCGTTACCATCACCTGTCACTTTTGTATTTTAATTACTAAAACAGGCCATCATTCATTTTAGTAATTAAATAAAGGGAAAAGGAATTGCACACCCTGGCCAGTCACCATTCAAATACACACACCCTCCCCCCGTTGTAGCAAGAGTGTGTTATTTGTGATACTACAATTCCTGTTTCTTGTCAATAAGGGGATATAACTCACCATACTACATACCACTCTATGGTAACTATTGGCCATATTGATTTGACAAGCACAACACATTTGCTGATCTTTTCCTAGACCAGAGTTGAGAATTGCAAACTGTGAATTCTGAAAATGGTGCTTTCCCATCAGCAGATGGGATTGTGGTTCCAATTGATATTTGACATATATTACATGTCCTTGCTGACCTGGATTCAGGACTTAATTTGTGGGGGGACAAATGCAATGGGGTCTGGACCCCAGAAAATGTTCCCAGTAGGAGTATACACCATGAAATGTGAAAAACCAGGAAAAGTCCAATATTACCCAATTTGGGGATGGAAACTAAATCCAGAAAAGTCCTGGATGGTTTATTTGGCTTTTATTAATCATGTTTCTGTCCAACTCCCTGTGCTGGTCATCATAGAGATTAAAGTCACAAGAACTTCTGTTTTATGTTCAGCTAGAGAGTGTCAGGTTAGGATGCAGCCACACAAGCTGCCTTATCCAGGCTACCATGCCTTGGACAGTCTTAACCCATTCTGGACAGCCAGACCACATGATTTAGTACATTGTGTGTCTTGCTGCCTCCAGATTTCACCCCCAAATAAGGTAAGATTACACAAGGCATGGTAGCACCTGTGTCTGAGCCCTTTCTGTCACACCACACAGCGAGCTCCATGGTGGGGCTTTGAGCGGTGGGCACTATTGCTCATCACATGCATCCACGACATGACCAGGACCAGGATTTGGGCCAGGGGTGGGAAGTGGGGCAGGGTCAGATGTCCACTCATGTGGCCGATGCCTCATCCTGCCCTGGCTATGGTGGGAGCTCTGACAATGACCAGATTGCCCCATAGGGGGGCATCTACTCAGTTCCCCACACCAACCCCACAGTGTGCTGGCAGTTCTTGCCCACTATGGGGTCACATGGGGATCAGGTCCTCTGAAGCTCATGTGGCTTCACTCCTAGTGTCACGCTAGCAGCCCAACTGCTATACTATAAGGTTAATTCTCCTGTTCTGACAAGCTATGGGATAGGAGTGTAAGGCCACTTTTAAATGAGGCATTTAGAAGCGCATCCTGAGCCCCACATTCAAAGGAAAGCTGCTTGGGGAGTGTTTACATGCTCCCCGTGCTGCTGGAAGTGACGTGCTGCCCGTTGTCGGCAGCGGCGGTGGCTGAAGATGCAAATCTTTGAAAAGGTGTGTTCTGAAAGCCTCAAAAGTGAGGCTTTCAGAATATGCCTCTTCAAAGTTTTGCATCTCCAGTCGCCACCGCTGCTGCTAACAACAGGCAACACGTCACTTCCAGCAGCACCGGGAGCGTGTAAACCCTCCCCGCGTGGCTTTCCTTTGAACGTGGTGCTCATGAGGCGCTTCTAAGTAATTACCTTGTTTGAAAGCAGCTTAAGATCTGGAACGAGGATGTGGCTTCTGGTACGGGCTTGAGCCCCAGCAAGTATTTTTATTTGTTTATAACACCAATTAACCACTGTTGGCTCCCAGAATTATATTCATGGCATTATGAATTCTGCTCTGCTGAAATTGCTACCTTTTTTGCTGAATTTTGTCTTAGGCCAAATTATCATAGAAATGACACCTTCCAAGTCAGACTCCCAGTTTGTGTGGGGAACTCTGTAAGCTTTAGGATTCATTCTTTCATTTTTGTTTGACGTGATGATTTCTGTTACTACACAGGTTTATAAGCACATAGAAGACTTACCAAGGAAGATGTCTGGCTCGAGAAGTTGTTTTTATTATACCGTCTGTTCCACCAAGTATAATGCCAATAAGCCACAAGTGTACATTTCATGAGGGGTTGAAATTGTTACAGTGAGTGATGAGATATGTCCACATTCGTAAGGCTTTTATCCTTAGGTGCACTTGTGCATCTGTCATATGGTTTAGGATATTTTTAATACTTCAGCTTATTTGATGAAGTCCATGTCTAAAGTCTATAACATCATGAGAGGGGGAAAGTTTATCATGGCTTTTGAAGTACTGCAGCAAGCTGTGCGTACTTTAGTTTAGAATGTTGCTCAGATTGCAAATACCTTTAAAGATGCACCACTGTTAATTACTTTTTTTATATTTTAAAGATTATTCGAGATACGTCAGTGTAAAAAAATCCCTGCAGCTCCACAGAAGGAATCCCATCAGTTCAACTCTTGAGTGAGACGGAACCCATATATAGTTTAATAATATACCACATTAATGAGATATGATCAAATATAGGCAACATATGCATTGTAAAAACAAAGAAGGAACTGACTGCTGAATCAATAATGCCTTAGCAAACAGGAGCTATTGACTCAACAGGGTTATTAGGCTGCAAAAAAAATTGATAGCTTAACTACAGTGCAAAAATATGAAACAGATGCGGCTGAGTAAAAAGCTGTAAAATTTAATTACTCAATGCCTGACATTGGGGTGTGTGTGGAGGGAGGGGGGATGCAGTGTGTTTATGAGTTGTAGATTAAATTAATCTCCTGACATTTAAAATTGTATTATTTTGGTTTTCATCAGCATCAACTAATACTTTTGCTCATTGCAGTGGGAAGATTGGTAATAATACATTTTTTTGCTACAATTCCGTTAAGCATACAAATAAGTTTGTAGACAGCAATAAAGCTGTATCTTAAATTCCCTCCTCTGTTCAAGTCTGATGTTCCATTTCCCTGACAGCCATTTAATATTCTACAGGAAATTTAAGAGAAATTGATTTCAAGCTGTTACCCCTGATTTGGTTAACTCATTGTTGGAATAAGACATTATTAGAGAGTGGTTATTAGTTTTCCTGCAAAAGGTGGTAATTTAAATAATGCACATACATAAAAATATATTTCCTACAAATGTGTGGACAGGGAGCATTGTACTGAATTATTTAGAAGCACCTGGCAACTCTGCTATACTGAAAAAATTGTTACCATTTAGAAAAAGCTGTTCACATGGGAAAAGGTCACTCCAGGTTGATTCTAGATAATCAGTGTTTCATGAAGGGTAAATGAGTTTTATTAGGTTCCAATACCTTTGTCTGTTGCAAAATTACATGAGTCCATAATCAGAAATGCTTTCAGAAGCCTGCTCACAAAAGCGGACACTTGTAACAAATGGGTTGAAGACAGTTCATAGTGCAAAGGAGCTGGTTTTGTGTGGCAGTTGTATCTATGAGGGCAGGGTAGGAAACTATGTGGTCTTGGCAAGTCACTCTCTGCTTCAGTTCTCTTTTAGTTGAATAGATAGCTACAGGCTACTGTATCATGGAACCATAAAATACCAAAAGGGTCCCAAGCTTAGGCACAAGTTTTTATTAACCAGTGTTGGGGGCAGAGCTATCTGGGAAGGGTGAGGTGGTGTGGGGGTGGGCAGCAGGGCCTAGCAGGTATGCCTCAGTGTATTGTGGAGCAGGGATAGCTAAGAGGCTAGCACTACTGTTGTTAAATTTCAATTTCTATGCTGTCCTTTTCTGCAAAAGGACTCAGAGTGACTTACAAAAGTAAAAACACAGAATCAAAATTACACAAACACCCCCACACTCAAAATAAACCACAATTAAAAATTACAATTTAAGACCAGATTATATTTTATAATTTGGGCTGCACAGAATAGGCCATCCAAGTACTCAGACTGAGCTCCAAAGGGTGATTTCAGACGTTACGCGGTCCCGATTCACCACAGTGGATTCCCGGCGGGGGTGAACTGAAAAACCACACCCCATGGTCAAAAAAAGCCCCGAACAGATGTGACGGGACCAGGACCACGGCAGGGAATTTGGCCAGCAGATCACAGGCTGGGGCAGCACAACAGACAGGACGTTGATTCCCGGCCGTGGTCAAAACACCCAGAAGGCGCTGGGTCAGTCCGTCTTGGCGGCTGCTGCTGCTGCTGCTGCTGTCCCTCCACCGCCTCCAGATGCAGCACGACCACCTCCTCCCCACCCGTGCCTCTACCACCACCTCCTCCGCCTCCTCCTCCTCCCTTGCTCTCTCGCCCTCCGCTCGCCTCTCCCTTCTACCTCACTCCATCCTGCCCCGTCCCTATGCTGCTGTGTGCCCTTTAAATCTCCATCCGCTGCTTGTGTTGTTGCTGGTTGCCTGGCAGCAACGTTGCATGCTTTGTCCCCGGCTGGGAATCATTTCCTTTGATTCCGGCTGGTGGTTGCCGGCCAGACGTTACTTTTTCTTGGTTCCCGTCGGGAATATCTTTGACCATGCTTTCGGAGATGGTCCAATGGGGAGCTCCGGAAGCATGGTTGATTTTGAACCCATGTGGGTATTTTTATTTCATAGATTTTTACACCGCCCCATGCTGCAATGCAGCTCGGGGCGGTTAACAACAGTAAAAACAGTTTTAAAACATTTAAAATACAAATATAAAATATATCAATAAAACAGGG
>QEPC01006436.1:663903-691179 GCA_003113815.1 Sphenodon punctatus | reverse complement strand
TATCGAAGGCAGCAGAGAGATCAAGGAGGACAAGAATGGAATAGAGGTGATGGGTTTGTGTTACTTTGTGCTATCTTGATGCATTCCTACCTGATGATGGTAGGCTTTTGATGTGAGAACTTACTGTGGGAGCTCATATATAGCTAGTAAATAAATAAATCTCTGTTCACAGTCATTTTCCTCTCACTAATATATATATATATATATATATATATATAAACATTTTAGTACTGGATCTGTTGTCCGACGAGCGTATTATGTTCTTTTTGGTAATGGCCTATGGTCACACCTAAATAAATATTTGATTTGATTTCACACACACACACACACACACACACTCACACACACACACGGTATTTTTAGACAAGTGTCTCCCCACCCATCATGCATGTTGCAGGGCTGCATTGGCACCCTATGCAACCTGAAACATGCATGGGTCGATAATGGGTTGGGAGGTGCTTGTCTAAAAACATACACACACACACACACACACACACCGAGAGATTTATTATGCATAAGTGCTGAAAAGGAGACTGCCCTTCCAGATCACTCCGCCGCATGGACGTGCTAGTGCCTTGTAGACATGATGCTGGATGGTAGCACCGTGCTGATAATTGAAAGGGAAGAGGTGGGGGTGACAAAGTCACAACAGAGAGGAGCCAGCCTTATTATCAGCATCAACATGATTCTATTAGTTGTGGGGGAAAGGGAGATTGCAGCCTGGCAATTCCAATTCCAATTTCCAGTTCTATTTTTTCCTGACTTTAAGGACTACAGTCCAATCCATCAAGTGGCTCATCAGCATTATTCAGGGACGTCTCTGTGACGCCATCCTGGGTGAACACCGTGAAGGACTGTTCTCTGCGTCACGTAAGGATGCGGAGTGCGTGGGTGTGGATGGAGAGAAGGGGGAGGCGAAAAGAAGGGGAGGATTTTCTGCCTCTGAGAGTGAGAAAAATAAATAAAGAATAAAGGGCTGGATTAAGCATCTGGAAAATTACTGCAGCCTCACAGCTTTTGCCGCTTGCTAGCCAGGATGAGTCATCAGCTGGTTGCCTAGGCAATGGCTATTATCCTCCTGCTGTTGATCAATTTTGTCTGTATGAAGTTCCCAAGGAACCGTGAGCTCTGAAGATAATGCAACCAAGTCACAGAAACGCCTACCAAGCGGTGTTTGCATTTTAAGTGTGCCAAGCAGGGGACTTTGAAAATACTTTGGGGGATTTACGCTCATTTTAATCAAGACTGTGGCCCTACTGGGGGTGGAGCAGTGATATTGGACACATCATGGTCAGGTTTTGTAATAACAAGTCTGCAGCCAGAGGTTCAGCACCCGTAAATGGAATGACGTAACCATAAATGGAAATTAAGATCTTATCCTACAAAGTAAATAATGGCTGACAACATCAGTGCCAGAGCTTTACAGGTTTGAGCATCAACTGCAAAACAGCTAGGGAAGGTGACACGGAGCTGTGCATAAGTCACCAATGGACTGAGAGTCAGGCTTCCCCTGACACATACCTCTGACTCTGCCACTAAGCATGTGAGACTGAACCCAGCTCAGTGCACTTAAGTTCCCCACACTTACAATAGAGGTGATTCCAAATTCTTTGTCTGAGGGATACCGTTTTGAGATTTACATACAGTCCTGAGATTCCAGACAGCAACAGAAGATATGAAATATCAAGCAGCATCACAACCCCATTTGCAGATGCTTTGAAGTCAAGTTTGTGAAGTCATGGTTGTGACCCCTAGTAGTTTAGGAACTACTGTCTAAAATATCACCTTTTAAGCCTTCCAATCTGTGGAAAGAAAACACTAAAATTGCTCAGTAATGTTCTTAGTCTCCCTGGGACCACAGACCCAGAATCCCAGCAGGGTTGACCTAATCTCTTACCTTTCCTTTCTGAAGTAGATGCCTTGAATTCATTGTATTTCAGATGTAAATTTAGAGCCCAAGGGCCTCTTGGTCTGCACGGAATTTCATGATCCCAGAGGGCACTTTTCACAAGATCTAGGACAGGGGTGGCCAGATTTATGGTGCACACAATCCATCAACCTCAGCACTTCCCCCACTAGGTCTGGCACTCCAGGCCAGGATCACTCCTGCTGGCACCCAACTCTAGGGCACTTCAGCAACTTGTCTCTGGAGAGGAGAGGAGCACTCTCCTCTTTAGAGAGAGCCTTCCCTGCCACACTGGAGAAGCTCTCCTAGCCCATCTCCTCCCCCAAGACACTCCCTGGGGCACTGGTTCCCCTTTCCTCCCCAAAGGTGATCTCTGAGAGAGGCTGGAGCGGCCCCCCTCCCTACATAATGATTTACTGGAGACTAGCTTGTGATCTACCCCTTGGCCAGGGTGGAGGCGGCCGGCCCGAGAAGTCGGCCTTGGCAGGGTGCGTGGTCCTCATCCCCTCCCCACACACAGCAGATAAAACACCACCAGACGGGGCACTTTCTGGAGGGTCGGGTTTTGCCTCTCCCCTGCAGCAGCAGCAAGTGGCTCCCGGGCCAGGGGAGGAAGTAGTAGTCCTGTGAGTCCAGGACAGGCTTGCGGCCTGTGAGGCTGTGGTGAGGAATGCAGCTGCTGCGTGAGATGGCCACCCCCCTTGACTGGGTCCCACCCTCGGGTCTTGAATAGCGGGCCAGCCGTGCCCACACTGAGTCTACTTGACCTCAGTGTAAACTCCAGGTATCAGCCACCAGGAGTTTTAGCAGGACCACTCCCATCGACTGCCCAAACCGCTGGAGTCCCAGCAGGACAACAGGTCACCAGGGGTGGGAGGAGGATAGCCCCTCCAACCCATTTTATAGATGACCCCTCTCCCAGGCACCAGAGGGCCAACCCCACATGGGAGCTGCTAGGGTTGTGGGTCCCTCCCATTCCAGACCCGGGGCCACACCTGCAAATGCAGCACCCAGAGATGCCCCTCGCCGCCCATGAGGCTCAGGTGGCAGTTCGCAGGGATGGGGGATCGCACACACCCCCTCAGGAGATTTCATTCCAGGGGCACAGGATTGGATCCAGGTGCCCAACCAGTGGCCCTTGAGCCCCTGAAGCAGGAGGACGAGGAGGTCCTAAGTAGGATCAAGGCCCTGGAACAGGCTTTCCGGTTTATGTCGGAGCAGCACCAGGCACCCCTCCCAGAGCATTGCCAGCAACAGTTCTTCAAGACCCAGGTGCTCTGGGTTGGTTTCAGCCACCAAGTTTTGGCCAAGATGGCCCAGGGGGGCAGGTCCTACACCAGGCCCGTGGGTGGGCAGGGAACGACTGGGTCAGATGCCCCCCTGGGACAGGTTGGGCAACATTATTCCCCGGTGTTTCCTCAGATCCCCACACATCTGCCGACACAGCCGGCAGGCAGCAGCAGCCCAGCCCCCCAGCTCCTGTGGCATAATGAGGTGTGGATTGCAGTGGCAATGCCCCCTGCCCCAGTGCTGGAAGGGGGCGGGATAATGCCCCCCTACCAATGACTTCCACTCGTGAGCCCCCAATGGCATGCAGGCCAGCAACAAGCAGCCCAAGCGCTTCAGGTGTGGTCCCCGCTGGGCTACTCCCCAGCATAGAGCCAGGCACAGTGGTATTGCACAGCATGCTGTCAGGGGGCGGGTATTCTGATGTTTTGACCCCCATAGGGGCACATCTCCTTCAAGCCACAAGGGAGCGCATCTGGTGAGAGGAGTATGTAGATGTATTTGCCCTCCTTTTCAATGATCACGTTGTGGATCCGGCTGAGGGGGATGACAAAAAAGAAAAAGAATGCTTCAGGCGCCCAAAGGCAGATAGAAATTGGACCAATTGGACAGCTGCCTACATGATCTTTCAGGGGGTTATGATGCAGTCATACCCCAATCGCAGATCAGACCTGCTGAAGTATGCCGACCTCATCCACTGTGCTTATGAGACCGTGCCCCCCGGGTCCTGGCTGAGGTATGATGAGGCATTCTCTCACAGGTTGGCATTCACCCCCAGCCTGGGTTGGGACATCCTTGCCCCTAACCTATGGCTCGACTGTATGGTCAATGCTGCTAATGCACCCAGATCAGACAGCAGGCATCTCCTGGCAAAAGGTGGAGGTGGCACCCGCCAATGAAGGAAAAAAGCTGGCCAGGGGTGTTGAGGGAACATTCTCAGAATTTTACCGTTCTGACAAATTTTCCCGTGCCACCTGGAGATTTCAGCACTCCTGTTCGAGCTGTGGTGGGTTCCATGCAGTATCTGTGCACTCCAAGGCCAAACCATGGGCAAAAGGAAAACCCAGTATGCCCCACCCCATAAAAGGTAGTCAGGGGGGTGCTGGCAGTCTGGGAAAGAGCCCCAATGCCAATTAAGATTGGACAATTGGAGCTCTCCTTATTGGGGCACTCCAACTAGGAGGAAGTTAAGTATGTAGTTACGGGATTTAAGGAGGGCTTTAGAATCCCCACAGGCCATGTTCAGCATCACAGGGTGGCCCCCAATCTGAAATCTGTGGTCGATTTGGAAGCGGTGGTCCAAAACAAGATCGACAAGGAGAGAGCCAAAGGCCAGGTGGCTGGCCCTTTCTCAACCCTCCCCACCCTTCCTCTGATATGGTAGTTTCCACACTGGGTGTATTTCCCCAGAAGGCCCCAGGCGATTATCGCCTAATTCACCATCTTTCTTACCCCCGTGGTGAGTCGGTGAACGATGCCATTCCCAGGGAACTTACTTCTGTTCACTATGCATCGTTTGACTCAGCAGTTGCCTTGGTCAGCCGATGTGATCCCGGAGCCCTGTTGGCTACGTGCAACATAAAATCAGTGTTTCGCCTACTTCTCATTCATCTGAAAAGTTTTCCGCTACTGGGTTTCCATTTCCAGGCCTTTGCTACTTCGACAAGGCCATGTCCATGGGCTGCTCTATCTCCTTCTCAGTATTCAAACATTTCAGCTCCCTGGTCGAGTGGGTGGTACAACAGTCTGGTTCCCATGGGGAAGTGAAAAAATACCTTGATGATTTTCTGTTCATTGGGCATGTGGGCACAGGCGAATGCCAGGGACTGATGCAGATGTTCCAACATGTTGGCTGACACCTTAGGCATCCCTTTGGTGCATGAAAAGACAGAAGGGCCATCAGCTGTGCTCACTTACTTGTGAATAGAGTTAGATACAGTCACTGCTGTATCCCGCTCCCTGAGGACAAGCTAGTTGCCCTCCATGCCAGGATCTGTGAATGCCTGGCAGTTTGGAAGGTAACAGTCTGGCAACTCCAATCGTTATTGGGGAGTTTGCATGTAGGGTGGTGGCCCCTGGGCAGGC
This sequence comes from Sphenodon punctatus, assembly GCA_003113815.1. NCBI lineage: Eukaryota > Metazoa > Chordata > Lepidosauria > Sphenodontia > Sphenodontidae > Sphenodon > Sphenodon punctatus. The sequence goes on along the minus strand of QEPC01006436.1, from coordinate 685,901 downwards.
TTTCCTGTCCCGCCTATACGCAAAGTTGGGAGGGAACCTCAGCCTCACTACCACATCAGACTCACCAAAAACCTTAGGTAAGACCTGGAGACCTGGTCCTCCTTTTTGTCACACTTTAATGGGACCAGTTTTTGGAGGGACAAGCTGATGTTGGAGGCAGAACCTCAGGTTCACTCCGATACAGTGGATGCGCTTGGTTTTGGAGTAATTTTTAGAGATAGGTGGTGCTCAGCCCCCTGGCCAGTAGAGTGGGTAGAGGCCAGTGTCACCAGGGACCTCACCTTCCTGGAACTCTTCCCCATTGTGTTGGCTGTCCAACTATGGACAGCGGCTTTCATGAACCACTCGGTCCTTTTTTGGTGTGACAACCAAGTGGTTGTTCACATCATCAGTTTGAGGTCATCATGGGCTCCAAGGGTCATGAAGCTGGTTAGGGCATTCATGCTCACTTGTTTGAATCATAACATTTTGTTCCAGGCCAGGCATGTGCCCAACTTGGATAACAGTGTAGCCGACGCCCTTTCTTGCTTCCAGATGGAGCATTTCTACTCTCTGGCACCTGGAGCCAGACCATCCTTGGAGTCGTTGCCGCCATCAGTGTGAAGCCTTGGGTTATAGAGCTCTACAACACCATATGGGGAGAAGTGGCGGCACATACAAGGGCAGCCTATGACAGAGCATTTCTGGCATTCCAGGAATACCGGATCCAGTACGGGTGAGGGCAGGGTTTCCCCATCCCTGAGTCACAGGTTCTCCAGTTTGCCCTTGCCTTGAGGAGAAGGGGGGCAGTGGTTCCATTAGGCTTTCAGCACTGGGGTTTATGAGTGGCATGGTGGGTCAGCCACCCCCAGAATGGGGTTTCTTAGCCAGACACCTCCTAGAGAGTTGGTCCTGAAAGCAACGCAACCCCTCCCCCCCGATAGGTGCTTGCCCATCACGCTCCCTCTTGCTACTGGATATTTGCGGGGTCCTCCCGCAAAGTTTTGACCAATTTGAGGTTTGTTTGTTCAGATCCGTGTTTACACTAGCCTTCTTTGGGGCCCTCAGAGTAAGCGAGTTGGTTGCCGAATCAGCAGCACAGGATGCCGCAGGCAGGGCCCTGAGAACAGAGGACATTCGGGTGGAGCAAACAGCAATGCCCATCCATGTCCAGCCCTCCAAAACTGACCAAAGGGGCAGTGGTAAGACAGTAAGGCTTGCAAGGGCTGGTACACCTGAAATGTGCCTGGTCCAAGCAATGGAGGATTACTTGCTGTCCACCCCCAGATCCCCAGACTCCTCTTCCGGCATGCCAACAGCCAGTTGCTTACCAGGTACCAATTTACAGCCATCATGAGGGCTGCGCTGGCATATCTGCACCTGCCTCCGTTAGAATTCGGTTCCCACTCTTTCCGCATAGGTGCTGTCACTTTTGCGGCCCAGGACAGCATGCCAGAGTAGGGTATTTGGGCCCTAGGCCGGTGGCGTTCCAGGGCTTTTCAGTCCTATGTGCAGGAACCCTTCTCTCCTACCCATTACTGATTGCTTGGTTTGTTTTCACAGGTGCTGCACCCCACCACTGGCAGCTGGTGTGGATCAGCGGCCACAGTTTGATCCACTGGGCAGGCAGGACAGCCAGCCAGACCCTCTGGGGGACCCAGTTGGGCCTGTCAGTGCGAGTGGTGATCCGGTGGACAGGCCAAAGTGGAATGAGATGGCACCAGTTGCTGCCAAGCCTATGGGCAGCACCTGCAAGCTCACCGCCAGATATCCTTGTCCTGCACCTAGGTGAGAATGATCTGCCCCAGCTAAAAGGGGTTCAGCTTATACAGGACATTAAAAGGGATATCTGGGAGATTAAAAAAAATTTCCCATCCACACTTGTAATCTGGACCCAATTGGTGGAACGTGTGTCCTGGGGTAAGGCGGTGCATCCCAGGAAGATAGATAAAAAACAGGAGGACAGTAAATAGGGAAATTAGGAAGTGGCTGCCCAGTGTAGGAGGAGAGAGTGTGCCGCATTATGTCATCTCGCACAGGAAACCTGAATTGTACTGGGATGATGGGTACATTTGTCCCCTGCAGGGAACAACTGCTATCTGGAAGCCCTAAAGAACAAGCTAGCAGAGGTTTTAGACAGATAAAGCATTGGTGGGTGTTGAGACCATCCAGCTTATCCGGTGGCCCCTTAGTGGCAGGGGTCCAGTACTGTTGTTCATAGGTTAGGTAATAAAGTAGAAGTATGAATCATCTACATAAGAGATGGGGAGGCGACACCTACCACAATAACAGGGTAGGTATGGCAAGCATGCTGTTAATAATGCAGGATCAGAGAGGCAGACCAAATTACTGAGAAATTGACAGGTATTGTTTGTGCGTGTCTGATACAGGTATGGTCCTCAGCCTCTGGGCACCACCCTCCTTAGTCTGGTCCGGATGGACCTTGTCCCCTTCACCCGTGGTCAGACCCATGGAAAGGGGGGGGGGATGTTGTGGTTAAGACAGAGGGGTGGTACTCGAGGGTACATCAAAACCATCCTCCTGGGTTAGTGTTTTTCATGCGTTAACGTTGTGTCCTGGACCCCACCAATTCTAATCATGATTTGATGAAAGAGTGTGGCCGTTTTACCCCACTTACGGTGTCTTGTCTTGCTTGGGATGCACCAAGTCCTCCCCGCTTGTCATCATGGCTGCGTGTGGGGCCATTGTCACACTCCCATTAAAAGAGCAAGGCAGGAACCCCCAAAATTGTCAGGTTTCCCCTGCCCTCTCCCTCCCCTTGTTGGCGTGGGCAGCCTTCGCTGCCATGGACAGAAGGGGGCGAAAGGGGAAGGAGCAGGCCGCTTGGGCGAAAGCAAGAACCCAGCCAGGGTTGCTGTGGAAACAACAAAAAGGCATGAAGGTAGAAGAGTGTCTGCCGGAACTCCTGAGCTAGGAAGGGGCGGAGTTCAGCCCCGCGTTGGACTCCTGCCTCAGTTCAGGGCAGGAGCGGATCAAGCAGCACCACTATCCCCACCCACCCCCCGCCCTAAAGCACTGTGGTTTACACCAATCACCAGTTCAGACCCAGGAAGGAATTTTGTTGGGAATCCAGATTGGCCTAATGAGCTCCAAGTTTTTGCCTTCCTCACAGTGCAGGGTAATTGATCAACTGGATTGCCCGTAGAATCAGGAGTGGGTGTATCTTGTGTTCTCAAGTTACTTGTCGCACTCTTGCAGGGGTCCAGTACTGTTGTTCATAGGTTAGGTAATAAAGTAGAAGTAGAATCATCTCCATAAGAGATGGGGAGGCAACATCTACTAGACTAGCAGGTTACAGCAAGCGGTGGGGTAGCGTCCCTGGGAAGGGTGGCCACCAGGGGGCGGTAGGGACAGGTATGATCCCCAGTCTCTAGGCACCACCCTCCTTACTCTGGTCTGGACGGACCTTGTTCCCTTTGCTCGTGGTCAGACCCATGGAAAGGGGGGAGATGTTGTGGTTAAGAGAGGGGGGTGGTACTCAAGGGTACATCGAAACCACCCTCCTGGGTTAGTTTTTTGTATGCGTTAATGTTGCGTACTGGACCCGAATCGCAGTAGGCGATTTCCCCCCACCAATTCTAATCATGATTTGATTAAAGAGTGTGGCCATTTTAGCCCACTTACAATGTCTTGTCTTGCTTGGGATGCGCTGACAAGTCCCATGTTTACCATCTTGCACGTTCTTCCTTTTTTTTCCTCTGCTGCCTATTCCTCTCCACCGCAGACCTTAAGTTGGCACCATTTCATTTTTGCTATAGGTATGAAAGTTAGCATTGACTGTTTCAGAGTAAAAGTCTGGGGGTTTTTAAGTGAGATTACATACATGTGCTGAAGACAACTGAGAACATTTTATGAAACTATACGCACTTCCCATCACCGCAAATAAATTAAGCAAATTCCATTTTAAACTATTGTGAGCTTCCAATAAATTGTCTGTTGAGTACCAAGATTGCAATCTTGAGAGTTATTTTCAAAATTGTTTCTTTTGCACACACAGGATTTTTATGTATATGGTTTTATATCATTCCATATTCCAATTTGCATTTACAATGTATTACCTAAGATAAATAATAAATATGAGATGTATACGCAGGTCATAAAATGTCTATTACCCATAATTTTTGCTCTCATATATGAAGCATGCCTAGATAAGAAACACTTACAGAATTCTCTCTGATAGGGAAATTTTTGTAAAATCAGCCTTTACTAATGGTAGTTTTAAAATACCATTTTAAAATAGCAAAGATACAATGTATCAAATCAACAGATTTACTGTGTAGGCTGTTGGCTATGAGAACTAGTAGATTGCTGTGACAATCTCGCAAATGTCACCACTGGAATATAACATGGGGAAATGCTGTATTTCCTATGATAATCAGTTCTAATCTGATGCACATCTAGTGCCAAGCAGAGAAGAGTCAGAAAACCGAGTGGGAAGGAGAACCGTAGATCGCCTTGGGCTTACCAGATGGTAGATATGTTCTGACATAATGGAAACCCCAAGGCAGGTCCCCTGATAATCCACAGTGTTGCCATGGGGCTTCCTGTGACATCTGAAAGCATTGCTTCCTGTCCAATATTCACCTAGTTTGTCTGTAAATTGGGGGTCTTTGTCCAGAGTTCAGTTGGACACCTGGCCCAAACACCCCATGTCTGAGAGTTAATTGGACAAATCAATGGTGCGACCGCACCTGGAATATTGTGTGCCGTTCTGGTCGCCCCATCTCAAAAACGACATAGCTGAACTAGAAAAAGTACAGAGAAGGGCAACGAGAATGATAAATGGTATGGAATGGCTTCTGTACAAAGAGAGGCTTGACAAGCTGGATCTCTTCAGTTTAGAGAAGAGAAGACAGAGGGGACATGAGAGAGATTTATAAAATCTTGAGTGGTGTGGAACGAGTAGATAGGGAACGGTTATTTACCCTCTCAAATAGTACTAGAACTAGGGGACACTCCATGAAACTAGCTGCCGGCAGATTTAAAACAAATAAAAGGAAGTACTTTTTCACTCAGCGCATGATTAACTTATGGAATTTGTTTTCAGAGGACATTGTCAAGGCCAGTAATATAGCTGGGTTTAAAAAAGAACTGGATACATTCTTTGACAGTAGGTCCATTAATGGCTATTAACCAAGTGGCCTACGGAATGAACTTCTTACTGTCGGGAGCTGGGAATGAACAATGGGGAATGGATTTTCCATTGTGACTGTTGGTTCTTCTCCCATGCGATCGAGGTTGGCCACTGTCGGAAGACAGGATTCTGGGCTTGATGGACTATTGGTCTGACTCAGTATGGCACTACTTATGTTCTTAAGGAACCTTAGTCAAAAAGGAAATCCCCTTCTGAGTGTTTGCCTCCCCCTCCATTTTCCTGCCTCCTTGGAAAGGCAACCTATCAGAGGGAAGAATGAGACCTCTTCCCCTTCCTCCAGGAGCTTCAGAGAGTAGTAGAGTAGGGCACAGAGCAAGCAGGTGACACCTTTTGCACTGGAATGGAGGTGGGAAGAGGGAGCAGGAAGACCTGCAGCTCAGGGCAGCTCTGCTCCCTCATCTCTGCCTATGAGAAATGGTACTGGCAGCTCCCTGCTCTTTCCCTGACTCCTCTCTGCAACTTCAGCATTGGAGCAGGCTCCACTTGCTGCTTCTGGCCCCCTCTCTGCTTCTCCCAATCCCCCCTCCCTTGTGCCCCCTCCCCCAGCCCCTTCTTTTCTCCCTGACTTCCTTCTCTTCAGGCCCAACAGCACTTCTTTGTATTGGCCCTTACAACCCTCCCCATTTGTTCTGGCCTCCTTCACCCCTTTCTCTCCTCTTCCCTTTCTCTTCATCTCTTCCTCATTTATAAGAACAGTCAGACTGAGTAGGACCAATGGTCTATTTATCTCAGTGTCCTTTTCCAACAACAGCCCAGGACCAGATGCTCCAGAGTCCAGAGGAATTGTACAAGAAACAGGACCATAACGGAGTGACCCAACTCCTGTGGCCTTCACAACATTCCATGGTAATGAGATCCACAGGGTGAGGATGACTAGAACCCAGTGAGGTAACCCTACCTCCCTCGGAAGGGGTGGGACAAAGTAGAAGGGGTCAAGGCAAAGGGATTACCATGTCCTTTTCTGAAATAACCACCGTTGCAAAGTAGGAATGAGGTCATGTCAGAAAGGTGACAAGAAAATCTCTATGGTCTGCCCCCTTTCTGGCGAGGCCATCCCCAGAAGCCCCAATTTCTCCTGGCTCCAGCTTACCTGTATAAATATGGGTTCAGTCCAGGACCCCAGAGGGTCTGGGTCAAAACCAGACTCCAGGAAGAGTCTCTAGGTCAAACCTGGAAAGGTGGCAACCCTAGAAGCCAGTAGGCTTTAAATGTTTGTAAATTTATGCAACCTGCTTATCTATTCAATGTCTATTCGTAAGTCTAGTCTGCTCCTTCCTGACACCCCTAGGGAGATCAAATCACCCCAAGGAGACAGGGAGAAACAGGACATAGGTAAAGCCGTGGGTCTGTGTATTGTTAGACACGTGACCGCTCCCACAAGTGAATATTGGGGATGGTAACCCAATATCCAAATGACCTCTTAAATTTAGGAGGAATTAGCCAAATTAACTCAAATGTGGGGTCACTCGTGCCAAAAGAATCAGTCCGAGACATGGCATGCTACTCCCAGTTGGGGGGGGGGTACCCTTTCCCAAAGTACCAGACAGGAAATGAGGTGCTTCAAGACAAAGGGGTTCTTTATTACAATGATACAATGAGGGAGAAAGGAAACACACCCACCCACACCCACGCAGTACAATACAAAGACAAGCCTATGGTTTGGCTGGCTCAGTAATATAAGCTGCGGCTGGGAAAGTGAAAGTAACTAGGCGAGACGGGGGGGAGGGGAGAGAGAGAGAGAGAGAGAGAGACGGGGTCAATGGGTGGCAAAAAACCCAGAAGGAAAGCAGTTACCTATCCTGGCTGTTGCAAGGAGACAACGGCTCTGTAGATCCTGCGATGTTCGGGAGGGGAGGGGGTGAAGATGACAGACCAAGCGGGGGTCTGGGAGTAATCCTTAAGATGGTCCCATATGGAGTAATCTGCATGTGTCCACGTTTAAAAGCAACTCAACTTGGACAGGGAAACCTGGGGCAGTTATAGGGAGTTGCACAAAGGATCGGGGAAGTGCTGGGGGTCTGAGAAAGGATTTTCAGAAATGTCCAGAGTGAAACAAGGGGAAAGCTCCAGATGGATCTTTGAGAAACAGAAGTGCATAAACACAGGGTCTTTGGTGTTTCTAAAGAAGTGAAAAAGTATCAACATAGGGCTTGGGGATTTTCCAAAGGCACAGGAAGAGAACCATAGTTAGGTGAGTTTTGGAAACATGGGGCACTTAAGGTCATTTTGTGATCACACCTGGCGAGCCATTGCTAACTAGGAGTCTCCCAGATTTACCAGGTGTTCTTATCAAAAGGGAGGAAGCCCTCTGCTCGATTGCCCCATCTCTTACTCAGGGCTCCTCCTAAATCCTTTCCCGAGGCTAGACTGGTTTTGCAAGAGGGGGCTTCCTGGACTTTAGCACAGGCTGACTTTGAACTCTTGACCCCTCATCCTGGGCTCTTCAGTTCTCTGGTTCATCCACCACACTGCATTTTATGGGGTGCTGCTTTGCCAGGTGGGGGAAGGAAAGGGGTCTGCTGTTTTGTGGAAAAAGGCATCTTTGGTAACAGTATTTCCCATGACAAAGTTGTGGAGAGGACAGCAGACTATCCTAAAGGATGGCACAGTCTGTTCCCTCCCTCCCAGGTGCTCCAGGAGAAATTATGCTTCCTAAAGCAGGGGCCGTCTGTGAACTCCCCCAGGGCTGCACAATATCATACTATCCCACCCCACCCTACAGGGGCCAGCAATGCACATGACAATGGGTGTTAACAAATGTGACAGCTCCCTGTTTGCTCTGCTCTGGCCTGCCTGGGCCAGCATTGAACCTGCATGCCTGTTCCAGGGCCACCAGATGTGGGCCTGCTTCAGACCTCAGTGGGGTAGGCAGCCAAGCTAGAAATGTGGGCCCAGAAGAAACCCAGGTTGGCCAGAGTGGGCTGAACCAGGCAAGCGCATCTGTTTTCATGCCACCTTGTCCTGGTGTGGGGGGGTTACCATGGCAGCCGGTCATGGCTGCCTGTTATTGGCAGCCATGGCTGCCTATCATGGCAGGGGTGGGTTGCTGTCCACAGCATGGAGGCAGAGCCAGCGGGCCGCACATCACTTACCTCCCTTCCTCCCCCACCAGGCCAGATCAGGCCAGGGGAATGTGCATTCCATCCCCCAACCTGACCTGACCTGACCAGGGGTGCCCTCCCCCCCTCCTTAGGACATGAAGCCGCTGAGATGGCTGCACATTTGTTTTTGTTTTTACTCAATGTCTTGCACAGAGATTTGGGCCCTTCTGGAGTGACACTTTATCTAAATCCGAGGCCTTCTTGCCATGACTGGATTTGACACAATCACCTTCGCAAACTGCACTGCTACAGCTTCCCGTCCAGACCAAACAGCTCACTGAGTCACTCCTGAAGAAAAGCAGCAGTGTACCGTTCTACGTTTCCTCACTCTCTGTGCCTCCGTCCAGAACATTTATATACCCTGGTACTATTCTTAGTGACTGCTCAAGAACGTATCTACAAAGTAGAATATATTATCCCATCACGAAGAGCTGTCACTATGTAAAACAAATGTCTTCGGATTGTATAAATTGTTCCCTTAACTGTCGCATGAGGGCTGCTCAGCTAATGACTTTCTGCTTCATTAATCATTTGGCAGAGAAGAGAATCAGAACCTAATCCATGCACTCAGACATCCCCCAAAATTGAGGAAGTTGAAAATCCAAGCACAGAACTGGATTCTGATGGAGTAAATAACCTTATCAGTAAATTGGACTGACGTGAAGAAGAGCAGCACCTCTTGGTTGCAGACACCTCCAGAATCCTGCAGTCTTGTCTGCAAAATCAACTCCCTCTATCGGCGTTTTTAGATATGCATGAAAATCATGGGGGTTTGTAATCTCCTGCAATCATTCCTCTCCCATGACAAAGAAGGTGGTGCTGGGAATCCCAGAATTGCAACGTCACATCTGCATGGAAAACTCCCACAAGAATTGCAATCAGGGCATTTTTGACATGCATGACAAGCAATTTGCACAAGTCTTGCAAGAGTTTTCAAATACACATTCAGAAACTCTTGATCTCTAGAGTTTATGGATGCACATTAACATGCAGACATTTCTTCAAGACTCACAGGAGAGTAGTTTATTGCTCTCCTGCACAACTAACGTCTTGCCTAAAAATGCCATATGGCTTGTAACTCCAGATTTGAGTGCTGAAACCAAGAGCAAAAAAAGCTATTCATGGTTAATATCCAGTATTCTGATTAGCTTGGCAGTTATTCAGTAACTAACCAGGTACCATGACGGTTAACCACTAAACTGCAATACCAGATATTACCATATTACCTTTTACTTAATTACCATTTACCATATAACCAAATCTTATCGTTATTATTCTAAAACCAGGTCCAGAGGGAGGGAGTAAAAAAATGGCTGGTAAATGATAATTCGGTAAACGGTAATGCAGTAAACAGTAATACGTGGTATTGCAGTAAATCTATAATCTGGTTAACTGCCAACACTAACTAGATACAATTCGGTATCCAGTTGGATACTAAATATAGGTGGATACCTATTTCTGGTACAGTAGTGGCTATGCCATATATCTACACACACCACTAAAGTGAAGCCTCCTTAGCATTTCCATTTATTTATTTGAGTTGTGGATCACAGAATGGTCTAATAAGCATCAACATCAGAGCAAGACCCATCAGTCACTACCAGTGGCACACTCTACAGCCTACTTCTTGGTTATTGCTAGTTATGGTGAGTGGGGTTCCACTGCCCCAAGCCCTCAAGGAATGAGCAAGCTGAAATCAGCTAACCCCCAGAGAGAAAGTCACATGATCCAGTCATCCAGCAAAAGAGCAGAACTTGCAATAATACAGTAAGTCAATTATCAGGGCTGGATCAGAGGTAGACAGGCCACCACCCTTTGAAGCCTACTGTAAAGATATGGGTGCTTCCTTCCCCAAACACGATCTTCCTTCCAGCCCAAACCTTTGTCAGTTCTCGGCTCCCACACCCCTGACCTTTCTCCCAGGGGAAGTTGCCCAGCACACTTCAGCAGACAGAAATCAACATGGCCTTGCCTCCCAGCTGCCTTTTGCTTTGCTTTGTCTAACTAAGACTTCTCCTTTAAAGCACCTCAGCTTGTTCCCATTATGCATGGGTGCGGCACAAATTAATTAAAAACAAAACAAAACCTCCAAAATCTGAAATGGATGTTTTTTATTTTATTTAATTTATTTATTTATTAAATAGCTGTAAAGGCAGCAAAAAGGGAGGTTTTTGCTGTCCATATAGCCTCCGCTAAATCTCATCCAGCGGAGTATTTCCAGGTGGTGAGGGGGTTGGTCGGTTCACCGTCTCTCTGCCTGGAACTGGAGTCTAGTACCCTCTGTGACATGTTTGTTGATTACTTCATGGATAAAATAGCTCGGATTCACCACAACTTTGACACTGCACTTAATACAACAGGTGAACCAGAGGCTGTGGAAGCCCCGCTATGTCCGGTTTCATGGGATCAGTTTCTGTGGGTGTCACCCACCAAGATGGGGGATGTTCTTGGGGCTGTTCGAGTCACCTTGTGTGAACTTGACCCATGCCCGTCCTGACTGGTTAAGGCCAGCCAGGAGACACTGGGGCCATTGTTGGTGGGAGCGGTCATTGCCTCCCTTCGGGAGGGCAGAGTGCCAAGTTGCTTCAAGGAGGTGGTGGTGCAGCCTCTGCTCAAAAAAACATCACTCAACATTGACTCCCTCGTCAGTTATTGGCTGGTCTCTAACCTTCCCTTTTTAGAGAAGGTTATCGTTCAACCTTGCTAATTCTGTTAGATCTGTCGGCTGCTTTTGATACCGTTGACCATGAGATGTTGGTGACTCACCTGCAGGACTGAGCCGGGGTGGGAAAGATCGTTCTTGAGTGGTTCCACTCTTTCCTGGCCGGAAGAACTCAGTGTGTGGTGCTCGGGGATTGTTCTTTGTTGCTCCAAGGCCTTTCGTGTGGTGTCCTGCAAGGTTCCATCTTGTCCCCTCTCCTGTTCAACGTGTATATGCAGCTACTCGGGGAGGTCGTGAGATGGTATGGGATGCGGTGTCATCAATATGCTGATGACACCCAACTCTACCTCTCTTTTTCATCCAACCCAGACCTGGCAGTCTCAGTGCTTACCTGGTGTCTGGCGGCTGTGGGGGACTGGATGAGGGCAAGCTGGCTGAAGCTAAATCCTGACAAGATGGAGGTGATGTTGGTGCGTAAGGCAGCGGATGTGATACCCCGTCATTGACCGGGTTTGCCTTCTGCTGGTTCCCCAGGTTCGCAGTCTGGGCATGTTCCTCGACTCTCAGCTCCATATGGATCTCCAGGTGGGGTCGGTGGCAAGGAGTGCATTTCACCAATTACATCTGGTGCATCGGCTTCAGCCATATGTTTCAGATTTCAGCCTGACCACCATCATCCATGGTTTCATTACCTCGAGTTTGGACTATTGTAACACTCTCTATGTGGGGCTACCCATGATGATGGTCTGAAGACTATAGCTAGTGCAGAATGCGGCGGCCTGTCTCCTTACGGGGTCGGGCCACCGTGAGCACATTTCACCGGTGCTCTGGGCTCTGCACTGGCTGCCTATAGTCTTCTGGGCCCGATTCAAGATGTTGGTGTTAACCTATAAAGCCCTATACAGTCTTGGCCTGACTTACCTACAGGATCGCCTCACTCTCCGTGCTCTGGAGCGACCAGTGCGGTCAGCCGGGAGCGCCCTCCTTGAGGTCCTCCATGTGGACCGGGGGGCCAATATGGAGAGGGCATTCTCGGTGGCTGTACCTTGACTGTGGAATTCCCTGCCGGCCGAGGCCTGGATTGCCCCAAACCTCCCTTCCTTCTGGTGTATGACTAAGACCTGATTGTTCCACCAGGCATTTGGCAGAGGAGATGGGGCTTAGGGTGGGGAATTGGAGGGGGGGGGGATCTATTTATTATATTATTAATTATATTATTAATTATTATTATTATTATTATTTTGCCTTCTCTTTTACTGTGATGTTTTGAGCTTGTTGTTTTATTGTTTTTACGTGTGTAAGCTGCCCCAAGCTGCCTGGAGCAGGAGGGATGGTGTAACAAAATTGATAAATAAATAAATAAAATAAATACATTTATTTACTTATTTTTCAAAAATTGTCAAATTTGGGTAAGAGGCGGGAAGCACAATGTGACATTTTGTCAGGATCTGCTTCAATGCAGAGTGAAAATTGACTCTCACAGAGCAAGCACATACATTTGTGCTTAAAATTATGCTGCCTTTCAGCCTGTCTGCATTTCAAATTAAAATTACCTTTCTGTTAATATTTCACTGAAATAGCATTTCTGGCTCCCAGAATGGCATGGAGTAAAATGATTACAGTATTCGAGTCTCATGAAGGACATGATGGATCATTTCTGGCAAGGAATCTCTTAATTGGAGTGTAGAGAGCAGCAGTCGGGAGAGGACGACGGTAGGGTGACTTCTTCACGACTTCTCCCAAGTTGCATCCCTGCCGCAGTCCACCCCCTGCTGGCACTTTATTGCTGCCACTCAGGGATGGGGCTGAAGGGAGCCAGCTTGGAAGAAGCTACTAATGCTTCCCTATCCCCAAGCAGGAGAAGCTCTGCGTCTTGCTGCATCACAAGGTTTTTTGTAATTGCATTTTGCATTTGTATTGCAAATGTTGCTGTATTTGTTTACACCTAAGAGTGAGAATGGGGTGGCCATCTTCCCAGAAGCTTTGACTTCCAAGGCAGTGAGGCAAAGGCACTCTCTTGCCACTTTATGACATGGTCATGCCCCCTTTGGAGTGTCCTAACATTACAGTGCTCTGCAGGGTGTGGCCACATCAGAAAGAGGGCAGAAGAACATCTTCTCCCCACTCTTTGCTCCCCCAGAAAGAAAATGTCTAGCCATGCCTGACCACCCAGGGAGATAGGGGCTTCATGCAGAGCGTGGTGATGACCGTGTGAAAGCCTGGAGACTCCAGACCAAACCTGCAGGGGGTGGTGAAGGCTACACTGACTGGTGCTAGGTGGCTCATGAACTCTGGAAATGTCTTTTATTTACTCACAGAGGAGTTACAGTGTCAGCAGCCGACTCACCCTACTCCAGTATGGCCATTTGCTAGCAAGTACAGGGAAGCTCACTCTTCAGGTCCAGTTTAGTTGATCTCCTCACCGTGAATGCAAATCAATCAAATAAATTTATTGTTAGCCAAGGCTATTACAATATAAACCAGAACAAAGACAGAAACAGGAACAAAAATACAAGGGTAAAACAAAAACCAAAAAGAGGAATACTATTTATTTACATTCCAAACTACCAAGAGTCAAACCTCAAACATCAATTTTCCAAAACAAAAAAAACATAAAATTGATAAAAGGGGGGGGGGGGACCCGTGAATGCAAAAAAAGAGGCAGTTCTAGGGTTGCTACCTATGCACATTTTTAAGAAACACTTATGAAAAATCCATGTTGCAGGCTCTACAACATGTATTTTTCATAAGTGTTCCTTTAATATCCGTTAAATTTTGCACAGGTGGCAACCGTAGGCGGTTCTCATGGTACTTTTATGCAGCAGACAGAGACTGAGCCCCACCAAACTCACTTCCACCCAGGCTAGAAGGGTTGAATTGTCTGTTAGTCAAGCTGGGTTGCATTTGAGCTGATGACCTGCTGGTGAACAGTTCAAAGTGTGTTCATCAAACAAACACTCCTGCCTCTTTTCTTTGGGAGACTGGGCTGTGAAATGGAACATTTTCCACTCACAGCAACATACTTCAGAGACTGTCTTACCATGTCACTTTCCGTATTTTGGGCTCATGCAACTAGTAAGAGGGGTTTTTTCTTTCTTTCATTAGTTACCACTAGGAACCAGAATGACAGCCAAGCACTTGAAATGGGAATGGGCACAAGAAAAATGAAGAAATCTCTGTCTAAAGGGAGTTAGCTTTCCAGTACCACAAGGGATGCCAATAGGACTCCCTGTTCTGGAAAAGAGAAGATAAAGCATCTTGGAGATGAACCCCATCGCTAATGATGATTGATGATGAACAGCAAAACTAGCACACGCACGCACACACAATCACTAGTAGGACACACACAAAAGCATCAAAGCAACAGCATGTCTCAGCTTTATTAATTCCACACACGTTCTTGAAATCTGTCAGGTTTCCACTCATGTCTTCCAGTTCTATCACCAAAATGATCCCACTGCCTCTGAAAGCCCCATGCGAGTCATCAACCAGCCGTCTGACACCATCTGCTGGACCAGGAGGAAAAAAGGGGTCAACCAAAACACTGCCAAGGAGAGCAGAAGGGAAATGTGAGGGACTGGTGGCGTTGAGGAGGAATAATGATATAGCGTGTGGGGTTTTGCATTCAAGTTTGCCTTTGAGAGCCAACGTAAGCAAAACCCCACAGCCTAAATCATTTTTCCTCCCCCTTCTGTGCATGTAGCTCTGCTCAAAATTGTAAGTATGCTCAAAAGCACGTGTTTTCAATGCTGTGTATTGTTTTTTCCTTTTCCAGATCCACAAAAAAAAAAAAAAAAAAAGAGCAGAAATCATTTCAAACAAGCAACCCTTTTTGGAAAGTCAGCTGGTAATTTCAGTAGCTCCCCTGGTTTCTATGGGAAATGCAGTACCTCAAGCAGGGATGAGTCACAGACTGGGAGTGCAGAGACTGCGCTGGCAAAAACAGCAGCCATTACAGCAGCCAGTGCTTCCCTGCATGCTCCCATTTTGAGATATCAATCATTTCACCAGCCCAGACAGTAACCAAGTGTATTAAATACCAGATCATGAACCCATCACCTCATATGCCATGACCACACTGGGGAGGCCCAACCCACAGAGATTAGAGATTGCCTCTTAAACCCTCATTTATTTTGAGGGTTGGGAGAGGTGGAGGGAACACCCAGCTCATTCCCCCATCACACCTACCCACCCATCTCTCTCTGGGTGTTTTTAGGCAAGCGCCCTCCCCCCCATTACCCACTCACCACCCACCCGTCATGCATGTTGCAGGGCCACATTGGCGCCCTATGCAGCCCTGCAACATGCATGATGGGCGAGTGATTGGTGGGGATGCGCTAGTCTAAAAACACCCTCTGACACACTTTTCTCAAAGTGCTTGAGATCTCTAACATTCACCTGAGCATGTGCCATAACAGATGAGGAGATGAGGAGAAAGGGAAGCAGAGCAGTCCCACTCCCACAGCACTACCAGCCAACAGGACCAGCAGCTCAAATCGCATTCTGTTCCTATGCTCCCATCAGTTGCTAGTACAAAGTTTACCACTGATATCCCGGTGGTGGGGGGCAGGGTGTAAATAGATTTGTGCTGCTAGAGGCCTTTGTGTTGATAATTTGGGTTTGGACTGTTGGGATTTTTATTAATGGTCAGAAAAACAAAACCCCAAAAAGCAGCTTGAATTGTTAGTAGCAACAGCTTAGTAGTAATCAACACCTTGGAGATTGTTTCTGGATTAAAATTAACTACTTTATTGAGAAGTACATTGTGATAGGAAAGGCCAGTCCCTAGTCTTACTAGCTAGCTGCCACCAGCATGGTGGCCGGTCATGTTGAAGGTCAGAGAGAGAATTTAGGAATGGCGAAAGGTCAGGAAGAAGGAGGAAGTCCAGTAGGAGCTTCCTGGGCACATCCCACCTGGGAGGGGGCTTAGAAGCAGAGATCAGGAAAGGTTAAAGTGACACTCACACTAACTCACTATCTCTACTCCCAAATGCCCCTAGTGGTCATTAGGGTTTGTTGGTGCAAAAGGTGATGTCATCTGGAGCTGTTTTTCCAACACCCCTTCTCATCGCCTGTCGCACCGGCTCACGACTCCCATTCGCTCACGTAGCATCTGGAATCGATCCCTTGGTAGTGGCTTGGTCAGTCCATCTGCCACCATTTCTTCAGTTGGGCAATACTTCAACTCAATTAGCCCTTCTTCCTGTGCCTCTCGAACATAGTGGTACTTTATGTCAATGTGCTTCGTTCGAGACTTGGACTTCTCCATTTGTGAGAGCTTAATGCAACTCTGGTTGTCCTCAAACATCGTGGTAGGCTTTGGCTCTTCAATTCCAAAGTCCAACAGCAGCTTGTGTATCCACACAGCTTCCCTGCATGCTTCACTAGCTGATATGTATTCTGCTTCTGTTGATGAGAGTGTAACAAGTGACTGCTTCCTGCTAGTCCAACTTATGGCTCCATCTCCATAGAGAAACAGGTGTCCACTGGTGGACTTGCGATCAGCTATGTCTTCAGCCCAATCTGCATCCATGTATCCCACCAGTCTAGGGTTGCTGCTTACTGGAATCTTCAATGCGTAGTGCGCGGTACCCTTCAGGTATCTCCCCAGTCTCTTGACTGCAGTCCAGTCATTCTTGGTTGGGGCACTTACTTTCCTGCTTAAGATTCCCACCGCTGTGGCAATATCTGGCCTTGTCACTGTGGCTATGTACAAAAGCTTGCCAATCGCTTTTCTGTACTGGTTGTTGCCTGCCAGAGGCTCATCATCTTCCCTTTGTTTCAGGAAATTGACATCCATTGGTGTTCTGGCCTCATTGGCATCTGTCAGTCCCAGACATTCCAAAAGATCCTTGATCTTTGCTTTCTGGTTGAGAAGATAACTTCCATCTTCTTCTTTTTCTATTTGAATGCCAAGGTAGTGTGAGATGCTTCCAAGTTCCTTCACCTCTACTTCCTTGTTTAGGTGCTCAACAATCTCGTGACTGTCTTGCTCCTGTTCACAACAGATGATCAGATCATCAACATAAGTCAGGATATAAGTCCACTTATTGTCTCTGAATCTTGAGTACAGGCAGGGGTCAGCTTTTCCTTGCGTGAACCCTTCCTTAAGCAGTAGCTGATTCAGTTTCTCATTCCATGCTCTAGCTGCTTGCTTCAAGCCATAAATGCTCTTCTGGAGTTTGCATACAAGCTTCTCCCTTCCAGGTTGCTCGAAGCCTGGTGGCTGCTGCATATAGATGTCTTCCTCAAGTTCTCCATTCAGGAATGCAGTTTTGACATCTAAATGGTTAACATGCATCTTTCTGGAAGCTGCTATGCTAAGTAGTGTTCTGATGGAAGTGTGCTTGACAACTGGTGCAAATGTTTCATCATAGTCTTCTCCATATATTTGGGAGTATCCCTTGGCTACTAGTCTGGCTTTGTAGCGCTGTACATCCCCTTCTGCATCTTGCTTGATTTTGAAGACCCATTTGCAACCTACAGGTTTTCTTCCAGCAGGTAGTTCCATAAGTGTCCAGGTTTTGTTCTTGTGTAGAGATTCAATCTCTTCCTTTGCTGCTTTCCTCCATTTTTCAGCTTCATGGGTTGGCATCCTGTCAACATCCTTCCATGTGCTGGGTTCTTGCAGCTCTGCACTTGTGGTGAGGTAGGAGTATTTCAAGGGTGGAACTCCTTTGTTGGACCTCTGTGAGCGCCTGGGTTCTGGCTCAGCTTCTGTGACCCCTTCTGAATCTGCAGCTTCTGTAACCCCTTCTGAATCTGCAGCTGGTTCTGGTTCACAGATTGGCATTTGGTAGCTGAAGGCCTGCTCACTTGGTTCCTCTTGCATCTGGATCCTTGGCTCCAGGTCTGGTAATTCACCTTTGGTTGGTCTGTGTCTTTCATCAAAGTACACAACATTGCAAATTTCAATATTACCAGTTTCAACATCAAGAATTCTGTATCCTTTGCCTCCTAAAACATATCCACATAAAACTCCTTTCTTGCTTCTGCAATTCAACTTGTTTCTCTTTGCCTTTGGTATATATGCATACACATCACAACCAAAAACTCTGATGTGATTTAGGCTAGGCTTGTGTCCAAACCACAGTTCAAATGGAGTTTTCTCTATGGCTTTAGTTGGCAATCTGTTCTGCAGATAGCTGGCAGTCATCACTGCTTCTCCCCAGAACTTGCTTGGCAAACTTGCATCTTTCAACATACATCTTGCCATCTCCATTAGGGTTCTATTTTTCCTTTCTGCAACACCATTCTGCTCAGGAGAGTATGGGGCTGTAGTCTCATGCTCAATTCCCTGTTCTCTCAGAAAGGATTTCATTTCGTTTGAGGTGTATTCGCCTCCATTGTCTGACCTTAGTCTCTGAGGCTTTCTCCCAAACTTGTTGCTGACCAATGCAACATACTCTTTAAACTTTTCAAACACTTGACTTTTCTCTCTCAAAGTGTAAACATAGGCAAATCTTGAGAAATCATCAATAAAAGTAACTATGTACAGGTTTCCTCCAATGCTCCTTTGCAGAGGACCTGATACATCACTGTGAATCAACTCTAGAGGGCGCTGAGACTTTCTCTCCTCTAGCTTGTGGAAAGCTGGCTTAACACTTTTTGCAGAAATGCAACATCCACATTTGTCTAAGTTCTCAGTACACAGTTTCAGTTTAAAGTCTTTAATTAAATTCCTCTTCTCAAGTTGGCGAATTGAATTAACATCTCTATGTCCCATTCTGCGATGCCAAGTTTTATCACAGTCTCTGTGGGTGCACTTGAGATTGCTTGCTAAATTTGCATTTTCACTGACACTATGGACTTCAAAGAGCTCACTATCTCCCAGAGATGCATACAGGATTGAGTCACCATCTCTTGTTACAAGGCAATGATCATCCATGAATTCAAACTTGCAGCCATTTTTCACTCCATATTTCACAGAAATTAAATTGTTTTTCAACGAGGGCACATACAGAGCCTTATGTATGATTACTTGTTCAATTTCACCATCTGGGAGCTTACAAAATATTTTTGCTTGACCACGCCCTTCTGAAAAGACCTTTCTCCCATCTGCTAGAGAAATAGGTACTTTGTGATCCAATTCAATTTCTGAAAACATTTCTATATCCTTGAGGAGATTTTCAGTTGCTCCAGAATCAATATAGATCACATCATCTTTTACTTTTGACATGGCGTTAAAACCTTTAATTTTCTCTTTCTCCTTCTGTTTAGAGCTAGCAGTTTTCTCCAGGCTCTCTGTCTGGCTCTTAATGGGTGCTTTAGATTTCCCCATTGTCTTGGCACTTGGGCAATTAACACGTAGGTGTGTTTCACTACCACAGGAAAAACATCCTTTCTTTACTCCTTTCTTTGAGCTAAAGGCTGTAACTTGATCTGTAGAGGTTTGCTTTGCCCTTTTGATAAAGCATTCATGCAACTTGCTAGATAGATAGTCCAATTCAATAACTTTATCTGAAATATCTATAGCAGTTTTCAAATATTCATAAGAAGCTGGTAAAGAGTTCAAGACAAAAGCCACAATCCCAGTGTCTCCAATATCTATTCCCAAAACCTTCAGTCTTCTTGCTAGGCATTGTATTTCACTTATATGCTCAGTAGGATTTTCATTTTCTCTGAGTTTCATATTGCACAGTCTCTGTATTATAGAGATGGCTTCGCTGGGGCTCTTTCTGTTATAAAGAGTTTCCAGCCTTTTCCAGATTTCACTGGCTAAAGTAACATTTTCAAAATGTATAAACAGCTTAGGACTTACATTGATTCCTAGAATCCCAAGAGCTTTTTCATTTTGTCTGTCCCAATGCTTTTGTTCAGCTCCTGCAGCCGTTGGTCTTTCTGTTGTTAGCACCTCATAAAGACCTTGACTCTTCAAGCAAGATTGCATGAGGAAACTCCACTCTTTGAAATTCGCTCCTTCCAGCTTTGGAATGTTGAAGTTCCCTTGAGTTTTCTCCATGCTGCTTGTCTTGTTCC
Source organism: Sphenodon punctatus (assembly GCA_003113815.1). Classification (NCBI taxonomy): domain Eukaryota; kingdom Metazoa; phylum Chordata; class Lepidosauria; order Sphenodontia; family Sphenodontidae; genus Sphenodon; species Sphenodon punctatus. Next base: position 666,004 of record QEPC01006436.1, on the reverse strand, counting down.
AAAACAAAAACCAGGTACAAAAATAAGCTGTGCTTTTCTCCAACGAGATTCAATTCGAATTCCAAAAAATCTGTTAGGATCTTCAGGAGGATTCTGGGCCCATAACCCTATGTTGGGAATTTTTATTAATGGTTAGAAAAACAAAACCCCAAAAGCAGCTTGAATTGTTAGTAGCAACAGCTTAGTAGTAATCAACACCTTGGAGATTGTTTCTAGGTTAAAGTAAACTACTTTATTGAGAAGTACATTGTGATAGGAAAGGCCTATCCCTAGTCTTACTAGCTAGGTGCCACCAGCATGGTGGCCAGACATGTTGAAGGTCAGAGAGAGAATTTAGGAATGATGGAGAATGGTCAGGAAGAAGGAGGAAGTCCAAATAGGAACTTCCTGGGCACATCCCACCTGGGAGGGGGGCTTAGAAGCAGAGATCAGGAAAGGTTAAGTGACACTTACACTAACTCACTATCTCTACTCCCAAATGCCCCTAGTGGTCATTAGGGTTTGTTGGTGCAAAAGGTGATGTCATCTGGAGCTGTTTTTCCAACATGGACTGCTCCTTTTTTAACCTGGCTCTGTCTGGGTTGTCTATCATCAGGTCTCATTATTTTCTTTATATCCTACAGGAATTGCCCATCCAGTATGGGGCATAGCTAGGTTGGAATGGGCCCTGGTGCAGAAGATGGACTGGGTCCCTCACCAACCCAGCTGAAGGGGATGCAGCTGCACTAGGGAGCATGGGCCCCCCTAAGCTCGTAGGCCCTAGTACAACTGCATCACCTGTCCCTATTATAGCTATGACCTTGATGCTCCAAACTCACTCCCTTTCCTTCCTCAAAACCCTGTTCTACACAGATCACTTTCCACTCCCAGGGGCTGACTCCCCCCTTTCCAGCTGGAGTGTAGTTCAAGGGATGGAAGATGACTGCATTTTGTTATTGAGAACTACCAGCAGAGTGGTTTTGTTTGCTTGAGTCACTCCTGGTGAGTCTCTTGGGGAGAGGCGGAAGCAGGTCTCCTGCAGTGCTATCATGCTAGGATGACATTGCTTCACATGATGGTTAAACATTGTTTCTTTACTGGTTTTTAAGAAAAACAGAGCTGTGAACTGTTTCAACAAGTAAATTTCAACAAAGCACTTACCTTCCTTTAAACACATGCATCATGCCATCAAATTCAGTAGTATTGTCCATTCACATAATGTGAGTATCTGCTAAATTATTGACTAACATTATTGCATTTTCACTTAGCTGATTTGTGAATGTGGTACCAAGATATACCAGAGAGATCAGTATCAGCTTACTCCATTGGTTAACAGGAGAACATTTAATTTAAGTAGCCTGTTTGCATCAAAATTAATATTTTTTTAAAAAAAATCCTGAAAATATTCTAAGCCTAGATGCCGGGCATGTAATAAGTTGGCAGAGTCCCTTTAGAGCAAGGAGCACCCTTTGCACACTCTGTTGTAATAAAGAGCTATATTCATTTTTGGTTGCAGCCTCCTAGCGCCATTTTGGTCATTGGCTGCGCATGCGGACCGCATGCACAGTGATCTTTTAAAATGTAAAGCAGTTGCTTTTGTTCCATCCCATGTGCTGCAGGGGGCTTCCGACATTTCTGCATAGTAGTATTGCCAGTCCTCCCCTTAAAATCAGGAGGCTTATGAAAAATACATGTTGCAGGGCTACATTGGAACCAATGCAGCCCTGCAACATGTATTTTTCATAAGCCTCCTGATTTTAAGGGAACGGTTGGCAGTACTGTTGCATGCTGCAACAGGACAGGAGGGATCAGTTGTGCCCCCCCCCTCCATCTTGGGCCCCAGGGAAAATGTCCCCCCTGTCCCTATGATAGCTACGCCAGTGGAAGGGCAACAAAAATGATAAAGGGTATGGAACAGCTCCCATATGAAGAGAGGCTTGATAGGTTAGGGCTCTTCAGCTTGGAGAATATTTATTTATTTTACCATATTTGTATCCCGCTCTTCCTACCTCACGGTTGCCCAGAGCGGCTAACAATAACAAAATACAATATAAAAATATAATATAAAACAATTAAAACATTTTAAAACATAATAAACAAAAGCAGGGGGGAAAAACACACA
>QEPC01006436.1:642382-661407 GCA_003113815.1 Sphenodon punctatus | reverse complement strand
CCCAGGCCCCCAGTCTCTCTCCCCGAGTCCCCCCCCCCGCATTTACTCACCATCGCGCAGGGCAGGCACTGGCACCAGGCGGCAGGTCAGCATTCAATGGAGGTGCTCGGCGGCGAGATGTGCTGCAGCGCGCATGCTCAACTGAGTCAGTTCAAGCATGCGCACCGCAGCACATCTCGCCTCCGAGCGCTTCCACTGAATGCCCAGGTGAGACGAAAGCTGATGCTCATGGGAAATTTCATTTCCCAGCGGTGCGCTTGGACTAAACGCTCAGCCATCCGGCGCGCATTCAGTCCAAGTTTGTCCCTTCTGGGACTCCAGACAGAGCACTCACTGACTGAGCGCTCTGTCTCTACCGGGTAGCTGAAATTGACATCAGAGCACCACGCTGCTCTGACTGCAAGCCAAGCTGCAGCAGTCAGAGCAGCACAGCACTCCGATGTGAATTTCAGCCGCCCAGCAGAGAAAGAGCACTTGGTCAATGAGCGCTCTGTGTCAGTGGCACCGAGGGGACGGGGGAGAGTGGGAGCAGGGCACTGCCCCAGGTGCCCTCAGGCAAGGGCCACCACTAACTTATAATAAAATAAAATAATAATAAAATAAATAATAATAATTTGTTGCCAGAGGCTGTGATCAAGGCCAGTTGTACAGCTGGGTTTAAAAAAGGATTGAATACATTTTTGGCAGGTAGGTCCATTAACAGCTATTAGCCAAGTAGGTTGAGGGACGTAACCTCTTACTGTCGGGAGCTGGGAGTGAACAACAAGGGACAGATCGCCCCTTTGTGCCTTTTGAGTACTTCTACCAAGCGACCGAGATTACCCACTGTTGGAGACAGGATGCTGGGTTTGGTGGAGCATTAGTCTGACCCAGTATGGCACTTATGTTATGAATATGTTTATTATATTTGCCATCATCAAACCATTTAACAAACATCCTGAGCAAGGTGCTGTACAAACAGATGGTAAAAACAGTTCCTATCCGCGCATCTCTGTTAATATTTCATAGTATGAGGCCAACTCCAGACTGAATCACACATTAAAGAAAAGTTGTTACAACCTTTACTTGGACACAGTAACCCGTTCTATGCAGGGAGGGAGGATGGCTTCCATCATTTAACAGGTAAGCCATTTTCTGTAGAAGGGACTTGTGCTGTGTTGGGCCCTCACCATGCTCCCACTTTGCTCCCTTAACTCCCCCACCTCAAAGGAGCAAAAGAACACAGCAGCTGGTGGCCCAGGACTATAGCATTGGTTCAGGTACTCATCCAGCTGGTCCTATATTGGGCCAGAGAGGGAGAAGGAGCTGGGCAGGTAAGCAGTTGGTTGAGGACCCTTTGGTATATGGGGCCCTGTAACATTCAGGCTGCCTGCCCTAAGTTTTTTCAGGATCCAGCCTCCTCTGCTACAGGCCCACAGGTAGCCACAAGCCCAAATTCTTCCCCTTCCCTTTCTCCCCACCCCCACACCAGAGAGGAAGGGGAGAAAGAGCTGAGCTGAATGAGCTGGGCATCTGGCACTGTTTCATACAGCATGGGACCTCATGCCAGCCACCTGTATCCCTCCCTCTCTGGTGTGTGTGCAGAAGCAGGAAGAATCGAAAGACAGATGGTTCATGAACAGTACAAAGCATCCCCATCCTTCTCTCCCAGCCAGTATGGCTTACGATCCCTCCTCTTCCGAAGTCTAATTGCATGTGATAGATGCCTGTCCTTCAGTTAAAGCTGAATTAGCCTATTTTAAAGTCTAGTTTTTCATACATTGTGCACATTCAAGTTACACATCTCTCCTTGAGTCTCACACACACACACACACACACACACACACACACACAAGAAATTGGCACAGTTTCACGGTTGTATTGTTCAGATGCTCACCTAATGCACTGAGGAGTAAGATGTAAAACAAAAGAAAGGTTATAGGTAGCTGGTGTCAGAGCAAATCTAAGCTACAATATTACACAACCACCAGTGGTAATTCAGTGGGAATTAGTGTTTTCAGAATCTTAGTCCTGTCCTTGCTCTGGCCATGTTTATCCTTCTCTAAAAAAGAATTTTGCTTCAGAAATAAATATGTAAGTAGTTACAAACCGTGGCAATCAGTAAACAATATTTTAAGGGTATAGAGTAGGTGTCACTCCTTTCATTAGAGCCCAAGTGCCACCTAGTGTCTGAGGGGATGTAGTGATTGAAGTAAGAACCCAGGGATTTTTTGAAAGGGCACCGCAGTGCATATCTGAGATTTATGGCTGTCCCAACGTTTGGTTCTTTTGCGTGTGATGTGATCTGCCTCATGAATCACAAAACCGTATAACCCATCCTGGATTTGACAGGAAAATTGCAAATGTCTGTGAACTCAGCTTGACTTTTTCCTTTGTAAGACAAGCCAAGAGCAGGTGAAATGGTTTTGCCATTAACTTTAAGCTTCTGTTGGATAGTAAAAAAATAAATAAATGAATAAAATTAAGTGACCTTGTGAGGGCCACACTGAAAGGTTCCTAATGAGTCTTTGTTTCCTTTTGTAGGTTTTGATCACAACAGCTCACTGACAGAGCTGCCAAGAGGAAAGAACTGACAAGTGGAAGGTTTTCATCCCTCCACCAGGAGGGGCATTATTTGCAAAAAATGTGCACATGTTAATTTGTATCCATTTATGTAAATTCAAACTAGACCTTACTAACTTTGAGACTGGGCTGAAGATTTTTTTAAAAAAAACCAAAAAAAACCCCACCTAAATAAATGGAATTATGTATCCATACAATACCCTCTTCTGTACTACTAATCATTTCTAAAGCACTACTATGTGAACACAGTCCTAGATCCCTACCCAGTGGGCTTACAATTTAAGATGGACAAGGGGAAAACACAGACACACAAATATTCCCATTTTACAGATAGGGAACCTAGGCTGAGACCAGTACATTTTTAATTAGCTAGAGTGAATTTTGAACCCTGGAATCCCAGGTCCAAATCTAGTACTTTATCCACTATACCACACTAGTGTATCCGCTACACTACACTCTTTCATAGGACCCTTGTCTCTCTAGTCTTTGGGTGAAAACAGACATGACACTAACCACCCTTTAACCTGTCTCTTATACACATCTAGATGTGTATAAGAGACAGCCATCTGCCCTTGCTCAAAGCACCCCTGCCCTTTCTCCCTTGCCCCCCCACACCCAAAGCGCCAGTGCGTCTTCGCTCCCTTGCCTTCTCGCGCCCAACTGCCCTTGGCTCCTTTGCCTCCCACACCCAAATTGCCCCCCCTGCCCTTGCTCCCTTGCCCCCACACCCAAAGCACCCCCTGCCCTCGCTCCCTTGCCTCCCCCACACCCAAAGCGCCACCCTGCCCTCTCTCCCTTGCCCCCCCACACCCAAAGCACCAGTGCGTCTTCGCTCCTTTGCCTTCTCACACCCAAAGCGCCCAACTGCCCTTGGCTCCTTTGCCTCCCACACCCAAATTGCCCCCCCTGCCCTTGCTCCCATCCAAAGCACCCCCCTGCCCTTGCTCCCTTGCCTCCCCCACACCCAAAGCTCCACCCTGCCCTCTCTCCCTTGCCCCCCCACACCCAAAGCACCAGTGCGTCTTCGCTCCTTTGCCTTCTCACACCCAAAGCGCCCAACTGCCCTTGGCTCCTTTGCCTCCCACACCCAAATTGCCCCCCCTGCCCTTGCTCCCTTGCCCTCGCTCCCCGGTGCTCCAAAAACCCCAGGCACAATTGCCCTGAGCCCCACTCAGGGAACAGAAAGACAGAAGAAGAGGATGCGAGCAGCACTCCTCTGCAAAGCAGCCCCACCCCACTCCATAGGCTAACATGGGGTTTTTCACTACCCCATAACTTTAAAACTGCTAATCAGATTTACAAATAAAATCCCAAAGGCACCCCCTGGCAGCCTCCTTTCATTTTATAAAAGGCTAATTCCTCCTCCCCACCAACACTCACCCCTCTACCCTGCCCAGATCGAGAAGGTCTGACTAAATGAAAAATCAGGCTTGAAAGTACAGTTTTGAAACTGCTATATCTCCGCTTCTATCAAACAAATTCAGCTGAAATTGTCACAGCATGAACCATTTATACCAGTGATACAACACAACAAATGTCACAATCCTAACATTGATCACACCGATTTTAGAACAAATAGAATGTTGGGGCTTTATGTGGCATGCAACACACCTTAACTATTAGAGCACTCCCATGCTCTAATAATACCACCTGACTACTCTGTCTCCATCTCTAACATAACAACCACCCCTTTCTCCCTGAACATGAAGTCATTTGTAACCCAAACATGGTCCAAATTTTACAAGCAGCTCCTTTTTCAGAGTGGTCTATCCATTACCCCAGAGCAGAGTGCAGAACTTTGGGGGTGCTTGAGAGTCTGAATTCAGATCCAGTTTTTTGCATCTTGAGCCCATCACTAACAAGGAGACTCCAGGGTGGGAGAATTATCAAAATACATACTGGCAATAAACACAGTATCCTTGACTCTAAAGAAATAATTATCCTCACATTGGGGAACTCCAGTCTACAGTACTAGCTTAAGAGAAATATCTTACATCTGGGAAGATAATTTTTCAAGACCAGAACTTTTGAACAGCACATTTTAGGATGAAGGTTTAATGAACCATTTCTCATTCTAGCAGGGAAGGGAGTGGAGGGCTGCAGGTGAATACCTGCATGCTGTATATACCAATACAGAGAGAATCAGGGTGAATCACAGGCTGAAGGTAGAGCAGGATGCTGCTAGAAGAGCTGTTCTTGATTCATTAACTGGCCCTCTTACCTTTGAGGTCCTAATTCTGGCTCAGCTTCAACACCTTGCATAGCAGAGATGGGCATCCAGAGGGAATTATGGATCTGGATCCGTAATACAGATCTTTAATTCTGGATTTAATTACAGCTCCATGTTACAGAACCATAATTAAATCAATTAAAAATAAAAAAGAATTAAAAGAATTTTTAAAAATAATAATAACTTTACATGCACAAAAAGGCCACCAGACCATTCTGCACATGTGCTGTCTTTTCCAAAATGGTGGTGGGCAGCCATTTTGGAAAAGGGCAGCCAGTCTGCACATGTACAAAATGGCCGCTGTGAATGTGCAGACTGGCTGCCTTTTCATTTTGGAAAAGGCCAGAACAGTCGATAGCCATTTTGCGCATAGATTTTATGAGCAGTTAGAGATTAATCTGAATCCATGATGCCCATCCCTACCACATAGTTTCCTGGGTTTCAGTGGGAAATAAAGCTAAGTACACATCTAGGACTCCCATCTTACAGCCGTCAAATTTCAGGACACCAACCATCATAATTCTGGACAAATCATTTATTTTATTTATTTGTTTGTTTGTTTGTTTGTTTTTATTTTAACACTTATTGCTCCACACCTCCTGCCAAAGGCAGCCCTGGGTGACTTACAAAAATAAAAACACATATTTAAAAAACTAGCACAAGGCCCTGCAGAAGAGAAGCAAGACAGGGATAAAAGGGAGCATAATCTCCCCATAATTAAAATATAAAAACCAATAAAATATACACACATAATCCCAACCTAAACCCCTCTATACAAAAATAAAACCCACCTTCACCCCTCCCCCTCACCTTGACCACAGGGGCTGATCAAGGGCACAGGGAGTTAGGCAGTCCTGCAGGTAGGTGAGGCCCAAGCCATATGGGGCTTTATAGGTAAGAACCAGCACCTTGAATCGGGCCCAGAAAACTATAGGCAGCCAGTGCAGAGAATGGAGCATAGCTGGACAAAGGAATGTACAACTGGTGCTCCTCTTGTCCACTCCCAGTTCTGGAGGAGGGAGGGGTAGTGAAGATAGGGCTAGGTCCCCTAAAAGAAGCAGACCCAGACCAGGAGATAAGTTTCAGTGTTCAAGTTTATTAATATATTAAAAACAGAATCTATCTGTGTCAGAGTGGTGCCACAATAAGGTTGTTATACCTTTAAGAGAGGTGCCTGCCATGAGAGCACCTAAAATGGCCACCGCCAGGAAGTGGAAGTTGTTGGACATGGCTACCAGTATGAAGTAAGAGAAATCAGGAAGTAGAGAACAGTCTGCTCTGGACCAGCAAGGAGAACATATCTCCTGGAAGGCTGCCTGGAGATCCCTGCAGGAAGGAGACCTGAACCTGAATGTGTTGATAGTAACTAGCCTGCTGACTGTGTGTGACTAGGCTACCTGTGATGTGATAGACTATATGGTTGGATGGGACTGTGGCCAGAGGCTTGGTGCCTGGCCTAGGACTTGGAGTGTGAATAAACAGTTTTTATGCTGAAACCCTATCTGACTCTCTTATTGGGACTGATCCTGACAACACTTTCCCCATGGTGAAGTGAGGCCCTGCTACACTATCAAGAAGGAGGAACACATAAAGTGTAATGAAAACCTTTACATCAACAAGAGTATTATAGTATTTACCATTTAAATACTTACAATCTTAATGCTCCTTCATTGACCTATCCCTTACCAGGTGCAATGAAATATTTCCAAATAATTACACTCTCCTGCCATGTCAGTCCTCCACACACAGCTGCCACAACTCCTCAGAGGCAGCTCTTTCCTGTGTCACGTTGGTATCCTACTACCTGCACAGGAGGGCAATAAACCCTGCAAACTACCTGCACATGTAAACTACTCTCCCGTGAATCTCACAGAAATAGCCGCATGTTAATGTGCATCCATAAACCCTAGATACTGAGTGTTTCCAAATACACATTTGGAAACTCCTACAAGACTTGTGTGAATTGCTCATCACGACTGCGATTCTCCCTTGAGTTTCCCATGCAAATGTGATGCTGCGATCCCGTGATCCCCAGCACCACCTTTAAAGGGAGAGGAATGATCATGGGAGATTATAAACCCCTGTGATTTTCATGCACATCTAAAAACACCCTAGTCAAGTTTAGATAAAGGATGAGGTTTCTGACTGTCAGGGACTAGGAGTGGATAGAAGGTAGCGAATCGATCCACTATAACTTGTTATGCATTTCCATGAAGCAACCAAACTGCCACTGGCCAGAGACAGAACGCTGGTCTGAATGGACCATTGGTCTGACGCAGTAGTATGGCAATTCTTACATTTTTCATCACACCAGGTCCTAGCTGCTCATTTCCTAGCCACGGTTCTTCCGTAGATCTTGAAGGCTGCAGGGTTTCAGCCTAAAATCCCCTCCCCCCAACCGCTGTATAGCCTTTCCTTTTCACTTCTCAACTCGACTGTCCCTCTGTTTCAAGCTTGATGCCCTCTCCCTCCTCCCAGAAGCCCCAGCCAGAGCTAGAACACCACCACGCTGCATCGCAGCAGGTCTCTGGGGCGGGGGTGGGAGAGCAGGGCCATTCATTTGCAACAGCAGCAGCAGCAGCAGCAGCACTCCCTTGCTCAGTGTTGTTCTGTCTCCCGCATCCCCACGTCCTGCTGTGGAGTGACATGGCACCCCTGTGGCTCCAACCAGGGCTTCTGTGAGCAGGGAAGGGGCTCTTCCAGGAGGGGTAGGGGAGGGGTGTGATGCTGCAGTGCTGCAGCAGCTGGTTGCACAGGGTCCTGCTCGGGGCCCTACTCTGGTCCTAGCCCATACCCCATAAAAAGTCTGAAATATAGAAACTGAGCAAATGCAAGGCAAGTATATGTGCGGAGACACATCAGTGACTTGGGTGGGAGTGTTTCTATAGTTCTGACTTGCCAAGTGTGGCTCAAAAGCTCTCATATTCTCACTAACAGAAGATGGTCCAATGAAAGATTTCATCAGAACTACTCTCTATCTCTTTAATTGCATGCATGCATCTCTTCATTTGAGCTTTTACCTTTAGCCAAGAATAGGAAAATGAAGGGGGGGTTGGGTTTTTTTTTTAGGAGTGGAGGGTTCTGGGGGTTTGAAAGGATATCAAATATCAATGAGGATTGTGACACACACACACACCCATCCAGAGAGTCACAACCCCTAGAGTCCCAAACCACCACATGGAACATCTGCTCTACAGTTAGATACATAAATGTATCGGATCCTCAGTCGTGTAATGTGCGTGGCTAGATGAAACCAGTAGGTGGTGGCACAAGCTAATTCTTACTTATCTACCAGTACAGACCTAATAGCAACAGCTGCTTCAAAAAATCAGACTATAAAAGAAACACTTATTTAATTAACTGGCTTTTTTTTACAGATACTAACCCATTTTTAAAATCCCAGATTCTTAATCCTGGATTCCTGTTTACATGGACATTTACAACTCAGAATAATCATTAATCCGGGATCACAGTGTACATGGTTAATATGGGTTTAAACTAACATGGATGATGATGCTGAGCTGCTGAATTTCATCTCCTGCTTCTGCTATGATTTTTGTTCCCCCCTTTAGAGATGTCTTTGAACGATTCCATGGCTAATTTATGTACCAGGTTTGGGGAAAGAGAAATCAAAATGCTGATTTCCTGGCCAGAGCCCCAGAAAGCACTGATGACCATAAGAGACATTCCTGGGTAGAGCAGATGTTTGCTCTATCTACAAATCACTATGTTCAATTCAGATTTACAGTTGTTTGCACGGACATTAACCTGGGTTTATTTGAGCCTGAGTTAAATAAATCCTTGAAAATGAGCATGAAATAAACCCAGGTTCAGTCTTAACCCAGGTATTTTAAACTAGGATTAGGTTTTTGCATGGACATTTAAACACAGGTTATGAGACTTTATTATGCATTTAGTGTGCATGTAAAAACAGCCACTGTCTATAAAATAGAAAAGGGGAATAGCATGGTGGACAATTATAGAAGACAAGAGGGATGAAAGGTTGGCATGGTGATTTGCACCCATTCAACAGATGCAATAGTGTTGCAAAGTCATCAGGTGACTAATGTGAAATAATCAGGTGGTCCAGTTCCTATTGGATGAGTGCCCCACATCAAATAAAACCTGTCCTTTCAGAGTGTGAGGAGGGATGGAGTGTGTCCCAGACTGGCCTAAACCTGGCAGAGCAGATGAAAGGAACTAACATCTCTCAGTAATGCTAATAGAATTGCAGGGGGTGGATAAGGGGAGGGATGGAAGGAGGATTGGCAAGAGGCCGGGGGGATGCTTCATATTCAGGCTAATTAGTAATTAGGTCTACTTCAGCCAGCCTAATTGAAAACTATTCCCTCTGGCTGGCCAGCATGAAAAGAGACTGGTCTCAGTGACAGTCCAGTTTGCATTGGATTAATGCTTACCTAAAAGACCTAATAACATCTAAGAAAGGATGTGATCAGAAAAGTAATAGATGGAGACAAAGTAGTTCAGATGATATTGTTGCAATAATAGATATCATCTGATCTACTTGGTCACCATCTGATCATATCTGGCATCCGTTGAAAGGGTACCAGCAGAATAACATTCAGGAAGTCACTTCACCCCACCACTTTTGATGCGCGCACACCCCTTTTCTGAGTGTCATGATGTCACGCCGACTGGAAGGGTCAGGTGGGAAGCAATTGCACCCTCTCACGCCACCCTCCCACTACCCAGGACCAGTTGATACATTTGGCAAGATGGAGAGGTGTGAGAGATACGACTGGTCAGAGCTGTGTACAAACAGTAGCACTATAGAAATGATAAGAAGGAGTAGGAGTAGTAGAGATGTTTGTTCTGCCACAGCCTGCTCTGTGTTTGTGGCCATAGGAAAGACTTGAGCCTGCAGGGTTGTGCTATCAGCAGTGAGTTCTCTTTAGAAAGAGTAAAAGGAGAGTTTCTTATGAGTGGCTTTTTCTATATCACCCTTAAACTAATCTGTTCTGGAATAATTACTAGTTAACCACGCTGTCCTCCGCACCCATTTGTATAGGGTGTTTGGCCTTCAGGGTGGGCAAGCCCAACTGCAGCTGGACAAATCTGCAAATATAACCTGCATGCTCTGATCTGAAGCAGACTAGAGGACAGCGTTAGGGGAGAAGTAGATTTCTTTATTTGATGCATAGGTACGCAACACTTAATTTGTGTCAGAGCTTGCCAGGGTTCTGACTCACAAGCACTGGCAAGGGAACGGAGGTGAGGGCATGCACTCAAGGACAGCAGACGGATCCATGGGATCAGTCCATGATATGGACCCTCCCTTCCTTTCCCCATCCTCCTGAGCACAGACCTTAAGTACCTTCCACCCCCCAACTCCTAATCTGGCCCACAAACTGTGGGATAATTTTCAAAGGGGCCTGTGGGAGAGAAAAGGTTCTTCATCCCTGGGATAGATGATACGTTATGGATTGAGTCCTACATGTAGAGAGGAAAGGAGTATTTTATATATTGGTATTCCCCAAATTCCATCTATCTTGCTACAGCATTTGTTTCATCTGTCATTCTGTCTTCTCAGCTGACACTTCCACTTCAGATACCAAGTGCCGATAACCAGATTTAAAAGGTTAAAAGACTGCTATTAGCTGGAAATCTGGAATGTTTGATTTAGACTGAAATGGTCCTACCTTGGAGATTCCACTCCAGTGATAGTGGCATAACATCCCGTTTATGCCATGTAATGTAGACCGAAACGTCACTGTAGAAGAAGGTCAGAGGAGGAAAGACATTTGTATGTGGACAAATAATTGCACTGAAGGAAGGGAACAAAGGCTCATCTACATAACACTCTTTCCCCTTTGCAAACTCACCATTTATTCTTTAAACTGTCTTTGTCTTGTTCAGTAGCAATGCAATACACATTGGCTGATATTCCTGCATTTCACTAGTCCCTCTCTAGTTCACAATGATATATTTTCCACAATGCAAAGGGCATGGGGTAATGCACTTGTGGTGTCCCTGCCTGCAATGTTTCAGAGGTAGCATGGGCTGGAGGAGGAGGAGGAGTCCCTGCTCCCAAGTCTGTCTGGCCACATATCCATGGTCACTCAGAGGTAGGAACTAGGAAGTGATAAATCAGAAACTAGGTCTCAGAAATTGAAGCTTGCTAACTAATCAAATCATGCAACATCTTTGCTACGTGACAGAGACAGATCCTAGCAAACAAACCCTTTGCATGGAGTGGCAGAGAATGAGGGATCATGTTTTTAAAATGTTGTGAGCCGCCCCGAGATGCCTGAGGCAGGAGGGGGCGAAGTATACATTTTAAGATAAAGAAATAAATCATCAAGGAGCACAGGGTGGGGTAAGGATTTTACCCAACACTCAGAATGTGGATTTGTGTCACTGTCCTCCTCACTAATGTTCTGTTTGGATGCAGTTTGCTGCTGTTGAGTAGAATGGTCTTAAAATCTTATTGGAGGACCCTTAATTAGAGGGGCTTTTGAATGTGTCAATCTTTGTCAGGCATGGAGACCCCACAACACTGATACTTTATTTCTCCTCTGTACCCTGAAGCAAAGTGGAAATGCAAGCTTAATAGTCTCGTGCAAGTTTACTCTGAAATAATACATACATTACATTTCGAGCCTTTCATTCTCAAAAACCTCAGAGCAGTTTACAGACTCTGTAATGCATGGATGGAGAACCCTGGTTTGGGCACCAAAGCTGACTTATGGCTGTTCTTCATTTGGCTCCTTTCCAGTTCCTGGATCTTGTTCATGCATCCAGACCCTACCCTTGAGTGCTGAAGGAGCATGGGGAAGGCAGCAGAGACTAGGGCATGTACTTGAGGAAAGGAAAAGGCTCCATTGCACAGATCCATGATCTGGACCCTACCTAGTGTTGCCAGAAGTCCAGGAATGTCCAGGACAGTCCAGAATTGATGCTGTTTGCCCAGTGTTCAGGACCACCCCCTATCCTAGACCATATAGGGTCTAGGAATCTCTCAAGATGCACCAGCTAAGCTCTTAAATGAGAGGAATACATTGGGAAATGTACAGGCCTTTGCTAAAAGCAGCAAGGAGTAGGTGAGAAATACATGAATACCTTTAACTCACAGATCAACTGTGACAGCGCTGTTGAAATCTCAGAAGTCGGTGGTCAGGAGCCCAAACCAGATAACTACCTGTACCATCATCTTGACCAATTGCATGTTTTTTAAGTAACTCAGAAGCAGAAAGCCTGCTAGAGTCTCCGTCAGACCAGGTCTGACCGAGTATGACACATATTCTTAGTAAGCACTAATTTCTGAGTATTAAATAAATTTTGAGGTTGAGTATCATCATAATTATTTGAGTTCTTAATTTTCAATACTAAGTTAGATGGAATAAATGTCAGCTCCATCTTTTTGTTGAAGTGGTTTATTTGCTCAAGCTATGACCAAATTACGCTCTATGGAGCACCTATTAATTGCCTGTCAAAGGGCTTGACACAGGAAAATGGAGGAGAACACGAGGGCAAGCCAGGTGACACCTTAGTAATTGACCATTGTGTTCAAGAATTTCTCATCAGTGATCTGGCAACCCTAATCCTCTGCTGTCTTTACCCCCACCTGAGTGCACCCCTTAAGTACACATACATGCACCAGCTCCTATTCATGGAGCTTGTGCTATTTTTCAAAGAGGTCCACAGGAGGGGAAAAGATTCCCCACACCTGCCCTAATAGAACCAGTTCAACCACCACTGACATTCAGCTACTGGGTGCCTTTAGACACAATGGCAAGAAGGGTGGAATTTGTGTTGACATCATTCTCTGACCCACATTAGCCCCCGTTACTGTTTTCCACGTCCACGGGCTAATTGGGGTCCTGCCTGTCACTCATGCCGGAAGCTCCTGGTAGAAGCACTCAGCATTCTCATGGAATTATGGGAGTTGTAGTCCAGCGGTTGGGTCTGCCTGATTCGCCACTCCACTCTGCAGCTGATTCTTCACTGCTCCTCCACCCTCCCACCCCCAGGTGTGCTCTGGGAGAGTGCACAGACAGCGTTCAGCAAGGCACGTGCTATTTTGCGGAGGCGGAGAGTGGAGGATTCAGGGAAGACAGACCGGAAAGGGCTGTGAACACACCACCTGATTTCTTTAGACACATGAGCCATGGGGACTGGGGAAACACACAACTGCCACACCTGATATATCCATGCAACCAATGAGGAGTTACTAGGAGGCTAACAGGGAGCAACGGTGCTTAGAAAAAATGCACAGCCACATGGCAAATATCTTCATCACTGATCGCTGTTGTGTCTAAAGACACCCACTGTCTCAGCTGGAACATGACAAGTGTTCGAGTAGTACACAAAAGCTACAGTCGCAGGATGGGAAGGGAGAAAAATACCCTGTGCAGATGAAACTGGATGTGGAGGGACTTAGGACAGTAAAATGTGATTCCCCCCCCCCTCTACCAGGTGGAAATTAACTTCAAGAATTTACAGAAATTTAAAACAATAAATATGTAATAACTTTCAGGCAGTCCTGAGCAGAGTATCCCTTCTGGTAATTACCAAGAACTCTCTGCAAATGGTCCTTCTGCGATTGGCTGTAGTTACAATAAATATTCTTTTGAAACACATTATTTGGTGCCTTTCCAGTGCCTGGATCTGACTCCTAGGGCCAGTTCCTACCCCCAAGAACTGAAAGCCCAGGGTAATGGAGAAGAGATAAGGGCAATGGGCATGCACACTGACACAAGGATAGGGGACAGATCCATGGCACAGATCCGTGATCTGGACCCTCCTTTTCCTGCCCTCACCCTGCCCTCAACTTCTTTACAGCCATCGGAGCTTGGGGCCATTTCCTCCCAGGGGCCATTTTCAAAGTGGCCCCTGGGAGGAAAAAGGTTTCTCCATTCCTGCTCTAAATCATTGGTTCCCACACTTTCTGCTTTTGAGATCCCATTTTGAGGCGTAGACATAATCGTGTGACTCCAGAGAGCAACCAAGTCATGCAAAGTACAGCAAACATCACTTGGGGATAATACCCCATCTGTATCTGGTGTGACCTCACTTAGGGTCCTGATTGGAGCTGAAACAGGGACTAAATTTAGTACCTGCAGGTAATACCCACATTTTTGGGTACCACATCAGGTACCCAAATACCCCAAAATTGGGTACTCCTGGTAATGATTTTTTTTATTTACCCATTCCCAATTGGTATATCAGTAAATCAATCCGTATAGTGTGTCATAAAATTGTAAAATCGACATGAAAATGAAAACAAAGAAAGTGACCAGAAGTAGTTTTCTGGGATCAGAAAGTTGATTTTCCAGGACAGAAAATCAATCAATAAGGTCTTAAGACATTAAATCATTAAAAAAAACATTAAAATGAGACCAGAGGTAGTTTTCTAGGATCAGAAGTACCCAAAAAATTGGTGGAAGTTGACAGGAAACCAATACGTTGATGTCAAGAGTCAGTATATCAACAAAAAAGTGAAAATATCAGTACCGGAAGTCAACATTTTGGGTCGTTGGGTATCCGAAGCAGGTCAAAATTGGGTACCAATTGGTACCCGATGTTGTTGGGTTAATTTGGGTACCAGAAATCAATGGTTATACCTTTTACTGCAAATACTTCTTTCAGCTCTACCTCATCCAAGTTTGGGAACATCTGCTTTAATGATACAGTTCTGTCATGTCCCACAATGCTGGATTCTACAGCAACAAGCCAGTACCCACCCACGTGAATCTTCCCTCCTTTGTGTTCGACGATTGAACTGCCTGTCATTGCACAGCTGGAAATGAAGAGGTGTGTGGAAACGGGTGCATCGCTGAATGCACTCCTCCTGTTGATCAGTCCCCTGCTCTGAAAGGTAATCTGAGAAAGTGTCCTTGCTTTCTTATTGTTTCCTGCTGTGTCCAGTCCTGTTTTGGGGCCATCACGTAGTCATTCTGAACCAGCTGCTTTTCTCTTAAAACGAATGTAAGGCTACTGATGTCCAGGTAGAATCAGCTAATCTGGCTACAGCAGGTTCTGCTTGTGTTTCCATGTTGCTGGCAACTGCTCCTGACAGAGGAATTGAGGCAGATGAGGACATGTTGGCTGATGAGGTGTTACCTCGCAGGAATGCCCCTGGGGGACTGCAGTTCACATCGCTCACTGGGTTGGCAACATTAATGGCACTGTTGCTGACTGTCCACAGGCACGGATAGTGGCTGGAATGAAACAATGGGTGTTTAGATGGACCCAGGGTGCAGCCCCACATCCAGTCCTGCCTGGGCTGGGTTTACACAGCCCCGGCAGCTGCCACAGCCCACAATCCAGCTGCACTGTGCCCTCTTCCTCCACACCATAGAGTTGCAGGTGGATGGCTCATTGCTCTAGGCTGCCATGCACAACTCTATGGTGTTGCTCAGGGCAACCACCAATCAAGAGCAGAGCTGCAGAAACTGTCTGCTGAGTAGACAGACAGCAGCTCCACCTCGGGCTGGTGTCCCGGGTTTCGCCGGTCCACTCCGGAACATCCTGGAGCACCGTCAGCAGAGCACCACAGCATGGCTGGAGTATAGCAGTCTGCCTCTGCTCTGTCTGCACATCTGGCCCTTAGATGGATGAACCACCCAGAGGTGAGGCAGAGCAGGGATGGGGCTGCCATCTGCCTATTTGTTTTATTTATTTATTATTTTTATACCACCCGCTCCTGCCTAATGGCAGCCCTGGGAGGTGTACAGCATATAAAACACAAAAACAGAATAAAACTATAAAATATCATCAATAAAATCTCCAATAAAAGAGGTCTGGGCAAAAAGCCTCCATATTAAAAAAAAACATCCACTACCCATTCCTTCACCAAATGCCTGGTGAAAAAGCCAGGTCTTACAGTGTCTATGGAAGGAGGGGAGATCCGGAGCGAGGTGCACCTCCACCAGGAGGGAGTTCCATAGCTGCGGCATGGCCACTGAGAATGCCTACTTGAAAGTAGCCACTTGGGAAACCGGGGTGACCTCCAAGAGGGTGTCCCCAGTCAACCGCAGAGGTCAATCCAGGACACAAGGGGTGAGGTAGTCCCGCAAGTAGGTAGGGCCCAAGCCGTATAGGGTTTAAAGGTAATATTAACCAACACCCTGAATCGGACCAGAAGACTATAGGTAGCTAGTGCAGAGATCGGAGCACTGGTGTTATGTGCTCCCAACGACCCATTCCTGTAAGAAGGCAGGCCGCCACATTCTGCACCAGCTGTAGCCTCCGCGTCATCACCAGGGGTAGCCCCATGTAGAGCGTAATGCAGTAAATGTAATCCAGTTTTGAGGTGATGAATGCATGGATGATGGTGGCCAGATTGGTGCCTGAGATATATGTTCTAAGATGTCGGACCAGATGTAATTTACAAAATGCACTCCTCACCACAGCTGCCACCTGGTCATGAAAGCAGAGTTGTGAATCGAGGAGAACTCCAAGGCTCTGAACCTGAGGAACCAAGGAGGGATGCACCCCATCAATGATGGGGGTCTTCGCTCCTTCACCCTTACCCACCAGCATCACCTCCCTCTTGTCAGGATTCAACTTCAGACAGCTTGCCCTAATCCAATCCCCCAGCACAGCCAGGCACTGGGTAAACGCCAAGACTGCCAGGCCTGGGTCATATGAAAATGAGAGATACAGCTGGGTGTCAGCAGCATACTGATGACACTGAACTTCAAATTATGGAGTCATGCTAGTGGCTCCATTAGTTAAGGCGGAGCTAACATTCTTCATTGAGAGTTCCATTGACTTCAATGGAGCTCCCCGGGGCAATATCCTCTGGCTTACAACCTGATATTGACAGGGTTTTCTTTTTGATCCTGTCAGTAAGTGAGAATCTGGTCGCATAGGACAGTTAGGAATGTTCCAGAGTCGTGCTTCTGTTTACATTATGTGAGAGAGGTGCTCTGGCAGGAAATGGCCAGGGACAGCTTGGGGGGAGGGGGTGACAGAAGAACTGGTGAGAAGGGGGGGGGGTGTCTATATGCTTTTCATGGACTTATGTGAGAGGCGCTCTGGCAAGAAGTGGCCAGGGATAGCTTGGGGGGGAGGAGGTGACACGAGAACTGGTGAGGAGGAGGGAGGTCTGTATGCCTTTCACAGACTTATGTGAGAGAGGCGCTCTGGTGGGACGTGGTCAGGGATAGCTTAGGGGGAAGAGGTGACATGAGAACTGGTGATAAGGTGGGGGGGGTCTGTATGCTTTTCATGGACTTATGTGAGAGAGGCGCTCTGGCGGGAAGCGACCAGGAATAGCTTATGGGGAAGAGGTGACAAGAACTGGTGATGGGGGGGGAGTGTCTGTATGCTTTTCATGGACTTATGTGAGAGAGGCGCTCTGGTGGGAAGCGGCCAGGGATCCGCCGGAGCAACAGGAAGCTTTGAAAGCTCACTGGAGCTGAGCCCATGTCGGGTCCCTGGCTGCTTCCCGGCACAGCGGCTGTCTCCTGTGGGAAGGGATGACTGGAGCTGAGCTGAGGCTCCAGTCCCCCCTTCCCACAGAAGGGAGGCGCTCTGCCGGGAAGCAACCAGGGACCCGACATGGGCTCAGCTCCAGGCAGCTTTCAAAGTCTCCCGCTGCTCTGGTGGATCCCTGGCTGCTTCCTGACAGAGCACCTCTCTTGGGTGGGTTCCTGGGAGAATGGAGCTATGAACATTTTCCCAGAGGGTGACGGGATCTATCCTGTATCCAGCAATCCTGGGTTCACCCCACAGAGAGAGGGCTTCATGAAAGTGACTGGTTCCTGAAAAAAGTAGCCCTTGGGGGGCGGGGCATTTACAGGTGTGGGGGTTGGGTGGAAAAAACATCTTTCAGGGACAGGGTCCATTAGCCCCCAGTCCCTCCTCAAAATGGCACGAGCGGGCGTGGGACCAACAGAGACAAAGGCAGCACAGGTGCTATCTTCCCTTCCCCCTGCAACCATGGACATTTACTGGGAAGCAGGAGGGAGAGTGCTGCTGCAGCTGGAGAGGGGCCATGGAATGGTTTGCTCCCCCCCCACCCCCCACTTGTGGGGGCAGGGCTTGGGGAGGCCAATCTCCAGAACACTCCCCATAAGACCAGGAGCCACCGGAGGCACGTGCTGGGGGCGCGGGTCGAAGGGGCATGGTCAAAGGGGCCTGCCCTTCAGCTGGGCCAGGAGGGTGGGGCAGAAGCAGAGGTAGAGGGATTGCTGGTGTGTGTGCAAAATGCAGCTTGCCTACTGGTGAAGGTGATGAGGAGCTCTCCCCCCGGTGAGAGAGGGGTGGAGAGTGAGGATATCCCATGGTGGCAGCAGGGGAGGGAAGAAAGACCCATTTGAAGCTGATTCCCTGTGTGAGCAGGGAGCAGCATGAAGATGGGACCAGTAGGAAGTAGAGGAATATTGGGGGATTGTTATGTTTAGCTGGGATGTAATTATATATAATGAATTGTGAAGGGAGTTGGGGGTTGGGTTGGGTTATTGATCTGTTGTTGTATTATTGTGCTGGGTCCCTTGTGTGGGATGTAACCCAGGTATTGTTATTGTAATTTTGTTGATGTTGTAAGCTGCCTTGAGCTGACCATTGGTCAGGAGAGTGTGGGGTACAAATAAAATGTGAAATGAAATGAAATGAAATGAAAATGTTCATAGCTCCATAGTCCCGGGAATCCACCTATTAGGATGTGGTGGATCAGGTAAAGAAGGACTCAACATTGGCACCCCAGGTTCCGAACCCCCTTCAGTTTCCCCCAGCAGAGCCCCACCCTGGCGGTGTTGGCGGTGAGCAGAGCCAGGTCCAGGAGACATGCCTGGGACTGGGGAAAGGAGACGGCAGGGGTGGGGGAACCAGGAGGTAGTAGCAAAATTCTGATTCTGCCCCTGAGGAAACTCATGTCATGGAGGAAACTCAGAGCAGTCCCCCAAGCTGGGAGAGAACAGACTTCCCTCCCCACACATTCACCACTGAGATGGGGCAGGGAGCAGAGTGGAGGCTTTCCTGTGGGAAGGGGGGACTGGAGCTTTCAAAGCCTCCCACTGCTCCGGCAGATCCCTGGCTGCTTGCCGCCAGAGCGCAGGTGGGCCCTGATGTGCCTCCCACCCTGATCCCCTGTGCCCACCTACTCCTCTGTACCCCACTGTGCCTCCCTCCCACCCTGATCCCCCGTGCCCACCTGCCCCTCTCCACCCCGTGCCTCCCTCCCACCCTGATCCCCGTGCCCACCTACCCCTCTGTACCTCCCTCCCACCCTGATCCCCCGTGCCCACCTACTCCTCTGTACCCC
>QEPC01006436.1:620736-639393 GCA_003113815.1 Sphenodon punctatus | reverse complement strand
GATACATCCCGGAGTCTGGGCCATGGCCCAGAATTGGCGGCGGTAACAGACGTTACCGTCCACTGATTCCAGGCTGTGGGGCAGTAACAGACGTTATGATACCACAGTCAACCACGGTGAACCCCACCGTGGCGGCTGTAGTACCATAACGTCTGTTGGGCCCAAAAGAGATTCCCACAGGGTGTTCACCCCCGGCGGGAATCCCTTTGACCATGCTTCTGGAGCTCCGGCCTCCCGGAGGGCCGGAAGCATTGTCAAAGAGATTCCCGCCAGGGGTGAACATCTGGTGGGAATCTCTTTTGGGCCCAATAGACATTACGGTACCATGGCCACCACGGGGGGTTCACCGTGGTTGACCGTGGTATCGTAATGTCTGAAATTACCCATACATTTTAAACTAGAAAAAATACAGACGTCAAATAGTAAATCTCTTAAGTACCTACATAGCACCTCACCTCAAAATGATTTATTTATTTTATTTATTTATTTATTTATTTACTAAATTTATACCCCATTTATTTACTAAATTTGATATTGCAAATCTTTATAAAGCTGGGAAAGGCAGTGGGTCTCTTGCCAATAAAAGGCAACTATCTTTGAAGAAGCAATTTTAAAGGTCACGGAGGAACATTGGGTCAGGAAATGTGAAAGAATACTCAAATAGAAATTGCAGACAAATGTTGGAAAGTGGAAGCCAATGACCTGAGCTGTACTATATCCAGAGAAGGGAGGTAGCATTCCTACCCCTAAAGTGCCACAATGAGCATAAGTATAACACTATTAAGGAATCCCCCTCAGTTTTCTCAGGCACTCTTTATGACTAACAAGGGTGATGGGTCCCACTGGGAAATTCTTAGCAGGATCCCACCCCATAAAACAGTCCATCCAGTCTCTCTAAACTCAGTACTCATTATTTACATGATGTGTTCCTCCACCATCATGCCCCTGCATGTATACAAATATTATTTATTATTATTATTAATTTTATTTTCTTAAATTTTCTTAGAACATATATATTCCATGTATCAGTTCAGACTCTCCCCTTCAGAGGATCTTAACCACAATCTCTGTGGGCTCACCCATTCATGAAGCAGAGCTTCCCAGTGTCTCTCACAGCCCCAGTGTCTCCTTATGTCTGAGGTTTCTCCTCAGCTTTTGAGACTTCCAGCTGGCTTGGCTCCACTCTGGCCCAGCTGGCTCCAATTAGCCACTTTGCTGGCCCTCTGTCTGAGGCTCTTAAAGGGCCAGAAAGTCTACAGGTACTATGCCCTTCTACAATGACCCCCTCAGAATTTCCCACTTGTCAGATTTGTAAAAATCCATGTCCCCATCCGAGCATTTTAACTGTGGTTGCACCAACATCAGTGAGCACCAGTAGGGCCTCATTTAGACATCTCATCTAAAGGATTGTACCTCTAGCAGCAAGGAGCTCCCCTAGCTTGTGACATCGGAGGAGACAATAGACTGAGATGGCCTCTCTCTTCACAGCCCTCACCACCTAGTTTTGTGTGGCTTGGAGCTGGAGGTGTTATCTTTTAAATGAGATACCTGACTGGGGCTTTGTCCATAAGTATTCATTTACATGGATCACATTTTAGAGGAGTACAAACCTTTGGCTGAGAGAGTTTTCCAGTTTAGAGAGCCAAGCATGCTGCTCAGACCTGTGCTCCATGTGGTATTACCACCATATGCTGCCCAGGTGGACACTTTGGTTGCCAGTTATCTCCTAACGCATGGCGTAGGAGACAGAAAGCCAAGGGCTATCCGCTAGAGTCCCAAGCCCCTCCCATTTGACAGAAAGAGACTCTCCATAACCAGTAACAATAGAAGGGGTCTATTCTCTAAGACTCTGGACACTGACTAGTAGTAGTTTTAGAGCTATGCATGGGTTACGACTTGCTTGTGACGTAAACACCCCACAGGTATTCACTAGAATCAGGATTTCACAGTTCTGTTCACTAACATTCTTCCCAGGGGACTTTGTTCATGAAAGTGTCTGATAACAACAGAAACTAGGGATGGGCATTACAGATTCAAATTAATCCGTAACTGTCCGAAAACAGCAGTTACAGATTAATCTGAAAATGCCGTGCCTATTACAGATTTGTATTACAGATCCATATTAAAAATAATAAAAATATTTAAGATTTCATTTCGCATATGCAGAATGGCTACTGAACCATTTCGTGCATGTGCAAAATGGCTGCAACACCACCCTTAGCCAAAATGGCAGTAATAGCATTTGGCTAAGAAATGCCACCATTTTAGTTAAGAGTGGAGGTCATTTTGCACATGCACAATGATTTTAAAAATATTTTTTATTATTTTTAATATGGATTCATAATACAAATCCATAAAGAGAGGATCCGAATCCAGAACAGATCCAAATCCGGAAATCCATCTGAAGTCTCCCTCATCCCTAATAGAAACACCACATAACACTGAGTGGCCAACAGATGGTGCCAGAGAGCAATAAAGAAAAATTAAACTGAAGTGATTTGCAAAACAACCAAAATATTTATCTTAAAAGTTTTTGGCAAAAAAAGAGGGCCGGGAGGGGGCAAGGCAAAAATAATATAATCAGTTGCAAGTTTATTTGAAAAAAGAAGAAAAAGCTAAATTTCATTTTTAAATAACGTAAAATCTAATCCTATCTAATTTGAGTAGTCCATCAATTTGTAGGTGATGAGACATTTATATGGATGGCAATATCCAGAATTGTAATAATAAATGCTAAAAAGGAGTAGGGCTTTGGAATTTAGGATCTAAACTCTTCTGCATCTGAGTATAAACCATATTTTAATTATTGGGGTTCAGGAGGATAATTTCCCTATGGGGTTGGATCATCTCACAATGCCTACCGTGGGGGCCTTGTATCTCCCCTGAAACATCTGGTTCCAGCAGTGGTGGGACACGGGAGAACTAGACTGATCGTTAGTCACTGGTCTAAGAAGCTAATCTGTGTGTGTTAGAGTGTGGCTGCCGCATTGGATCGAAGTACAAGAGAGACAAGAGGCAAAGTAGTTAAGATAATATCTTTTATTGGGACAACCACTGGTGGCAACCACTGGGCAAAAATTGTTCTAGCAAGAGATTCTACCTTCACTACAGCTAGTTTTTATGTCTCTCCAATCCAATACAGTCTCTATGTTTCAAAGACTTAGCCCCGCCTGCCTCCCCTCCCCCCACCCCATCAATTAAATGACTTTAGGAAGCCTTACAGTGAGAATATGTCATATGTTGACTTTCAGAGACAGTATCTGGAACATCCTTGGGATGGTTTCTGAAAGAGAAAATAATCTATTATTACTTCAGGTGCGGTGTGCACTGCAGGGCACCACGGGTACTGCCCCCTCCAATGCTCCATGGCACCCAGAAATTTACAAGGCTGCGCTGCTGCTTGCTTCCAAGTCCTGCAAGTCGTTGCTAGGGGCCGGAGCAGAAGTGCTGCTGGAGCCATGGCAACTGGCACTGATTTCTGACCGCACTTCCAGGGGGGCAGGGGCACGTTCAGGGAAACTACTTTGCATGCACACGCCTAGAATTTTGTGCATGCAGGTCAGGCAGTTTAGCTAGGGGGAGGAGGAGCAGAGCGCAGCACCGGCACTGTAGGGGGCAGGGCAAGAGTGGCAAGCAAGCAAGGCGGCTGGTAAGGAGTCCCTTAAGGGACATTTAATTTGCTTTGTGGTTTGAGTGCCTGGGCTGAGCAATTAGCTTTTCCATCGCTGGGGGCAGTCATTTAACAGAGCCTATGGGCTGCTCTTTCAAACAATATCTGGGTGGCTGACCTGACTGCCCAGGCAGTGCACACTTGTACCGGCAGCACAGTTAGCATTCAAAAAGTGCAACCGCAGCGCAGGCTCTCTCAGAGTCTGGGGAGGGGAGGGGAGCGGAGGGGGAGTTAGGGAGCTGCCATGCATGAGCACTGGCAGACTCGTGAGGGAGCGAGCCATTTTGTGTTGATGGAGTGAGCGTTGTTGGCTGGGCTGACGACGGAGAGAGAGACATGCAGTTTATCTGTGGGTGCGCTACGGCTGAGCGGGCCCAGACGACTACTCGCTGAGTGAGTCAGTGTGCAGAAGAAGCTGAAGAAGAAGAAGAGTCAGAGAAACACTTTACAGGGGTGAGTCAGAGGACAAGGGGAAATCATGGGGCTGGGGGGAGTAGGGGAGCAGAGGAGGACTGGGAGAATGGGGCTGGGAGCCACTGGGGAATGGGGCTGGGACCTGGTGGGGGAGGACTGGGAGACACTAGGAATGGGGCTGTAGAGGGGAGGATTAGGACTGGGAGACACTGGGCTGTGGGGAGTGAGGGAGGGGAGGACTGGGGCTTGGCGACACACTGGGAATAGGGCTGTGGAGGGGGCAGAACTAGGACTGGGAGACACTGGGGAGTTAATGGGACTGTGTGGGGAGGACAGACACACTGGGGAATAGAATGTGGCTGTGGGGGGAGGACTGGGAGACACTGGGGAATGGGGCTTTGGGTGGAGAGGAGGACTGGGAGACACTGGGGAATAGAATGGGGCTGTGTGGGCGGGAGAGGACTGGGAGACACTGGGGAATGAATTATGGATCTGCCAATTTGGGTTTGTTTGATCGCTTCCTTGCCTGAATTTAAGGCCACTTTTACACGGATGCCACCCACCCATGAACACCCGGAAACACCCATCGGATGGGTGGGAGAGCATCCATGTAAAGGTCCATGAGTGCCTGACCCACCCACCAACACCCAGGGACCAGCCGGGAGGGAGCCGGCACGCTCTGTGGGTGGAGATGGGTGTCCAACACCTGAGCATCCATGTAAAAGCAAAAACACCCACACCCACGTGGACCATGGCACATGCGCACGGGCTCCCATGATGGCGACCAGAAGGCCAACGAGAAGGCCAAGGGAGCCGAGACACCCCATGCACGGGAAGGGGCCGGGTGAGCATGGGGACCCAGGAGTGCCCGGTGGGGGGGGACCCTCAATGTGTATGCCTGCCGTGTGACCCTACCGACCCTGCGGCAGCACTGGTTGCACTCCCGCACCAACGACTGGTGGGAGAACATGTTTGCCACCTGGCTGGACGGGAATGGTCGGACCACTTCCGGATGCCCCGTTCCCTCCTGACCCGCTTGGGGGAACTCCTCAACCCCCACCTCTGGAGGTGGGAGACGAACATGCGCTTCCCGCTGCTGCCAGGGATGTGCGTGGCCATGGCGGTGTGGTGGCTGACCACCCCAGATTCCTGTAGGAGCGTGGGGGAGCAGTTCAGGGTGGGCACCGCCCCCCCACCGGGCCCTCCATCATGTGTGTGACTTGCTCGTGGAGCGCCTCTTGGAGCGGGTCATCCAGCTCCGTGACCCCAAGGAGGTGATGCGTGGGTTCGAGGAACTGGGGTTCCCATTGCATTGGGGCCATTGACAGCACCCACATCCCCATCATATGACCCCCTCATGCAAATATCGACTACGTGAATAGGAAACAGGCCTTCTCCATTAATCTTCAGGCTGTAGTGGATCATAGGGACCTGTTTATAGAGGTGTACACAGGCCAGTTGGGGCGGAGCCACAACGCGCATATCCTGCATGCCTCCCCCTTCTATGCACGCATGTTCGATGGGGAGGTCACCCCCAACCTGTACCGTGTGATAGCGGGGGTCCCCATGGCCCCTGTTGTGATAGGGGATCCCGCCTACCCGCTCAGCCCATGGCTCATGCGGGCCTATCCAGTGGCGCACAACCCAGACCACTGCCTGTTCAATGAGTGCTTGTTGTCCGCACACAGCTTGGTGGAGCAGGCCTTCGGGCTCCTGAAGATGCGCTGGCGCCTCCTGATGAACAGGAGCCAATTTGACCTGGACCACACCCCCATCCTTGTCCTGGCAGTGTGCATCATGCACATTGTATGCAAGACAGGAGGCGCTGCCCTGGACAACCCACCACTGGTGCACAGGGCTGGCCCCGTGCCCCTGTACCAACATGCTCAGGGCGGGGCGTTCCGGAGCATCTCGGAGGAGAACAGGGATGCCATCTGCCACTGCATTGTTGCCCAGGCAACCGAACACCAGGCAGCGCCTGACCCACACCCATGTCCATCGTCCTGTGCACCCCTTCAATAAAGCTGGGTGGTACCCGTGAACCACAGCCCTGGCTCCATGCCATGTGTGGGTAATGGGGGTCCCGGGAATGGGTACCATGGGTGGGTGGGGTGTGCACACCCTCCCCTCACTGTCAGCCGGGGGGGTGCTCGGGCCCCGCGGTGCCCTGCCTGCCCTCACTCGCCGGCCTGCCACTGACGGGTCTGTGTACACCTGTTCCAGCCACCACAACTGCCAGCTGCATCACCGGGCTGGGCCCCAGCCCCGTCAGCCGCCCGGGCACTGTACAGTGCCCCCACCTGCCAGTACATAAATAGGGAACTGTTTGCCATTCCTGATAGTCATTTCCCGCCTGTTCTCCATTGTAGTATCTAAGAGTCTAACAAATCTTGATAATTTTGCCCTCCCATGGGAAAAAAAGCATGGAAAAATGAAGGCATTTGCCCAAGGTCATTTGAGCAGTCCGAAGCAGAGAATAAAAGCTGGATCTCCTGGGTTCCAATCCAGTGCTTTAATTGTAAAAATTGTAATCGTACAATGTAATTGTATTGTTGTTTATATTTTTATTGTTACTGGTATTTTATTATTTACTGTTGTATTTAACTTAATATATCTTATTATTTTGTTTGTTGTGAGCTGCCCCAAGCTGCTGTGGCAGGAGGGGGCAGCCAAGAAATCTAACAAACAAACAAATAAATAAATAACCATTTATTCTTTTCCAGTGAGTCTACATCTTACGATTCCTCTAATGCAGGAGTGAGAAAATTTTCTCTTACTGGGGTCACTCTGGAAATTAGCACAAGCTCCATGGGCCAGATAGGAACTGGGGACAGGGACGCGGTGGTGCACACAGAATAGGGGAAGAAAAGGGAAAGTCCAAATCACAGATCTGTCCCGTGGATTTGTCTCTCCTCTCACCTCCTCCCACTACCATCATTCAGTGCTTGAGGGTAAGAGTGAATCCTGGAGTCAGATCTAGTCACTGGAAAGGGGCCAACTAAAAAACAGCCCTGGGTTGTATTTGGCCTCCAGGCCATGGGTTCCCCACCCCTGCTGTAATGAATTGAGCAAGTTTACGGTGGACCACCAGACCAACTGATTGCACAATTCCACCCTTTTCTTTTCCAGGCCAGGCGCTGTAGAAGGCAAGGACCTAATAGCAAAACAGTTTGTGATCATGCAATTAAAAAGAGGACATATCATTGTGCAGGTAACTTTCGCTTTCCTGATTTTTTAAATCTTCATGGTGCAACATTAACATTCTTGCATTAGAGGGTGGTTGGGTGTGTGGAATTTTCTACATTTTTAAAGATAGAAACTGAAGCAAAAGGAAAGGCTCCTCTGTAAATCCGTTTGCCTGCCAGCAGTGTAATGCTCTGGGCTGTGAAGTACAGTTCAGGTTTTTCCCTTTCGCTTTCCCATAGCAATGTTGACATTTAGCCAGAAGTGCAGCAGCCATCGTCAAGTAAAGCAAGAGCTTAACTCACCTTTCTTTTGCATCCAAGAATGCTTTGGCAAAGGGATTGTACTTGATTTTAAGAGCCGTTATCTAGAGTCCACAAAAAGAAGACATGTCAGTGAAGGCACTTTGAACAAAGACTCAAGATAGTATCTTCCAGACTATGTTAAATGGCTTGAGTACCAACTCAATAAGCCAGTCAACAGGCATTGTATTTGACCATGCAAGCTAAACGTGTTGACAAAAACCCCACCTAAGCTAAAATAGAGGTTGTTAACAAATGAGATGTTAGCCCACATTAGTCCACACCTGGTGGGTGTCCACCTGCCTGTTTATTAGGTGTTTTCCCCCAATGACCACAGGGCCACTCATGGCAGGGTCTCAGAAAATGTGGAGCTCGCTACGCAGGCAAATGTGGGCGAATATGTGCCCAAGTGTCCGTGTCCCATCAGTTAGGTTTTGTGCAGCACCTCCGCACATACAGGTCTGCCAGTACCATAGGGTAACGTGAAAAAGTCCTAGAGCATCCAAGGAGAAACCACTTCCTGCCCTTCTCTTCACTTTTGCTCTTACCTGAGTGGAGGCTGCCCACAAGCGCATGAAATACACACAGGGCCAGCCTGTTTATTAGCCTGGACACACTAAACATATGAGTGGGGGCTGCACGGACTGCAGTGGGCTATCATCTCGTTTGTTTTCACCCAGAGTTGTAAACACTTATTCTCAAACACCCTTTCATAATATCGAGGACTACAAAATTTAAACACCATAAACATGGAGAGTTAAGTATTAAATAAATACTGAGAGTGGAGCTATGTCTGAGCAGGAGTAATGGAGCCTCAGTGGGTGCAGTCCTCATTTGTCCAGTGTGGAAGGGGGTTGCATGCAGATATCAACTGCATGTTGAAGTGCTGTGCTAGACTGAAGCAAGTGTCAAATTCCACAGCTCTTAGGCTAGCCATTGCCAGCTTAACTCCAACTTTTACATGGCTTATGCAACACACCTACAACTGTGTACAATCTCACCACATTACATTTCTCAACCAAGCATATCAAGTGCAACACAAATCTCAAATCACACACACCACCATCACCACGTCCTGACCAACCTGTATTACCCATCTTTCATAAAAACATGTCACAACTCACAAACTAGCTGCAGAGTTGATGAAGAAGAAGAAGAAGAAGGAGGAGGAGGAGGATGAATAAAATTAACAAAATACTCCCATTTCCAGACGTATAGCATTTACACACAATACACTTTTCTTTCATCCCATCTCAGAAACAAATTACCAATAATTTTATTCACACTCCCAATCTCTTACTTCACAGACACAATACTGTGTGGTGAGAGGTTCGAGAGGTGTTGAGAGGTTGAGAGGCACAGAGGGGTACCGTTGCACATGCCTGGCCCCACCCCTTCTGAGCATCATGATGTCAAGATGCTGAGGAAACCATGTTTGCCCTGTTCTTTTCTGACGTGACCACCTGCCCTTTGTCTGAGCATCAAGCTGTTTGGAAAAAAGTATAAAGCTCTTCACAACCTTGCTCCCCTCTACCTCTCTGCGCTAATTTCCCTCCATACTCCAGTCCATGAACTCTGCTCCTCCTCTGTCCCTCTCTCGCCCTCCCATACCTCCCCTGCCCCCCTAACCGCCCTTGTCCCTTCTCCCTAGCTGCCCCCCATGCCTGGAACTCCCTCCCTCCCCACATCCGCTTCACCCCCTCCCTTTGTACCTTCAGATCCCTCCTCAAGACCCACCTCTCCTCACTCTCCTCTCCTAACTCCTGCTGAGAGCCTTCATCCAGTACAATCTGTTACCTGAGGTCTGTGTACTCATATCCTCACCACACGGACCAGCCAGCCATCATTCTCATTGTAACCAAGCCAAGCGCGTGCACCTGAGACCTCTCATCTTCGTGAATGTTACACTCCTTGTCTCTCCCTCTGTTCCCCGTCCTTTGTCTCTCCCCCGTACCTCCCGTCTCTCAGATTGTAAGCCTTAGGGCAGGGACCATGTCTATTCCATTACTTTGTAGAGCTCCAGGTACATTGCTGGCGGTATATAAATGCTTGCTAATAAATAATAATAATAATACTGTCACCTATACATTCCCACAGAATAGCCATATGCCCACACTTTCAAAAACACCTCCTCCTATAAATACACTTTTTATTAATTAATTTGTTATACCTTTATAATAAAACTTTCCTACCACCAAAAAATAACAATGTATTCCAAAACTATCCTCACTTCCATTCTGCATGAACTTTCTAGGCCACACACAGGTATTAGCTGTGGTCTTTCCAAATTCATGAGTCCATGGTGGCCCACTCAAGCAATTGTTAGTGTGGACATCACAACCTTAACTCACACTCCCTTTTTTGTAACATTTTGATAACACCTTAAATTACAAAATGACATACTTTCTCACAGCCTTTCCACTCATTTCTTGGAACATGTGTTAAATCTGTCATGTCCATCCTTGCAATGGCCTTGTGAGCTGTTATGTGTACATATATTTCTGAAGACCCAGTTTCTTTCTAATATCTACCAAACACAAGGCTCAGAAAACTGCAATTACACACATCCAAAAGGGCAGAGTTAAGGTGGTGTGGATGACCTGTGAATAGTGTACTATCTTCACTCTCAATGTCCTAGCTTTGTGGCGACATTATGGAAGTACATAAAGAAATAACGGTTTAACTTAACTCTGTTCATGAAGTTTTTTTGTCAATAAATGTGTTTGTGTTTTTGGAGTGGTAGGAATTGTGTGTGTGTGTGTGTGTGTGTGATCCAATTAGGTTTTGAGAAGGAGTCATTGTAATGTAGAGCGTGCTTACTGTGGTTACTCTCATCCAGTGCTAAGATGTCATCACTGTGGGAGAGTGGAGCTGTGTCTGGGCAGGGGTAAAGGGCCCTCAGTGGATGCAATCTTAATTTGTCCAGTGCATAAGAGGGTTGCACACAGGTAAGCTGCATACTGAAGTGCTGTACTAGATTTAAACAGATGACAAATCCTCTTTCATAGTGAGAGACATGACTGCCCATTTCCTCCATCTCTCTTGCAAAGTCAGTGTCACCCCTCAGAGCCTGCATAGCACCAGACAGACACCCTGCCAATTTTTATGGCCCTTGCAGCTTGGAATAAACAGAGTTAGAAGACTGAGGATTTTTTCCCTGAAAGGTTTTTATTTCAGGAGCTCTATCTCGGTGATACCTTCGCCAAAAATTACCAAACTAACCCTGCTGAAAATAGGCCTCTGTTTTCTCTGCAACTACAAATTTCAGATCTCTAGTTCATCCCATACACCTGTGAGGGCACTTTAAAAAAAAATAATAATCTCTTAACATGAAACCTAGGTTTGTCTTAACTATAAACAGCATTTTAAAATTTTGTTCTATTTTGCTACAACCAATTGGTTAAGACAAATAAATTACTACTACTACTACTATACAGCAGACAGCCATTTTCCTATATTGGCCATTTTTACATGGACACACCCCTCCCCCCAGTGTTCAGGTGCATTTGTGGTGGTGGTGGGCGTCCGTGTAAACAGCCGGTGGGGGGATGGGTGTCCACTCGGTGTTCGCCCATGTGAACACCAAGCGGGATGGGTGGGGGTACATACACGGTCCCACGCCACACCCACCCATCTCCACCCTCGGAGCCCTCCAGAAAATCGGAGGGGGCTCACACCTACCGCGCCTAAACACCCATCCCCCATCCACCTCCATCTGTGTAAAACGGCCATTGTCAGCTAGTAGGGGTGTGCAATTCATTTTTGTTATTATGATAACAAAAACTAATATTTCTGTTTTTGTTTTCATTATTGTAATAACAAAAACAACAAATAATGATAATGGGGGGACAAATAAATTGTTTTGTTTTTGAAATAATGGGGAAAACTGAAAAATGAATTTCTGGATATATCTTTTTTTTTCTTACTCAATTCTGATGAAACATGGGGAGATTGTACCTCCAAAAGAAGGCACTATGTGTACCAAATTTTGGAAAGATTGGATAAAAGAAACTGATTTTAAAAACAGTTGAATGTTGTGATTTTAAGAAAATATGCATACACATACTTGGCTAAAACTTCTTTATCTTCCATCCAATTTGCATGAAGCCTGGAAATATTATGCCCCTCCCCAAGTTTACCAAGCCTGCCAAATTTCAGAAAGATTGGATAAAGGGTCCTGATGTTATAAGCCATTAACTTAAAATGCATGTCTGGCTATAACACTTGTGTATTCCATCCTGTTAACAAGACATTTGGCAGGAATATATCTCACATCGTCCCTGTCATCTCTGCCAAACTACGGGAAAATTTTATAAAGGGCCCCAATTTTATAAGTAATTGAAGTGGTCCCCTTGAAGACCATTAGTCAGATAAATAGCAGCACATGCAGTGTCAGTCAGAGGCAGGCACCTGGCATGGCAGGGGGAGGGAGGCTGTAGGAGGGAGGATGGGAAGCAATGCAAAAGACTGACAGATGCATTAACTGGCCAATTATTGCATGCTTCCAGCTTTACAGGACCAGTCGGTGGTGGCTTCGAGGTGGGCATAGGGGGCGGCCCTGAGGCGGGCACAGAAAAGACATAACTGGGACTTTGGGGATAGCATCCCAGTAATCAGGAGACATGGTTTACACATCCAGGCTGGCTAATTGTCATCACAATCGCATCCTGCAGCACTGTGACAGAGGACATAAGTGGGGGAGAGAAGTTGGGATGGTTACAGCACAGAATGAGGATATTTGGTTGACATTTCTGCTGGCCAATTGGCATCACAAACAGATCTTATACCACAGTGACTCGTAAGAGAAACCCTGGCATAGGCTCATTCTCTGCATATGCTGTGTGGGCTTATAAAATTGGGACCCTTTATCACATCTTTCTGATATTTGGCAGAGATGATCCTGAAGGTGCGTGATACAGCCCTGCTAAATTTCATGTAACCTGGTTAGATTACAAAGATGTTACAGTCAGACAAACATTTATCCAATGCTTCTGAAAGTTCGCATAGATAGTAAACATGGGGAGGGGTATAAACTTGCCAAGTTTCATCCACATTAGACAGGAGACAAAGAAGGTACAGCCAGGAATGTATATGCAGATATTTGCAAAACAACCTCATTCAACTGCTTATAAAATTGGATTATTTTATCCAATCTTTCTGTAATATGGTACACATAATGCCTTACATTGGAGGTACAATCCCTCCAAGTTTTATCCAAATATAATTAAAATGAAAGGTTACAGCTGAATATATGTTTTCCATTGAAACCAATGGAAATCAAAAGCAAAAACAAAAACAAAATATTGATATTTACGAAAACAAAAGATTTAAATAACAAAAACAAAAAACAAAAATGAACAGCAACATGGGTCCCTGGTGCACACCTCTATCAGTTAGGTTCATCATGCGAGAGCCTTCTCTTCTCTGAACCATCGTGTGTTGTCATTGCTGGAGGCAGGAAGCCAGACCAGATGGATCTGATAAATTCTGTATTCCTCTGAATGCTTCCCCCAAAGCTGTCGGACTGCATACCAAAGGCATAGCTATAATAGGAACATGTGGTGCAGTTGCACAGGGGTCCCATGTTCCCTGGTGCAGCTGCATCCCCTGATGCTGCTGAGAGAGATGTGGGGGTGGGGGTGACATTCCATTTTCTACATCAGGGTCCATTCCAACCAGGCTATGCTCCTGCTGCATACAAATATGAATATTATTATCTGAAGTAACAAAGTGGCTAAAGATCAGGGAGCCACAAGTTTCAGGGTATAGTCTAATTACAGCATGGAGTCAGGAAGAAATTGTTTCACTGCATGAGTGGGTTTTAAGAGTACTGGGTTATACATTCAGCTCAGGAGACAGAAAAAGGACTAGATGGAGTGTTGGTCTATCACAGCATGGTAAAGAAATGGGATGATAGGACAGATGGATCATTCCACTATAGAAACAGACAGAATACCAGACAAGCTGGACTATTAATTTCTCCTGCTACTGTATCCGATTCTGGGCTAAATGGTCCTTTGGTGTATCCTGCTGTAGCAGAGAGGCAGAGTATATTAGACTAGAGTGATTATTAATGTGCGCTGGAGTGTTGGGAGACAGGATCCTGGACAGCAGACATGAAATTTAACCATTCTCATCAGTGATGTTCAGATAGTTTGTTATAGTGCGTACCCACTTACCTCTTCATTTTGATAAGCAGTCACAGCTATGAACTGAGTTTCAGGAAAAGAGCAATTCATTACCATCCTGTGAGGACCCCCAACACAAACAATGTGAATCTGAGGCTCGTATTTATGGAGGGAATTCAACATTATCTGCAGGAAAAGAAAGGAAAGACAGCTGGGCTGACACCGCAGGACGTCTCCATTGCTCCCTCCCTCCTAATTGCCTGGGTTGAAAAGGAAGGACCCCACCTGATGAGAAGACATCCTGAGTCTTAGGGGAAGGGCAGGATATACATTTAAATAAATAAATCTGAGTTTGCGTTTAAGCGTACTGGTGTAGCAGCAGCTTTCTGTGCTATTATGGTAGTGCCCAAATGCCCTGGGGAGGGGAAAGTGCGGCACAGAGGGGAAGTGAGTTGTCAGGACATGCAAACCAGTTTTAAAAGGAAGCTGTTTGATTGCCTCAAAGGAAGGAAAGGTAGGGGATTCCATTCTCAGTCTGATGGCTTGTTTGCCCCAACCACCCACAACAAACCCACCAAATTCCAAATGTTTGAACAAGTAAACTTTACATCTAATTTATGATGTATTCTCTCGCTCACTCGCTTGCTTCCTCCATTCTCAGCATTTTCTTCTTTGTCTCCACTTTTTGTGATGTGTTTTCCTTCAGTCTGTTAGTACCTGCGTTTCTCTCACACTTGCTTTTCTGTGGTCCTTTCAGAGTAACTCATGCACTTATATTCTTTTCTCTAAATTGCTAGTTTTTCAGTTTTTCAGTTCACCTGATAAACCTGGGTCTATAGCGCAAAAAAAATTAAGTGCAGGCAGACTTTGTGTTTGGGTTCATGCGTAGCCAGTTGTTTGTGTGGACTCTAAAGCTACAAGTGTAGGAGGGAGAAGCTGGTCTGCTACCTCCTGAAAGCAGATGACTCTTCCCCCTCCCATGCACTCATAGTGATTCAGGGTGGGCAGAGTCAGTCCTGCTGGGAACAGGCTGACCACGATTGCTACTGATGGGGATTGTCCCAGCCTGTGGGCAGCCACCATCCTTAGTCTCTTTCCAGCTGGGGATGATGTTCGCAGACTGGGACAGGCAACTAGTGTCAGACAACTCACAGTGGCCCCTGGGAAAAACCGCCAGGCACCAGGCCTTGAACTGTGGTCCCTTTAGAGCAGTGACTGTCTCTCCATTGCTATCACCACACCTGGGCTTAGGAACTGCTCTATAGACCCTCCTTGCACCAGTTTGGCCACATCTCTTAGCCCCCAGATAGCACACACACACCCCACCCAGCCTTGCCCCTTTCCCTGTCCTGTTTCCCACAACCTTGCTTCCCTTCCCAGGGGCATAGCTCAGTAAGGGGACTCAGCTGAGTCTCGAACCCTGGACTCAGCCTGCTCTTTGCAAGTGACCCGAGTTTCACAATGACGTTTTCATATGGGGAGGAGCAGGGCCAGCACACTGGCCCACCTACTCTGAAAATGTAATAGTGGTACTCAGGCTGTTTCCGAAGGGCCCTGCCAAGAAGGGAGTCTTCAGAGTAGGTTGGGAGTGAGTGCTGGAGCCATCCTCACCCAGTCTTAAAACTTCCTTCCTGGTGGGGTTGCTGCTACCACTCCAGGAGGGGAGGGCACCACTGCTTTTACGGGTAAGCTCTGCCCTTCACTCTGGAGACCCAGTCCCCTTGTCCTGATGGGGGCCATAATTGAGACATCAGCCTGGGCCCCCTACAGCCTTGCTTTGTCACTATCTCTCCTTAGACCATCCCAGCAGTGATCCTGACTCCTTGTCCTGGTTCTAACCCTCAAGCCACCTATATCCCAAATGCAGGGGAAGAGCAGGGGTGGAGGGACACTGCAATTTTTTAAGCAAACCCCCTTAGCCGTGTCACCTACTTCCAACAGGTGCCCCCCACAGCTATGGCATGCTATACACTGCATGTACTACCGTGATGGTGTTGGTGACAATTGGGTGGAGATTATCTGGCTTCTTTAGGACTCAGCCCCAGGCCAGCATCATGGAGTGCCACCGCTACCCAGTCCCCATCCACTGAACATCCCCAAGAACATATGAGCATCTGCAACCACAGCAACACAGTATGGCTGAGTCAGTGGGAGAGGACTCATGACAGCCTGGGGCAGCAGCAGCTCAACCCAGATGTCCACACCCTTGACTTTAGAAGCCCCCTTCTCCCATCCCTACACCAGCAAGGCAGGGTCAGGAAACTGGGACTTGTGGGGCATAGCATGGGTAACGTTTTGTGCGGACACTGCCCATCCCCACCTCACAGTGCTCCTTAGTAGGGGTCCCTTATTTCAATCCTCAAATTCATCTGTGGTCAGAGATGTTCCTACCCCAAATCTCTGCATCCAAACAATTTGAGGGCATAAGCAATAGGCCTCTAGGGGGATAGACTCAAATCCATCTGTGCCCTACACCTTTGGGTGTGTAATGCTCAGTATCACTGGAGTTGTGTTTAGTCCCTAGAACATCTAGGGACATCTCCCTGTTCTGCTGATTTGCAAGGAAGGATGTGTTTTGGATCAGGAGATGTGGATTCTACTTCCTTACCCTCCTGCTGATTCGCTGGGTGACCTTAAGAAAGTCACATCAATGCTATACCAGTATGTCAGTTTTTTTTCCCACTTGGGAAATGCAGATAATAACAATTTCCTATTTCACAAGGTTGCTGGGAGGCTAAATTTGAGGGCTGCAATGTGACCAGAGGAGCATTGCAGAAATGACGACAGGTAAGTCAGAGGAGCTTTATCTCAGACCTAAGGTAAGAGGTGCATTATTTACTTGATACCAAATTTGCTTCAGCTGGACCTGTTTCTCCCAATGTAGTAGCTACGTACAAAACAAGCCAGAGGTCTTGTGCAATCGTGTGCTTTGAGATGCAGTTTTGTTAAACAAACACCAAACAAAACCAATTTTCCTCTCTGCATTTTTAAGGGGTTCTAAGAGAACGTCACTTATTTCTGGTACATGCAATTTTTTATTCCAGAGGCCAAAGATGGTTCAATAGAATATTGATAATTATCATGATGCAGAAGCAAACACAGTAATTATTTCATTTAGGAGCAGCCTTTTATTCTGGTACCTGACAATTGCCAACATTCCACTTACGCCCAACAGCGTGGGGGGAAACAACAAAAACCTAATACCCACAACCATTTTCCCCCTTGTCTGAAGTCCTATGTAAAAAAAACACAAAAAAACACAAGACCAACTATGAAAAGCTCCCTGATGATTAAGTAAGCCACAGCACTCCCTGTCTCTCTTAACATCAAGAAGTCCATTAAAATCTGAAAGCGTCAATTAAGGCCTGTTTATTCCTGTTTACATTTGGTCTCCAGAGAATAATTGGCATACGTGGGTGAAGAGGCCTGTAAGGGCCCCTCTAATTGCATAAATGCACCCTTGATATTTCTTGATTGGTAGGTGCTGAAGCCAAGAGGTGTAGAGGAACACTGTGCCATACCTGCCCGCTTCCATTGAGTTTGTTGGTGAGTTTCACTTTGCTGAAGGATACAGGGGCTTTCATCCAGTGGGCCCCAAAATTGGGAGAGTCTGGGTGGATATAGACACAGCTGTGGCTTGGCGGTTCAGGCTTCCCAGCCGGTACCCACTCTCCATTCATATACTTCCAGCGGTGGCCATCAGTTGGGGCGAAATCCAACAGAAAAGAATACATGGCATTGGGATCCAAGCCAGACACACTGATCTTTAAAACTGGGAACATCCGTCTGCAAAAGAAACATGAGATGAGAAAAAGCAAGGGTAGAGTCATTGACATTCGCAAGAAGATGCTTTATATTGCATCTCCACCAATGGGGTCAAGACTGATCCGCTCAACCAACAAACTGCACTTTGCAGGAACAGGCAAGGGACTCAGAAGAAACCATCACTCTGTCTTTACTGGAGAGGCAGCGTGTCCTGTGGTGAATGCAGGGCCTGAGCCTGATAAATAACGTACACACGTGTGCATACATTTATACACCATTGAGCTCCACTGAAGTCACTGGATCAAAGCAGGGACCTGTGTTCACCATGTTTTCCACATTGCATCAAAAGGGGAAGTGCAGTGAACACTGGTCCCTGAATCAAAGCAAGTGAATTGACTCTAGCCAATCGCATGTTTGTTTTTGTTGCTTGTCAAGCTTTTCCAAAGAATCTACATCCCCTGACTAACAGCCAAACAACATTTCTTCCAAGTCTAAACACTTGCTTACATGCTTTAAAAAAAAAAAAAAGATCTTGTAAGCCCTGTATGTTACCGTTGTCCAGGAACTCCTACCATAACTCTCTCATTGCTAATGAATGAATAACACCCCCTCTTAAGAAACCTGAGAAGCTCCCACATGTTCCCCTCAAGCCCCACCAACAACCTACACTCTCCCTTCCCCTGTTGACTACTCCAAGAGTTGCTCCCCTTTCTCAACACACAGTCACCCTTCTGACTCCGAGTACAGTCCATCCAGATTTCTCCCAGGTCCCCACCAGGGGTTACAGCTACTGTGGAGCAAGGGGACTCAGTTGAGTCCAGACTCCAAACTCTCAGGAGGCTAGGGATGGGCAAACGCAGTTCAGAAGTTCAGAGTTTGGACTGAACTCGAATAGTTTGGTCAACTGAACCAAATGAGTGAACCGAACTCAAACTCGAACGTTCAGTTCGGATGCTTTTGGTGAGTTCGGAACTGAATTTTATTGGTTTCAATGGAAAACACATTATTGGCTGTAACGTTTTTGTTTTTTAAGCTATGTGGCTGTAAATTGGTTTGCCTATACCTCCAATAGAAATCATTATGTCTTCCAAATTTCAAAATGATCGGATAAAGGAATCTGATTTTAGAAGCAGTTGAAGTATTGTATTTTGCAATATTCTACATATACATTCTTAGCTGTAACTGCTTTGCCTCA
>QEPC01006436.1:586860-619601 GCA_003113815.1 Sphenodon punctatus | reverse complement strand
GTACAATCTCCCCAAATTCCATCAAAATCGAATAAGAAACAGAAATGTTATAGTGGTAAATATGTTTTTCAATTTTTTTCCTTTATTTCAAAAATCAAATGTAATTTCAGTTCATGATTGCACTGAACTAAAGACCAAACTGAGACAGACTGAACTGAATACTGAATCCAAACTCAAAGTTCAATCCGAACCACCGAACGGCCAAACATCCAAACCTGGTTCTGTTCGCACAAACCTACAGGAGGCCCTTTACAAGCCACCGGAGTGCTACTACTAGGACATTTCAGAGCTGGGGGAGTGAGGCCAGCACATCACCTCAGCCATTCTGAAAATATCCTGGTGGTGCTTAGACCATTTGCAAAGGCCCCTGCCAAGAAGAAACTTTTCATAGCAGGGTGGCGGGGGTGGGGGGGCAGTGCCACTATCCCCCACACCCACCCAGTCTTAAAACTTCCTTCCCGGTGAGATGACTGCCACTCCAGGGGGACACCGCTGCCTTCATGGGTGAGCCCTGCCCCCACCCCGAAGACCCTGCCCCCTTGCCCTTATGGGGGCTCATAATTGAGACATGAGCCTGAGCCCACTACAGTCTTGCTGTGTCACTGACCCCCAACCCTTCACCAAGCCCCACCATCTTCCTCAATGGGTGTTAACAACGAGACTAGCCCATTGCAGTTCAGTTCGTGCAACCCCCATTCAGCCCCTAATCATATGTTTTGTGTGCTCAGGCTAATAAACAGGTCCCCTGCATGTGTTTCACTTGCAGGTAACCCCCACTGGCAGCATCACACAGTGAGTGTGAGTGAAGAGAGGGACAGAAAGTGATTGCACCTCGGACGCTCAAGGATTTCCGCCCAGATCTGTACATACAGAGGCGCTGCCCTCAAACTAATTAACAGACTGCAGACATGTGGGCACACATTAACCGACATTTGCCTACATGGTAGGGTCTGGGACCCTGCAGTGAGTGAGGGCTGTGGGTCCGGTGGGTGGTGACCTATATCTGGCCAGAGCAAAGAAGGGAGTCTTCAGAGCAAGTGGAGGGTGAGTGCTGAAGCCATCCCCACCCAGTCTTAAAACTTACTTCCTGGTGGGGTTGCTGCTACCACTCCAGGAGGGGAGGGCATCACTGCCTTTATGGGTAAGCTCTGCCCTTCACTCTGGAGACCCAGTCCCCTTGTCCTGATGGGGGCCATAATTGAGAGATCAGCCTGGGCCCCCTACAGTCTTGGTATGTCACTGCCCTTCCTATCTCCCCTTAGACCATCCCAGCAGTGATCCTGACTCCTTGTCTGGTCCTAACTCTCAAGCCACCTATATCCCAAATGCAGAGGAAGAGCAGGGGTGGAGGGACACTGCAATTTTTTAAGCAAACCCCCTTAGCCGTGTCACCTACTTTCAACAGGTGCCCCCCACAGCTATGGCATGCTATGCACTGCGTGTACTACCATGGTGGTGTTGGTGACAACTGGGTGGAGATTATCTGGAGGACCTGATAAATGGGTCCACACCTAATAAATGTGCAGGTGGACACTGGACACCCACCTGGTATGGGCTATTGTGGGCAAATGCCTTGTTTGTTAACACCCAATGAGTGTTTTTACACACACATTTCTCCTGCATGTTTGCTGTTACATCCTGAACTTTCTGTGTGTCTAAATCACTCACCCAGATGTTAAACATCCAGCTTTTTTAACTTCTGCATAGAACTTCTCCCAGAACTTTTGTGTGTAAAGCTATCCTGGTAAATTGCTTAGCTCTAGGCAGCTGTGGTCACTTGGTTTCCATGACAGCCCCTCACGTCTACAGCTGTGGCTACTTTAGGCTGCCTTAGGGCAGTGTTTGTGGGAAGAATGCATCCAGAACTTACTTGTGGACTTGTAAACCCAGAAAATTGAAAGACCAGCACTTTAAGGTGCGTGTAAAAATGCCCAATATCTTTAGATCCCCATATACTATGCACATTTTCAGACAAGACACTCTCCATCCACCTTCCACCCACTATACATGTTACAAGGCACCCATAGGGCAACAATGCAGCCCTGCAACATGTATAGTGGATAGGTAGTGGGTGGAGAGTGTCTTGTCTGCAAATGCCCTGTGTCCCTACACTGCTACCAAATCCAGCCTTGAAACTGTAATGGTTATCAACTTCTGTAATTGTCGACATTGATGCTTATTAACATTGGCAATTGTAAGAGCACGTCCCAAGCTTTTGGCCTGTGTGACCCAATTTTGACACACAGAATTTCGAGACCCTGAATAGAAGCAAAAATGTGCAAAGCTATGAAATATCCATCAGACTTGTGACCCAATATGCAGTTGGGTGGTCCCCTGCTTTCACTCTCACCCTGTGGTTTGGGAACTACTGCACTAAAAGTTGTTCCTCTTTTGACAACCTGGCATTTGGCAGACTGAACAAGGGACCTTCTTATCTTAACAGGAGTCTTCACTGCACAAGTTATAAAGATGTCACTTCCTTAGGCAGGGGTGCAGATTCCACACACACACCAAGCGTTTGAGGCGTCCCTCCCCCCCCATTTTACTGAATCTTCCCCCACCCCAACCTACTCAGCCACACCTCCAATCCTGGTGACCTAGTTGCTCATCAGAAGCCGCACCCCCTCAAAAAAAAATTCCCTCCCCCCTCAAAATGTTTTAAGTGAGGAGTTGCTCCTCAAGCTACCGCCCTGTCTGCACCCCTGTTCTTAGGTGATGTAAGAAGCAGACTCTTTTGCTTCTCTGTGACTTCACACCACCACTAGAGGGAGACAACTCAGGATTTATAAACAAATCCTGGTGCGAGTTACACTGGGCATTTTTAAAGTTAAAGTTCCGGATGTTTCAATCTTCTGGGTTTACAAGTCCACAAGTAAGTTCCAGATTCATTTTTCACACACACACTGCCCCGAGGCAGCCTAAAGTAGCCGCAGCTGTAGAGGTGACAGGCTGCCATGGAAACCAAGTGACCACAGATGCCTGGAGCAAAGCAGTTTACCAGAAGAACCTTTTACACACAAAAGGTCTGGGAGAAGTTTCACGCAGAAGTTCAAAGATCTGGATGTTTAAGATCTGGATGAGTGATTTAGACACACAGAAAGTTCTGGATGTTACAGCAAACATCCAGGAGAAATGTGTGTCTAAAAACACCCACTGTCACAAGCTAAAAGCTGAGTGGGAAAAGGGAGCCTAATGGGAGGGGAGATAATATAGGTGGAAAGAAAAGCAGGACTATAGACAAGAGTGGTGACAACACTGAGGAGGGAAGGGATACGGAGATACCAGTGGACTACACTGATATTTGTATATGTGTCCAAACTAATAAACAAAGCTGTAATGCAAAACTATTTGCTACTATTGCTAGCTCTTTCCTGCACTCTTATACTTAATACATATGTATGTAGCATTATGGAACTCCCTCCCCCTGGAGATCTGCCTAAGCCTCAGCCTGCTCGTCTTCTGGGAGAGATACAAAACCTTTTTGTTTGGCCAGGCATTTAGCAGGCAGAGATGGGGCTGGGGGGAGGGGTTAGGGAAAAGGTTAATGGGGGTGGGGCAAGGGGATTTTTTTTTTAAATGCTGTTTTATATGTTTTTATATTTTGTAAGCCACCTGTTTGGGAAGGGCGGGGTAAAAATGAAATAAATTGATTAAATAAAGACCCACTGAAATCCATTTTCAATTGCCTTTCAATAAGCCTTGGATAAAGCCTAAGTAAAGCTAGTGTCTTCATTCAGTGCCCATGTTAACTGATCCTACAGAGTGGAACAGGGCTGCTCTGTGCGTTCCCAGTCTTCACATGGACTGAAGGAGATCTGCTGCAGGTGCGCCAGCAGAATAAAGTGACTCTTAGGAACCAGTTAAACATTTAAACACCGATGCTGCAATCCTGACTGCTTCCTGTGAAACCTCCCAGTCATGATCTGACAAAGGGAGAAGGACGTATTTTGAGAATAAAAATCTTGGCATTTTAGGAGCTGTCCAACTCCATAGCCCTTCCCTGAATGTTGTCCCCATTCTTGCCTCTAGCTCCCTTCTCCCATTCAGCTTTTAGATTGTGACTGTCTCAGCAGGCTGCATAGAAGTTCTTCAGGAAAGTTTCCTTTAGGTCAGCTCTCAGCTCAGCAGAACATTACATGGACGAAATTCTCCATTCTAAAACATGACTGACTGAGCACCGTCCCCCACTTTATGTTTAGTACAAAGTTAAGAACGCTGATTGTGCTCAGCAAATAAGAATCAGGGTCCATGCAAATGAGAGCATTCTTCCTTCCTTGGACCATCTAAATAAAATAGCTCATTTTAACAAAGTTACCGATGTGTTTCCAAATATCCTTGTGCTACAAAATGCAGGGGGCCTAAGCCAAGTAGCATTGCTACATTTGTGAGTCTGCACCACGCATCCCCACTATATCCATTAAATCTTACCTCTTCTGTCAGGCTTTCCCTAGCACCTCACCCCCATAGATTGCTCATTTATGCTTTTATTATACCCTCTTGGCCTCCAAGATCCTCCTCCCCCCCTTGTGAAAAAGCTAAGCATGTGCAACTACAACTTCTGGAATGTGTCCCTTTCCCCACTTCCATTGTAGGCCCCTCGGGGCAGGGACCTATATCTAATCATGACTGCACCAGACACATGGCTGGCATTAAATAAATAATAAATCAAATATAATATTATTATTGTTGTTGTTGTTGTAGTTAATAAATAATAAAATAATAATAATTAATAATACAGAAATAATTGTCTTGTATCCTTTTCTAATACAGTATAATCTGTTCATTCTGTGGGCCAGTGCAGCTTACTGTATAAGTGTTGGACTTGGACCTCAGAGACCAGGGCTCAAACCTCATTTTAGCCATAAACTCATTTGGTGGCCTTGGGCAAATCACCGTCTCTCAGCCTCAATTCCCCATCTGTAAAATGGGAATAATAATGACCTGCCTCACAGGGTTGTTGTGCAGATGATCTAGCTAAACACTGTAAATTATTT
Organism: Sphenodon punctatus; assembly: GCA_003113815.1. Classification (NCBI taxonomy): domain Eukaryota; kingdom Metazoa; phylum Chordata; class Lepidosauria; order Sphenodontia; family Sphenodontidae; genus Sphenodon; species Sphenodon punctatus. The sequence goes on along the minus strand of QEPC01006436.1, from coordinate 614,607 downwards.
TGAATGCTACAAACCTCCCTTTATAAGCACACTGGGATCTACAGATTAAGTGCTGAGTATTATTATAATAAGCAGTGTCCAGATGAAATAATTGGTAAGAAATGGAACGGGAGAAAGTAATTGGCTTGGGGTTGGGAATAGCCCTCCACTTGGAAGAGTTCTTGCCATTTTGTGCAAGCCGTGTAATACATTTTGTGCAAGCAATAGATCATTCTACTATGGACACCAGCACATACCCACCCAGCAGAGCTACTTTGAGAGCATCTAAGGAGAAAAAGGATCCTACCTCCTTAGTTTTCTACACTATCTGGAAGAGACTGTTTATCTTTCACTGCGTAGGCTAGGGGGATGCACGCTTTGCATCAACATTATGCAATTCACACAGGCTATTTTTTAGCTTGGGAAAACTGCAATTCCTAACATTCCTCTAAACATTTTAAGTAAACTACTTGTTTATTCAAGTAGTTTGAATTGTTTATTCAAGTCAGTTTGTCTCAATATTCCCTTTTGTGTCCAGCTACTCCATCCCTTTATTTCCCACTCTCAAAGGAGAAGCTGTCACTCACCTGCCATTTTTGGTGACAATCATCTCATTAGTGACTTCTCTGAACCTCTGCCACAACGCAGCATCTTCCAAGACAACCTGAAGCTGTTTCTCAGTGGGGTCCCCTTTGTCTCTCCCGGCTTGAAGTTCATTCTCCACCACATTGAGCAGCCTGGACACAGTGCAGTCATTGGGCTTCTTACAGCCCAAATCAGTCATGGTGGATTTGCAGCAGAAACTTCTCAGATGACTTTTTTAAAAAAAACCCAAAAACCACACAAACAGCGGCTTAGCAGGACCTACCCCCCAGCCAATTAATTAACTAGTCTAACAAATCTGCTCTCCTCGGTCTTTTGCCACCAACTTGTTCTTCACCCTCTCCAAGTCCCAGCACGACGATGACACCAGTGTGCTAAGGTACGCACGCACGCACGCACACACACACATGCACACACATTGAGGAACTATCTCCTAATTACTGGCTGTGTCAGGTGGGAAGCAGCAGGATTATGTCATTGGCTGCCTCTGAGAAGAGTCTTCTATCCATATTACTGAGCTTTTATCTTTTTTAGACCTGAAGAGGGTCTAATTGTTCTGCCTGAGAACCAGATTTCCATTAATGAAAATTATTTAATTTCAAAACTGAAACAATGCATGGGAAGCATGGCTGTGCTAATGCAAACTCCCACCGACAAAGGGAGAGTTACTTGGCAATGTTCAAAAGCACTATGAGGAGATGCTTGCCTCACAAGCTTTTTATTAGAAGTCCAAATTGGTCCCTCACTCTTTCTTCCTCTAAAAAAAGGTTCCTATGCATGTCAGATCTGAACTCTGAGTCATGGTCACTGGAGGACAATTTTCTCTGCGTACGCAAAATTCCAGGGATCTTAGACAAGCCAGCTCATAAGGGCGAGGATTAAGAAAAGAAGAGAGTGTGATTTGTCTTCGGGAAAGTAAATACTTCCTGGTCATCTCGTCACTCCAAACTGACTCGGCCAAGAAACCAAACATATGTTTAATCCAACAGTATTTGATGAGCTCTTGCAACCATGGCCTTGTTCTTCAAATGTTTGAGAGATTTATTCTTGATATCATGCACCTGAATATTAAGAATATTAATATTACCCAGCAGATTGAGAAACGTCTAGCAGACTGTATACAGAATGCTAGGACTCTGACACGCTTTCTACAAGTCTGATAGAGGTACACGTAAGGCTAGTATCAGACTCTAGGTGAATTTTTGAAATTCATCAGACTGTGCAGGACTGAAGTTTTGCTAAGGCTAGATTCTTGTACCCTTATTCCTATTGAATGTGTGTGTGAATACTGAGAGTGTGTGTACTGAATAGCAGTGCCTATCAAAAGTGAATGGACTGGAATTAGGGACTGCCCTAGGAGCTTTGATGCAAAAAGGGGAGGGGTATAGGGATTCTCTCACCCCTTGCCAGTGTACTCACATTCCCTTCAGAGCATTAGGATGCTCTGCAGGGTGTAAGGCTACCTCAGAAAGGGGGTAGGAAGAACCTCTTAACCCTGCCCCAACCTCTTAACATGGCCCCAACTCCCCTGGAAAGAAATCTAGCTGTGTCCAAGGAGAACCCAGGGAAATACGAACTTCACTTGGAGCCCAGAGATGATGCATCAAAACCTAAGCCCTTGAGTAAAACTCAGAAGGCTGGTAACCATAATAGGGGCAGACCTTCTTGTTTTAATTTTAGGGGTGGGGAGGGGAATCTACCTTTGCAAAATTAGGGCTGCTGCCACAGAAATGGTTAGCTTCCTAACCAGTGTTGTTTGTTTTCCTCTCCCGCTCCTAAAATGGTGGCTATGTCATACATGATAAGGCAGCTAGGGCCAGATTAAAGGATTGCCCCGCACACATGGACTCGCTCACGGGCACACACCATGTTCACCCACCTTCCTACAGACCTGCAAGCTTGCTCTCTACATCACATACCCACAGACACACCCACTCTTACCCTTAAACCCATCTCCTTTCGTTAATTCACTTGCCCCTAGCCCATCTGTTTATTCCCCTGTTCCACACACAGCCCACTCCACTTCCTTTTCCCCAACCTGACCAGAACAGGCCTACTACACACACCCTTTTCCCCTTCCAGCTGTGCCTGTTTTCTCCTCAACCTCACCCAGTCCTGTGTGCTGCAGTTGGACAGCTAAATTCTGTTCCTTGTTGCTGCTACTGCAGCAGCCTGAAGGGGAGCACTATCTTACTCCCCTCTGGCACTTGAACTTCCCTCCAGCCGGAGGGGAGGTAGCAAATCAAATACAGGAGGGGAGTGGAATGGTGCTCTCCTCAAGGCTGCAGCTGTGGGAGCCTCAGCAGAGGCAGGCAGGGGCCCTGGCAGCAGCAAGTGGACACATACATTGACTAGGGTCTCTACCCTGCAGCATAGTGGTTAAACTAGCCCTGGTTTAACTTGTGGTTAAACTATTCCCCAAAGGTACTCAGCCTCTTTTAGCCAAGGATCATTAATTTTAGGATTTACACAGAAAGAGCAAAGAGAAATGTTATAGCAATATTTCTATTTAACGTTGGAAAGAAAGGCACATATAAAATCAATATGCTGTATTACACATTTACTTCATTGGTCTTTGTTCAAATTGCCACACTAGAGTTAAAGTCTCTGACACAAAGATCCTCTCATTGTCATGACTGACGTTACCACAGGGCAACCCTGGACAAACGCCCTGGGCCCCAGTCTTTCCAGGGGCCGCACAGTGACCCTTTGTGGTGAGTACTTTATTAATTATTATTATTATATTATTATAATAAAATGTGTATGCCGCCCGCTCCTGCTAAAAGCATCTCGGGGCGGCTAACAACATAGTCAAACAATTTAAAACAGTAATAATAGGATTTAAAACACTATTAAAACACACTATAAAAACAACATACGTCCCACCCTAACCCAACCCACCCACCCCTTCTCCCTCAGGAAAAGCATGGCGGAACAGCCAGGAGGTCTGAACTGAACAGAAGGGAGGCTGGAGAGGCAGCCAGGGGACTCAGTTGTTTACTGTAAACAAAAGCACAGTGTGCCCATGTGGGTAGGCCCGATGGAGTTTCCAAACCTGACCTGGAGTTCAGAGGGGTGGGGCCACTCTGAGCATGCTTAGGGGGGCGGACAGATGCCTGGGTTGTGTAGGGTTGATGGTGCTTAAATACTCTGGGCTTGGGAGAGATCGGGGTCAGACACTGGGACTAAGGAAGCTGGAAGCTGCAGGAGGGAGCGGCTGAGTGCAGGGATCTGAGCTGGGGACTTGTAGCTGCAACTTGGGGAGAGCTGGTTCGACTGGGTCTGGACCCCACTTTCCGGGCTAGATGGGAACGCCGCGAAAGAGGAACCACTGAACTGAACATGAGACTGTTGCCCTTTTGCTATAAACTATGCTGATACTGTCTGGGTGCTGTGCCATGCCTAGTCTCTCCCCCTATCCCCACTGTTAGTAAAGTGATGTGTTAAGCAGACTCCTGTGTTAGTCTGATCATTGCTCCAGGAAGATACCTCTAGGGGAGAGGGAATCTCTCTCTCAGCCTTCGCCTGCATCCACAGGGCAGCGGATTTACCCACTCAACCTTAAACCCCAAGGGCCTGCCCAGCAAGTTGATCGCTGGCTGGCTGCAGGACAGGCGCGGGCCTGCCTGAGCACCAGGACACGGGGCCAGGGGCTGGTAAGGTAAGCGGGGGTCCCAAACATACCCAGTGGGGCCCCAAACATAACCACCTTTAGGGCCCCTCAGATTGCACCCCAAGTGGGAGGGACCCCATATTTTATCTTTTCCTTGGCCCCACAAATTCTAAGGCGGCCCTTGCAAATGCACTTTTGGGGTAAAAACAAGCATTACAGTGGGCCGGTTGAGCCTGCTCTGGCATGCTTGTGCACGGACCCTGCCTGCACATGTGTGCAGGTGCCACCATCAGATGCTGACCCGGGGTATCCTGGGTTGTGATCCCAGAGAACTCTGGGATCATAGCCCAGGCTAGGGTCTGCCCAAAGCTGGAAATCCTGGAACTGCATGTGTGTTTCCAACTCGGTCTGCCAGCCCAGGCTGGCTCCACCATGACAGGCTGCCATGGCTGACTGTCATTGGCCAGCTGTCGTGGCAGGGGGGCGGAACACTGGGTGCCACATGGAGCTAGGGACAGCCGGCTGCTCATCCCCCATTCTCCCCACCCTCGGGTTGTACAGCCATCGGCCTGACTGCGTGCATGTTTGTTTTGTGCCCCAACCCAGCACATGCCCTGTCCGCCCAGGCTGTCTGTCCCGGGTTAGTCCGTGGTGCGGCAGCCCAGTGTCACTTGTGTTTTTATCCGCAGAGGACTGTATTTTGCAAACTATGAACAAAAGGTACAACAGGGTGGGGTGAGAGAAGGGAAATCCAAGGATGGTGGTGATGCGTGAACAAGGCTCCCATTGCTGGAACAACATTCAAAATGGTCTTGATAAGTTGGAAAACTGGGCTGAAACTAACAAAATGAAGTTCAACAGAGATAAATGTAAAGTTCTGCATTTAAGTAAGAAAAATCAAATATACAAATACAGGATGATGGATATCTGGCTTGGCAGCAATACATGTGAAAAGGATTTGCAGATTGTAGTTGATCACAAACTGAACATGAGTCAGCAGTGTGATGCAGCTGCAAAAAAGATTAATGCAGTTTAAGACTGCATTATCAGAACCATCATTTTCAAGTCACGAGAAGTAATAGCTTCATTCTATTCTGCGCTGGTCAGACCTCATCTGGAGTACTGTGTCCAGTTCTGGGTGCCGCAATTTAAGAAAGACATCGACAAATTGGAACGGGTTCAGAGGAGGGCAACAAAGATGGTCAGGGGTGGAAACCAAGTCCTACGAGGAAAAGTTGAAGGAGCTGGGTACGTCTAGTCTAGAGAAGAGTAAGGGGAGACATGATAGTGGTCTTCCACTACCTGAAGGGCTGTCACACAGAGGGCCTTTTTCTCTCTTGCCCATGAAGGCAAGACTAGGAATCATGGGCTCAAATTACAAAAAAGCAGATTTTGGTTAAACATTAGGAAGAACTTCTTAACAATAAGAGCTGTTTGACAGTGGAATAAACTGCCTAGGGAGGTGGTGGGCTCTCCTAGGCTGGTGGTTTTCATACAGAAGCTGGACAGTCATCTGTCAGGGATGCTGTAGCTGCGGATTTCCTGCATGTAGCAGGGGGTTGGAGTAGATGACCTCTGAGGTTCCTTCCAACTCTATGATTCTATGGGTAATTTCAAACGTACTGGGCCGCCAGGGCCGCCATGCTGAACCACAGACCAGGATCCATTTCGGATCCCGGTCAGGCATCAGACTGGCCGTCCTTTAGACGTGTCGGCCTGATTCTCACTGGGGATTGGGGAGGGGGCGGGATTGTGCGGCATGATGTGCGGCCACACAACCCCGCCTCCCCCCCCCGTCCTCCCCCGGCTGCCCGCCCTCCAAGAGAAGGCCGGGCACAGCGGCCAATCTGGCTACTGCGCCCAATCCCGTCCCGTAGTCGGGACCACAATCCGGCCAGGCGGAAGGTTACAGACGTAACCTTCGGCCCATCCCGGATCGTGGCCAATCCAACCACGGTAAGGGCCTGATCCCACCACAATTCTGGACCTCCAGGCGGCCAGAGGTCCAGCATCGTGGTTATTGTGATTCCCACCAGTGATTCAGTGGGGTGAACATCTGGCGGGAAACACAACAGACGTAACAGGACCAATGGCCACCACAAGGGATTCGCTGTGGTTGACCATGGTATCGTTACGTCTGAAATTACCCTATTGCATGAAGTTTGCCGTGTCACATTTTCTATACCAACTTGTTATGTTTACTGATATATTTTAAAGTTCAGTCTCACCTCTGAACTTCCAGCCCATTGTTTAAAAAAAAAAAAAAAAAAACCCCACAAAAATGCCTTTCCTGACTTCTTGTTTGCTTTTCCTGAAATAAATAATACAGTGTTAATTTTTAGCAACTTTTTTGCTTAGTAATAATAATCTTTAGCACCTGGATAACACATCACAAATATTAAGTATAATGTAGATGTTTGTATTTATTTATTATTTGATAGGAGGTAAAAGACAGTAGTGGGTTGAGTCACTTGCCCATCGTTACAGGAGGAGTCGGTACCAGAGTGACATCTTTGAATTCTTGGCTCCTCTGTCAGTTCTCAGACTCGAGTCTAACCATGACTGTTCAGTGCCAGGCATGCTGCTGGTTCTATGTAAATAATAAAAAATAATACAAATAATGTGTTTTGTTTTTCCATTCCCCCTCCCTCCCACCCACCCCAAAAAAATGTGTGTGTGCATCCTCCTTGGTCAGCCATCTCCCTTTCCCTTTCATTAGGTCACATTTCTGTGCCATTTTCTGCAGCACAGAAGAACTTCAAAACCAACACAAATAATGCATCTAAAAAACCAAAAAACCCAGCACCTCCATAGATATGAACAAAATACTGCACGTCTAACTAATTATGAAGTAAACAAAATGGCAAATAATAAACTAACAAACATGCAAAGTCAAATCCTGTGTGAAATTCACATTGATTTTCAAATCCAGCCTCTGAATTCATTTTGCAATTGCAAATTGAAAAAGGCCAAACTTGACAAATCCAATGTTTGTTTTTAATACTCTCTCTTACAGCTCTGGAAATATTCCTGGGAATAATTTGGCTGGCAGGAATGGAGAAAGTGAGCATTAATAACTTATTCCTAACAGTTACCCTCATCCACTCAGGAAAAGAAACTTGTGACCTAGGTGCAGGTGTGACCAACCAACACAATTCAAATTCTGTAAGAAATATCAGACACAGTCATGGTGAACAGCCACAGCCAACCATTTATTTACAGAAATTATTTGGTGAATAATTTCAAATTAATATTATTTTTGGCGAAAGCTGTAAATAAACAAACTCAAATGAATAGTAATAAAGACCACAATCTGTGACTAGCCAGAAGACTTGATCTATCAAGTACGTTGGTTAACTCGGATTCATTTGCTTGACTTTAGTGATGAGCATGCTCGTCTAGGCAGGCAATGCTTGAATTATTTCCTGGCTGACCATTTGCTTAAATGCAATCTAAAAATCTTTTCAGCCACCAGCTGCTGAAACACAGCAGGAAAAAAAGTATTAATTAAAAGGCCTGTTCTCCACCTGATATTTGATAGCTGTTTTTTGTCTTCAGATTCACGCCTGCAAATGAAAGGCAGCCCTTCTTGATCAAATGAACTTGATGAGGACTGGACTCACTCTTTCCATCTCCCTCGTATCCACTGAACTACTTGAATGAGTAAGCTTCCCTGAACGTTCAGTCCCAGCACCCTGAGGAAACCCAATACCTGCCTTACCAAGATACCATTAGAAAACCAACACCCACCCAGGGCCAAATCATAATTAAAGAGAACAAAAAGGCAGCTGCTTTCACCAGTGTTTTTAATCAGGGATCTGGCACCCTGGGAGATTATGGGACTTTGGGTGATTTAGGAAAGATTAGCCTTTTCATTACTTTTGCAGGAGTCCGTTCCAAAGCAGTACTGATTAGACATGTTTCTAGTAGCTCTGTAGAAAGGTACAAAGGCACAAGCTGAGTGTCTGGAATTTTCATAGAGCTCATCACAGCCAAACTAAAACTGGAGGAGGAATTTCTTTTTGGTAAAATGATTTTAAACAAAATAAATTAAAAACTGATCTGATCTGGCATGGATAATATAAAATTATAAGCTTTTTATTCTTAAAATTAAAAAACTGTACTTTGTCCTTCTTCCGTTCCTTCCAGAATCTCAATGCACTTTCCAACTCAACTGGCATTGCCTCATGCTTACGATACAACAGGGACCTGTGTTCACTGTTTTCCCCATTGCCACCAATGAGGAAAATACAGTGAACATAGGTCCCTGATTACAACCAATGCTCTTCAGCTAATCAAAAGTTAGTAACAGAACAAAGGAAGAACTTTTTTTAAAACCTGGCAAAAGTCCTGAATGGATATTACAAACATTGACTAAGGCCCTTTTCAAACGGGTCGCAGTGGGTGGAAGGATGGGTGTGTGCCGCCGGCAGGCAGAGGTGAGTGTGCGCCTGTTCCCAGGGGCGCGCACCCCTCTCCATGCACGGAGCAACCATCATTGGCGCCGGTTGCTCCGTGCGTGGGTGATGGGTGGAGCAAGCACACACACACCCCTACCATCAGCGGTGTTCCCACGGGCGGGCGCACACACCGCTGGCAGCAACCTGCAGCGTTCCTACAGATGCCCACCCCACCCGCACACATGTACGGGAGGCGCATCCATTTGAAAAGAGCGTAAAACGGGTGGGGAATGGGGAAACCTTCCCTCTCCAAGGCCCCTTTGAAAATTAATTAGCACAAGCTCTATGGGTTGGGTAAGAGCTGAGGGATGGGGCCTTGAGGGGTTTGCTTTTCTTGGGACAGAGGAAGGGAGGGGAGGGTGTAAGTCATGGATCTGACCCACAGATCCACCTCCTATTCTCAAATACATGCCTTCAATCTCTGGGTTTTTTCATTTATTTTATTTTATTTATTTATTTCTTTTATTTCTTTATATTTATTAGCCGCCCCCCTCATGCCTACGGCATCTCGGTGCGGCTTACAAAAGCCAAAAATACACAACAATAAAAATACAAAAACTGCAACAACATTTTAAAAATATCTTTAAAACCCCAGATTTACCCCCAACGACCCCACCCTCCCCTCCAAAGGTCTGGACGAACAGCCAGGTCTTTCAGGCTTGATGAAAAGCCAGCAGACCTGGAACCAGGCGGGCTTCCTCCGGGAGGGAGTTCCAAAGTCACAGCCCAGCCACCGAGAACGCCCTCTCCATTGTAGCCCCCCGTTTTACATGGAGGACCTCCAAAAAGGTGCCCCCAGTGGACCGAAGGGATCGCTCTGAGGCACGGAGGGCAAGGCGGTCCCTGAAGTATGAGGGGCCCAGACCATGCAGGACTTTATAAACCAACACTAGCACCTTGAATCTGGCTCGGAATGCTATAGGCAGCCAGTGCAGAGTATGGAGCACAGGTGTTATGTGCTCCCGCCGACCCATCCCTGTAAGGAGATTAGGGATGTGCGAATGCGGTTCGGCGTTCAGAACGAACTCAAATAGTTTGGTTGATCGAACCGAACTTTCAAACCGAACTCGAATTCGACCAAACTGTTCAGTCAAATCCGAACCAGTTCAGAAGTCCATAAAACCCAGTTTTGAATGTACGAACTCAGTTCGGAAGTTCAGAACTCAACCGAACTCGAATTGTTCGGTCGACCAAACCAAACTTTCGAACCAAACCGAATTTCTGAACTCGGTTCTGTTCGCACATCCCTAAAGGAGATGGGCTGCTGCATTCTGCACTAGCTGCAGCCTCCAAACCAGTATCAAGGGAAGCCCCATGTAGAGCGCGTTGCAGTAGTCTAGCCTCGAGGTGATGAAGGTGTGGGTGAGGGTGGCCAAATCAGGCCCGGAAATGTACGGACACAGCCTCCGCACTAGAGACAACTGGCAAAAGGCAGCTTTAGCCACCGCCTCCATCTGTCGATTCAGACAGAGGTCTGAGTCCAGAAGCACTCCCAGACTCTGAAACTGCTGGGCTACAGGAGGGTGGATACCACACACACACACACCCAAGGGGAGCCAGCACCTCCCTCACCCTGCTCTGCTCTGCCACATCCAATCCATCATGGCCTCCAAACACTGGGAAAGTAACGAGACAGCAGGACCTGGGTCAGTTGAAAAAGAGAGGTACAGCTGAGTATCATCAGCATATTGATGACATCGCATCCCGAACCCTCTCACGATCCCAAGGGCTGCATATACACATTGAATAATAACGGAGACAAGATCAAACCCTGTGGAATGCCACAGGTCAAGGCCCGGGAGCTTGATGTTTCAGCCCCCAGCACCACCCGCTGGCTTCGCCCCAAGACGAATGAGCGGAACCACCCAAGGACAGTGCTGTCCAGACCTCCCAGGTCTCGCAGCCATCTCAGCAGCTGCCCATGGCCCACTGTGTCAAAAGCGGTCAAGAGATCCAGCAGGATCAGATATGTTGAACATCCTGCATCCATCTTCCAGCAGAGATCGTCCACTAAGGCAACCAACGCCGTCTCAGTACCATAGCCGGGACGGAACCCAGACTGAAAAGGGTCAAGGAAACCGATGCTATCCAGATGCACCTGAACTGTATAGCCACCACCCGTTCAATTATCTTCCCTAAAAAGGGAAGATTAGAGACGGGTCGGTAGCTGGTGAGTGCGCCCACATCCAAAGATGGCTTCTTCAGCAGGGGGCGCACCACAGCCTCCTTGAGACAGGATGGCAATCTCCACTGTCGATGGGACACGTTGACTACGCTCGCCAGCACCGTCCCCAAAGTCTCCCTGGAGGCTTTCACCAACCAGGACGGGCATGGATCTAATTCACAACTGGTGGCTCTAACAGACCTCAGGACATCCACCGCATCGGCTGGCGTCACTTCCTGAAACACATCCCAAGAAGGTAAACCAGACAGTGCCTCCATAACCTCGCGCTCTTCACCTACTGCCTCCAATCCGGTGTCAAAGTTACTCTGGATCTGAGCGATCTTGTCTGCAAAGAAGATGGCAAGCTCTTCACAGTGGGCCTGGGACAAGTCCCCGTCCAGGCAGAGGGAGGCCGGACTGATCAGCCCCGGACCACCCGGAACAGCTCTGCTGGACACGACTTTGCAGACGCTATGAGGGCAGCAAAGAATACTTTCTTTGCTGTCCTCACAGCCTCAACATAGGACCGCAAATGGGCCCTATGGAGAAGTCGGTCAGATTCAGAGTGAGTCCGACGCCAGCATCACTCTAGTCTCCTGCCTACCTGTTTCATACACTGCAGCCCCTCAGTAAATCAAGGGGCTCTGCAGTGACGATACGGAGGCAGGGGACATCTTGGAGCCACCCTGTCGATGGCCTCCCCCATTAAGATTTTCCAATGCTGGACCAGCTCATCGACAGACTGACTGTCAGGGTCTAAGGTTAACTCCCTCAAAGCCTCCTGGAACCACTGTGGTTCCATCAGCCTCCAAGGGCGGACCAACCTAACTGGTCCAATCCCCTTCTGGAGGTCGTGCGCTGAGAGGCTGGCCCGTAGGAGATAATGATCTGTCCATGACAAGGGCGTGACCCTCACATCCCTCACTAACGGACCACCCGCCTCAAGGCCAGAGCAGAAGACTAGATTGAGGATATGCCCCCCCCCACATGGGTCGGGCAGTTAACTCCCTCAAAGCCTCCTGGAACCACTGTGGTTCCATCAGCCTCCAAGGGCGGACCAACCTGGTCCAATCCCCTTCTGGAGGTCGTGCGCTGAGAGGCTGGCCCGTAGGAGATAATGATCTGTCCATGACAAGGGCGTGACCCTAACATCCCTCACTAATGGACCACCCGCCTCAAGGCCAGAGCAGAAGACTAGGTCGAGGATATGCCCCCCCATATGGGTCGGGCAGCTGACCACTTGGGACAAGTCCATGGTTGTCATGGCAGCCATGAACTCTCACTCTGCTCCTACAAGGTCGGCGTCGGCATGGGTGTTGAAGTCCTCCAGGACCACAGTCCTGGAGGAGTTCAGCACCACCTCCAAGGCCAGCTCTGCTAGAGCGGCAAGGAATGCTGCTGGACAGGAAGGGGCCCAGTATACCATCAGCAGCACCCCGAGATTGCCCCCAGCCAAATCAAACACCACATGGAGGGCCTCAATACCTTGGATCTCCTGGACTGGGTATCTCCTAACCAGTCATTCCTCTCTAAAAACAATGGCTACACCACCACCCTGGCCCCCTGTGCGGGGCTGGTGCTGCATGGCATACCCGGCTGGAACAAGGTCAGCAGCACCCCGAGATTGCCCCCAGCCAAATCAAACACCACATGGAGGGCCTCAATACCTTGGATCTCCTGGACTGGGTATCTCCTAACCAGTCATTCCTCTCTAAAAACAATGGCTACACCACCACCCTGGCCCCCTGTGCGGGGCTGGTGCTGCATGGCATACCCGGCTGGAACAAGGTCAGCTAAAACTTGTCCCACCTCCTTGTCCAGCCAAGTTTCCGTAATACATGCAAGGTCCACTGCCCCATCCAGGATCAAATCTTGAATTACTGGGGCCTTATTCACTATGGAACCTGCATTTAGCAGCAGCAGCCCTTTACAGGCGGACCTTAGACCCTGCTCCTCCCTCACCCTCAGTGAGGAGGTGACTCTCTTAACCTCCACCAAGAACCTTGGACCCCTGGAAATGCGAGTCACCTGTCCCCTTGGATCATACCGTCCTCGCCCCACAACCACCCCTATAGCCTCTCCTCCCCCTCCGTCCACTCCTTCCTGACCCCTTCCCCCTTGGCTGCTCGCCCAAGGTCCTCCTGAGTGTCCCCCACACCCCCTCCCCTGCAACCCCTTCCCCTCCTCATCCCATTTCCCTATCTCCCTCATTTCCATTTCTCCTCCCCTCCCTCACCCCATAACCCCTCTCTTCTGACCAGCCCTCCTGATGCCACCAGGGACCGGTATCAGACACATTACCACTTCCCCACCTGACCTTCCCCTGCCACTGGGTGTCGGGCAAGGTCCCCCACCTGCTGCCACCAGGTGGTTCCCCCCCAGACCCCTCCCCTGCTGCCACTAGGGGNTCGGCCCATCCCGGATCGTGGCCAATCCAACCACGGTAAGGGCCTGATCCCACCACAATTCTGGACCTCCAGGCGGCCAGAGGTCCAGCATCGTGGTTATTGTGATTCCCACCAGTGATTCAGTGGGGTGAACATCTGGCGGGAAACACAACAGACGTAACAGGACCAATGGCCACCACAAGGGATTCGCTGTGGTTGACCATGGTATCGTTACGTCTGAAATTACCCTATTGCATGAAGTTTGCCGTGTCACATTTTCTATACCAACTTGTTATGTTTACTGATATATTTTAAAGTTCAGTCTCACCTCTGAACTTCCAGCCCATTGTTTAAAAAAAAAAAAAAAAAAACCCCACTAAAATGCCTTTCCTGACTTCTTGTTTGCTTTTCCTGAAATAAATAATACAGTGTTAATTTTTAGCAACTTTTTTGCTTAGTAATAATAATCTTTAGCACCTGGATAACACATCACAAATATTAAGTATAATGTAGATGTTTGTATTTATTTATTATTTGATAGGAGGTAAAAGACAGTAGTGGGTTGAGTCACTTGCCCATCGTTACAGGAGGAGTCGGTACCAGAGTGACATCTTTGAATTCTTGGCTCCTCTGTCAGTTCTCAGACTCGAGTCTAACCATGACTGTTCAGTGCCAGGCATGCTGCTGCTTCTATGTAAATAATAAAAAATAATACAAATAATGTGTTTTGTTTTTCCATTCCCCCTCCCTCCCACCCACCCCAAAAAAATGTGTGTGTGCATCCTCCTTGGTCAGCCATCTCCCTTTCCCTTTCATTAGGTCACATTTCTGTGCCATTTTCTGCAGCACAGAAGAACTTCAAAACCAACACAAATAATGCATCTAAAAAACCAAAAAACCCAGCACCTCCATAGATATGAACAAAATACTGCACGTCTAACTAATTATGAAGTAAACAAAATGGCAAATAATAAACTAAAAAACATGCAAAGTCAAATCCTGTGTGAAATTCACATTGATTTTCAAATCCAGCCTCTGAATTCATTTTGCAATTGCAAATTGAAAAAGGCCAAACTTGACAAATCCAATGTTTGTTTTTAATACTCTTTCTTACAGCTCTGGAAATATTCCTGGAAATAATTTGGCTGGCAGGAATGGAGAAAGTGAGCATTAATAACTTATTTCTAACAGTTACCCTCATCCACTCAGGAAAAGAAACTTGTGACCTAGGTGCAGGTGTGACCAACCAACACAATTCAAATTCTGTAAGAAATATCAGACACAGTCATGGTGAACAGCCACAGCCAACCATTTATTTACAGAAATTATTTGGTGAATAATTTCAAATTAATATTATTTTTGGCGAAAGCTGTAAATAAACAAACTCAAATGAATAGTAATAAAGACCACAATCTGTGACTAGCCAGAAGACTTGATCTATCAAGTACGTTGGTTAACTCGGATTCATTTGCTTGACTTTAGTGATGAGCATGCTCGTCTAGGCAGGCAATGCTTGAATTATTTCCTGGCTGACCATTTGCTTAAATGCAATCTAAAAATCTTTTCAGCCACCAGCTGCTGAAACACAGCAGGAAAAAAAGTATTAATTAAAAGGCCTGTTCTCCACCTGATATTTGATAGCTGTTTTTTGTCTTCAGATTCACGCCTGCAAATGAAAGGCAGCCCTTCTTGATCAAATGAACTTGATGAGGACTGGACTCACTCTTTCCATCTCCCTCGTATCCACTGAACTACTTGAATGAGTAAGCTTCCCTGAACGTTCAGTCCCAGCACCCTGAGGAAACCCAATACCTGCCTTACCAAGATACCATTAGAAAACCAACACCCACCCAGGGCCAAATCATAATTAAAGAGAACAAAAAGGCAGCTGCTTTCACCAGTGTTTTTAATCAGGGATCTGGCACCCTGGGAGATTATGGGACTTTGGGTGATTTAGGAAAGATTAGCCTTTTCATTACTTTTGCAGGAGTCCGTTCCAAAGCAGTACTGATTAGACATGTTTCTAGTAGCTCTGTAGAAAGGTACAAAGGCACAAGCTGAGTGTCTGGAATTTTCATAGAGCTCATCACAGCCAAACTAAAACTGGAGGAGGAATTTCTTTTTGGTAAAATGATTTTAAACAAAATAAATTAAAAACTGATCTGATCTGGCATGGATAATATAAAATTATAAGCTTTTTATTCTTAAAATAAAAAAACTGTACTTTGTCCTTCTTCCGTTCCTTCCAGAATCTCAATGCACTTTCCAACTCAACTGGCATTGCCTCATGCTTACGATACAACAGGGACCTGTGTTCACTGTTTTCCCCATTGCCACCAATGAGGAAAATACAGAGAACATAGGTCCCTGATTACAACCAATGCTCTTCAGCTAATCAAAAGTTAGTAACAGAACAAAGGAAGAACTTTTTTTAAAACCTGGCAAAAGTCCTGAATGGATATTACAAACATTGACTAAGGCCCTTTTCAAACGGGTCGCAGTGGGTGGAAGGATGGGTGTGTGCCGCCGGCAGGCAGAGGTGAGTGTGCGCCTGTTCCCAGGGGCGCGCACCCCTCTCCATGCACGGAGCAACCATCATTGGCGCCGGTTGCTCCGTGCGTGGGTGATGGGTGGAGCAAGCACACACACACCCCTACCATCAGCGGTGTTCCCACGGGCGGGCGCACACACCGCTGGCAGCAACCTGCAGCGTTCCTACAGATGCCCACCCCACCCGCACACATGTACGGGAGGCGCATCCATTTGAAAAGAGCGTAAAACGGGTGGGGAATGGGGAAACCTTCCCTCTCCAAGGCCCCTTTGAAAATTAATTAGCACAAGCTCTATGGGTTGGGTAAGAGCTGAGGGATGGGGCCTTGAGGGGTTTGCTTTTCTTGGGACAGAGGAAGGGAGGGGAGGGTGTAAGTCATGGATCTGACCCACAGATCCACCTCCTATTCTCAAATACATGCCTTCAATCTCTGGGTTTTTTCATTTATTTTATTTTATTTATTTATTTCTTTTATTTCTTTATATTTATTAGCCGCCCCCCTCATGCCTACGGCATCTCGGTGCGGCTTACAAAAGCCAAAAATACACAACAATAAAAATACAAAAACTGCAACAACATTTTAAAAATATCTTTAAAACCCCAGATTTACCCCCAACGACCCCACCCTCCCCTCCAAAGGTCTGGACGAACAGCCAGGTCTTTCAGGCTTGATGAAAAGCCAGCAGACCTGGAACCAGGCGGGCTTCCTCCGGGAGGGAGTTCCAAAGTCACAGCCCAGCCACCGAGAACGCCCTCTCCATTGTAGCCCCCCGTTTTACATGGAGGACCTCCAAAAAGGTGCCCCCAGTGGACCGAAGGGATCGCTCTGAGGCACGGAGGGCAAGGCGGTCCCTGAAGTATGAGGGGCCCAGACCATGCAGGACTTTATAAACCAACACTAGCACCTTGAATCTGGCTCGGAATGCTATAGGCAGCCAGTGCAGAGTATGGAGCACAGGTGTTATGTGCTCCCGCCGACCCATCCCTGTAAGGAGATTAGGGATGTGCGAATGCGGTTCGGCGTTCAGAACGAACTCAAATAGTTTGGTTGATCGAACCGAACTTTCAAACCGAACTCGAATTCGACCAAACTGTTCAGTCAAATCCGAACCAGTTCAGAAGTCCATAAAACCCAGTTTTGAATGTACGAACTCAGTTCGGAAGTTCAGAACTCAACCGAACTCGAATTGTTCGGTCGACCAAACCAAACTTTCGAACCAAACCGAATTTCTGAACTCGGTTCTGTTCGCACATCCCTAAAGGAGATGGGCTGCTGCATTCTGCACTAGCTGCAGCCTCCAAACCAGTATCAAGGGAAGCCCCATGTAGAGCGCGTTGCAGTAGTCTAGCCTCGAGGTGATGAAGGTGTGGGTGAGGGTGGCCAAATCAGGCCCGGAAATGTACGGACACAGCCTCCGCACTAGAGACAACTGGCAAAAGGCAGCTTTAGCCACCGCCTCCATCTGTCGATTCAGACAGAGGTCTGAGTCCAGAAGCACTCCCAGACTCTGAAACTGCTGGGCTACAGGAGGGTGGATACCACACACACACACACCCAAGGGGAGCCAGCACCTCCCTCACCCTGCTCTGCTCTGCCACATCCAATCCATCATGGCCTCCAAACACTGGGAAAGTAACGAGACAGCAGGACCTGGGTCAGTTGAAAAAGAGAGGTACAGCTGAGTATCATCAGCATATTGATGACATCGCATCCCGAACCCTCTCACGATCCCAAGGGCTGCATATACACATTGAATAATAACGGAGACAAGATCAAACCCTGTGGAATGCCACAGGTCAAGGCCCGGGAGCTTGATGTTTCAGCCCCCAGCACCACCCGCTGGCTTCGCCCCAAGACGAATGAGCGGAACCACCCAAGGACAGTGCTGTCCAGACCTCCCAGGTCTCGCAGCCATCTCAGCAGCTGCCCATGGCCCACTGTGTCAAAAGCGGTCAAGAGATCCAGCAGGATCAGATATGTTGAACATCCTGCATCCATCTTCCAGCAGAGATCGTCCACTAAGGCAACCAACGCCGTCTCAGTACCATAGCCGGGACGGAACCCAGACTGAAAAGGGTCAAGGAAACCGATGCTATCCAGATGCACCTGAACTGTATAGCCACCACCCGTTCAATTATCTTCCCTAAAAAGGGAAGATTAGAGACGGGTCGGTAGCTGGTGAGTGCGCCCACATCCAAAGATGGCTTCTTCAGCAGGGGGCGCACCACAGCCTCCTTGAGACAGGATGGCAATCTCCACTGTCGATGGGACACGTTGACTACGCTCGCCAGCACCGTCCCCAAAGTCTCCCTGGAGGCTTTCACCAACCAGGACGGGCATGGATCTAATTCACAACTGGTGGCTCTAACAGACCTCAGGACATCCACCGCATCGGCTGGCGTCACTTCCTGAAACACATCCCAAGAAGGTAAACCAGACAGTGCCTCCATAACCTCGCGCTCTTCACCTACTGCCTCCAATCCGGTGTCAAAGTTACTCTGGATCTGAGCGATCTTGTCTGCAAAGAAGATGGCAAGCTCTTCACAGTGGGCCTGGGACAAGTCCCCGTCCAGGCAGAGGGAGGCCGGACTGATCAGCCCCGGACCACCCGGAACAGCTCTGCTGGACACGACTTTGCAGACGCTATGAGGGCAGCAAAGAATACTTTCTTTGCTGTCCTCACAGCCTCAACATAGGACCGCAAATGGGCCCTATGGAGAAGTCGGTCAGATTCAGAGTGAGTCCGACGCCAGCATCACTCTAGTCTCCTGCCTACCTGTTTCATACACTGCAGCCCCTCAGTAAATCAAGGGGCTCTGCAGTGACGATACGGAGGCAGGGGACATCTTGGAGCCACCCTGTCGATGGCCTCCCCCATTAAGATTTTCCAATGCTGGACCAGCTCATCGACAGAGTGACTGTCAGGGTCTAAGGTTAACTCCCTCAAAGCCTCCTGGAACCACTGTGGTTCCATCAGCCTCCAAGGGCGGACCAACCTAACTGGTCCAATCCCCTTCTGGAGGTCGTGCGCTGAGAGGCTGGCCCGTAGGAGATAATGATCTGTCCATGACAAGGGCGTGACCCTAACATCCCTCACTAATGGACCACCCGCCTCAAGGCCAGAGCAGAAGACTAGGTCGAGGATATGCCCCCCCATATGGGTCGGGCAGCTGACCACTTGGGACAAGTCCATGGTTGTCATGGCAGCCATGAACTCTCACTCTGCTCCTACAAGGTCGGCGTCGGCATGGGTGTTGAAGTCCTCCAGGACCACAGTCCTGGAGGAGTTCAGCACCACCTCCAAGGCCAGCTCTGCTAGAGCGGCAAGGAATGCTGCTGGACAGGAAGGGGCCCAGTATACCATCAGCAGCACCCCGAGATTGCCCCCAGCCAAATCAAACACCACATGGAGGGCCTCAATACCTTGGATCTCCTGGACTGGGTATCTCCTAACCAGTCATTCCTCTCTAAAAACAATGGCTACACCACCACCCTGGCCCCCTGTGCGGGGCTGGTGCTGCATGGCATACCCGGCTGGAACAAGGTCAGCTAAAACTTGTCCCACCTCCTTGTCCAGCCAAGTTTCCGTAATACATGCAAGGTCCACTGCCCCATCCAGGATCAAATCTTGAATTACTGGGGCCTTATTCACTACGGAATCTGCATTTAGCAGCAGCAGCCCTTTACAGGCGGACCTTAGACCCTGCTCCTCCCTCACCCTCAGTGAGGAGGTGACTCTCTTAACCTCCACCAAGAACCTTGGACCCCTGGAAATGCGAGTCACCTGTCCCCTTGGATCATACCGTCCTCGCCCCACAACCACCCCTATAGCCTCTCCTCCCCCTCCGTCCACTCCTTCCTGACCCCTTCCCCCTTGGCTGCTCGCCCAAGGTCCTCCTGAGTGTCCCCCACACCCCCTCCCCTGCAACCCCTTCCCCTCCTCATCCCATTTCCCTATCTCCCTCATTTCCATTTCTCCTCCCCTCCCTCACCCCTTAACCCCTCTCTTCTGACCAGCCCTCCTGATGCCACCAGGGACCGGTATCAGACACATTACCACTTCCCCACCTGACCTTCCCCTGCCACTGGGTGTCGGGCAAGGTCCCCCACCTGCTGCCACCAGGTGGTTCCCCCCCAGACCCCTCCCCTGCTGCCACTAGGGGTCGGCACCGAGGGAACCTCTCCTCCTCCTCTAACTTCCATCATTAAATACCCCAAATTTTAACCACCCTCTACCCCAACAACTCTTCCCAAACTCCCCACCCCCTTCCCCCCTTTAAACCCAACTAAAACGACTTCACTGAACCAGTATCTCTCACCCCCCGGTCCCCAAAGGGCCCCTAAGGGCTGCACCCTTTGGCCGCGGCCCTTCAGCCCAACGCCTGTGGCTCCTTCTTGTGCCCCCCCGGGTAGCTTCCGGGTCTGGGTCAGGGGGTCAAGCAAGGGCACCCAGACCATGTGCACCAGCTTCCTTGGCTCCCCCAACCCCCATTTGGGGGGCTTCCTTTCTCCTGGGGACACTCCAGGTAGCAGAGGAAGGGGTGAGTGGGCCAGATCCAGGAATTGGAAAGGGGTCAAATAAAAATCCTATGAGCCCAATTTGGTCCCTGGATTCTCCATCCCTGGGTTAAAACATGTTACCTAGCTACCAGTAATTAGGATATTCAAGTAAAATAAAAATAAGACACATCACTGGACAGTTTCTGTTTCATGTTTACAGGTGAGAGAAGTTAAAGTTAATTTAGATATACTTTGTTTTTATCTCTGCCTCTGCTAGGGAATGTCCTCATCATCATCATCATTTAATTTATATCCTCCACACTCCCATTACAAATGGCTTGAGGTGGCTTACAACATAATATACAATAATACATAATGTGCACAACACACCAAACAACACAAAAAAAATCATCATTGGCAATACAACCCCCTAGATCAATCAGTTTAACATATACAAAAATTCTAGCCAACCCCCAATACATGTACAAAAAATACCCTCCCAGTCTTCTCACATGACACTCTCCCAGCATCAGAGACATACCTACTTTCTGTCTCCACCCTGCTGCCACCAGGGGGAGACCCACCATCTACCTCAGAAGTGAAAGCCATAATTACTTTGAATGAAGGAAGGATTCAAGGATTTTAAACAAAATTTTCTAATCTGAGGGTATTTTCAAATGTGATGGGCCTCTTGGCCCGCCACACTGAATCACGGACCAGGATCGTTCCCCGATCCCGGTCGGTGATGAGGTCATCCGTCCTTCAGGCATGCCTGCCGTATCACTGATAGGAATCAGGGAGGGAGGCAGAGTCTGGGTGGGGCTAAGTGGTGCACCATGGGGCCACACAACCCCACCCCCCGTGCTTCCATGGGCAGCTGCCCTCAGGGAGACGAGCAGGCACAGCGGCCAATGAGACCACTGAGCCCATCCGCTCCCAGTGGCTGGGACCATGATCAGGAATGGACCAAGGTTAATAGATGCTACTTTTGGTCCATTCCTGATCGTGGTCAATCTAAATGCGATTTCAGGTCTGTGACCAGTTGCAGGGCTGGAATCATGGTTAGCATTGATCCTCAACAGATATTCACTGTGGTGAACATCTGGCAGGGATCAATCAGATGTTATGTCGGTCACAGCCACTTCACGGTGTTCACTGTGGTTCACCGTGGTCTGCCATGGCTATATAATATCTGAAAATACCCTGTGTGTCACAAGTTACGTGCTTATATATTGTAGTGACCTTGTTTTCAGAGGTGTTGAAGATCTACAAATCCCATTAAAGTCATGGAAGCATCAGGAGCTCAGCACCTTAGAAAAGCAGGCTAGTTTATTTATGCTTGATCATCAGAGATGATGCCACTTCCTAAATGCAGCCCTCTGACTTAGCCATCAGATACAATAGGATCATCAAATGAGAACCAGAACTCATTTAAAAGCAGAGTCATTTATTTATATTAAAATTTATGTGTTGCCCCCTCCTGCCTCAGCCATCTTGGGGAGGCTCACAACATTTTAAAAACATGCCTTAAGGCAGTAGCAGGGGAGATTATCCATGTAAATCAGGCAGGATTTATACCAAGAAAACAAGGTGCTGACAACATTAGGAAAGCAATTACATTAATCTACACACAACAATATAACAAGAGTTCAGACCAGACTGCAATGGTTATAGTGGCAGATGCTGAAAAGGCCTTTGATTTTGTAGAACACCAATACTTGTTTGCAATGTTGAGTAAAGTAGGCCTGACGGGCAATTTTCTCAAATGGATTAAGACTATTTATGCACAGCCGCAGTCCAAATTAAAAATAAATGGGCACAATACAACGTCTCCCATATCTTCATGTTCATCACCTGGCACAGGATTGATTGGAACTTGCAACCACTCTCCTCAGGTCCCAATTGGAAAGGCATCCCAGTTTCAATTGTAGTAAGGATCATCAGAGAGTATGGGTCTGAGGCATGGGCTTCAGGAGATGTGTGGAAAAAGAACCACTGGTTGCAAGTTCCAATCAATCCTGCGCCAGGTGATGAACATTGACATTCATTGAGAAAGGGACGTCCTCCATGAAGATATGGGAGAGATTGACTGAAGAGCCTCATTAAGCCATGTCAGCTGTTTGCACTCTCTGAACATTCAGACCTCATGGATTAGGACTGTGAATAAGAGAACATGAGGAACTTTGATTTGTATAAAGCCCATGGAGGAGCACCAGGGTTTGTAAGCTCTCAAGAGAGATGCATTGAATGCTGCAATTTGAGTCTATACATAGATATGCAGTGAATGCTGTGACTGATGATTTTACATATATGCAGTTAATAATAATTGTTAATAATATTAAGAGGATCACAATGTAAAAAAATTTTGGGAAGCCTCTGGTTAGGCAAGATCAAATAAATTTCTTTTGGGATAAAAGCCTCTCCAACTTTTGTGGCGTGACATTTGCATCATGAGAACCAGGAGGAAAGCTGGGCTATTATGTAATATTTTTTTGTATAATTCCATACAGAGGTGAGCCACTGTTCATTTTGGCTATATATAGGATATACAGAAATAGAAACCATGAGAATAGGGCCAGTTGATTTATAGTTATATTGTTTATGCCTTCCATCTTATTGTAAGGGATATTTATGTATATAATTTTGATATTTTCAGGTGGCATTCCGCTTTGGGTAATTCTTGCCGTGGTACATTTCATTAACCCATTGAGAAAGGGGCCAGCCCTTAAATAGCTACCTGTAGGAGGCAGGAGGGGCCAGGTGTTAGTAATCCTGATCCTTCAGGCCCTCGTAACCCTCAGGGGCAAAGACAGGGCACAGTTAATCAATAGGTATTGAAGTCAATGGCAAAACTGCAATTAAATTTAGGGTGCTTGTCCATGGTACTGTGCTGGGGGAATCTAACGAGAAGCAAACCTCAGGTGGGGAAATTAATGCAAGACTTTGAACGTGGGCGTGTGATTAAAAGCGTCATTTAACACATCTTCCGTTGTTTTCGATCACAAAAGACAGAGTTGAATTTTGCACCCTACCTTTCGTAATTGAAAACAATGGGAGACACGTTAAATGATGCTTTAAACCATGTTCAAAGCCTCATGTTAATTTCGCCACCAGAAGTTTGCTTCTCATTAGATTCCCCCAGAACAGTAATGTGGGCAAGCACCCTAAATTTAATTGCAGTTTAGCCATTGACTTCAATATCTATTGATTAACTTCAATAAGTGAAGGATTGTGATTTAAGTATTTTAGTTACTATTAGTGGATCTAGCTGAGGGGTTGGAGGTCACTTACATAAGCCAGGTTTGCCATACCTAGGGTCATCCCAGACGTACTCATCCAGCCTCTTACCTCCAATGATGGAGAATCCACAACTTCCCTGGTTAGTCAAATCCACTGCTTGTCTGCCCTTAGTCAGGAAGTTTTGCCTGATATTCAGTCTAAATCTCCCTTGCTGCAGCTTGTACCCACTGACTCTTGTTCTGCCCTCCAGACCAAAACAGAACAACTTCTTTATGGCAGCCTTTTAAATATATATAGATTTATATCCCCTTGCCTTACTTTAACCTTCTTTTCTCCAAACTGAACACATACCCAAATCCTTCAGACATTCCTCAGATGATCTGTGTTCCAAACCCCTTATCATCTTTGGTGCTTTACTCTGCATGTTCTCCAGCTTTTCTGACTCTTTCTTACAATTGGGTGCCCAAAACTGAATGCATTACTCCAACAGGGACCGGGTGGGGAGAACTGGCCACAGTCCACTCCCAAGCAGCCATCACAGCCCCTCCATGCTGTGGGTAGGCTGAGGAGCCTCACAGGGCTGGATACCTAGACTCCTGCTCTGCTGCAGGATCGAACCTAGTGCTGCTAGGTAGCTGTTGGGGGGGTAGAGGAGTGTGCCCCCTAACTGAATGTAAGTCAACTGTTAGGTGGGGGGAGGAGCATGCACCTCCGAGCGCGATCTACAGAACCCGCCTCGCAGCAAGGCTGCATGGTTTGGCCACACAGGAGGCAGGCCCTTTAACCAGCTTTGGGCAACCTTACTATGCACTTCATCCCTGGCCTTTTTGCATCACATAGTAGCTGGCTGCCTGCGGGCTGAACATACGGTACAACATTGAGTGGTGCCACGGGGCAGGGTGAACATCTGGTGGCCACCAGACGTACGAGCCAATGCACCATGTGGTAACATTGCCCAAAGTGGGGAAATGNACCAGTATCAAGGGAAGCCCCATGTAGAGCGCGTTGCAGTAGTCTAGCCTCGAGGTGATGAAGGTGTGGGTGAGGGTGGCCAAATCAGGCCCGGAAATGTACGGACACAGCCTCCGCACTAGAGACAACTGGCAAAAGGCAGCTTTAGCCACCGCCTCCATCTGTCGATTCAGACAGAGGTCTGAGTCCAGAAGCACTCCCAGACTCTGAAACTGCTGGGCTACAGGAGGGTGGATACCACACACACACACACCCAAGGGGAGCCAGCACCTCCCTCACCCTGCTCTGCTCTGCCACATCCAATCCATCATGGCCTCCAAACACTGGGAAAGTAACGAGACAGCAGGACCTGGGTCAGTTGAAAAAGAGAGGTACAGCTGAGTATCATCAGCATATTGATGACATCGCATCCCGAACCCTCTCACGATCTCCCCCAAGGGCTGCATATACACATTGAATAATAACGGAGACAAGATCAAACCCTGTGGAATGCCACAGGTCAAGGCCCGGGAGCTTGATGTTTCAGCCCACAGCACCACCCTCTGGCTTCGCCCCAAGACGAATGAGCGGAACCACCCAAGGACAGTGCTGTCCAGACCTCCCAGGTCTCGCAGCCATCTCAGCAGCTGCCCATGGCCCACTGTGTCAAAAGCGGTCGAGAGATCCAGCAGG
This sequence comes from Sphenodon punctatus, assembly GCA_003113815.1. Classification (NCBI taxonomy): domain Eukaryota; kingdom Metazoa; phylum Chordata; class Lepidosauria; order Sphenodontia; family Sphenodontidae; genus Sphenodon; species Sphenodon punctatus. The sequence goes on along the minus strand of QEPC01006436.1, from coordinate 589,465 downwards.
ATCAGATATGTTGAACATCCTGCATCCATCTTCCAGCAGAGATCGTCCACTAAGGCAACCAACGCCGTCTCAGTACCATAGCCGGGACGGAACCCAGACTGAAAAGGGTCAAGGAAACCGATGCTATCCAGATGCACCTGAACTGTATAGCCACCACCCGTTCAATTATCTTCCCTAAAAAGGGAAGATTAGAGACGGGTCGGTAGCTGGTGAGTGCGCCCACATCCAAAGATGGCTTCTTCAGCAGGGGGCGCACCACAGCCTCCTTGAGACAGGATGGCAATCTCCACTGTCGATGGGACACGTTGACTACGCTCGCCAGCACCGTCCCCAAAGTCTCCCTGGAGGCTTTCACCAACCAGGACGGGCATGGATCTAATTCACAACTGGTGGCTCTAACAGACCTCAGGACATCCACCGCATCGGCTGGCGTCACTTCCTGAAACACATCCCAAGAAGGTAAACCAGACAGTGCCTCCATAACCTCGCGCTCTTCACCTACTGCCTCCAATCCGGTGTCAAAGTTACTCTGGATCTGAGCGATCTTGTCTGCAAAGAAGATGGCAAACTCTTCACAGTGGGCCTGGGACAAGTCCCCATCCAGGCAGAGGGAGGCCGGACTGACCAGCCCCGGACCACCCGGAACAGCTCTGCTGGACACGACTTTGCAGACGCTATGAGGGCAGCAAAGAATACTTTCTTTGCTGTCCTCACAGCCTCAACATAGGACCGCAAATGGGCCCTATGGAGAAGTCGGTCAGATTCAGAGTGAGTCCGACGCCAGCATCACTCTAGTCTCCTGCCTACCTGTTTCATACACTGCAGCCCCTCAGTAAATCAAGGGGCTCTGCAGTGACGATACGGAGGCAGGGGACATCTTGGAGCCACCCTGTCGATGGCCTCCCCCATTAAGATTTTCCAATGCTGGACCAGCTCATCGACAGAGTGACTGTCAGGGTCTAAGGTTAACTCCCTCAAAGCCTCCTGGAACCACTGTGGTTCCATCAGCCTCCAAGGGCGGACCAACCTAACTGGTCCAATCCCCTTCTGGAGGTCGTGCGCTGAGAGGCTGGCCCGTAGGAGATAATGATCTGTCCATGACAAGGGCGTGACCCTAACATCCCTNCCATCTCCCGGCGGAGGTCGTCTACCAAGGCCACCAACGCTGTCTCAGTGCCATGACAAATGATAGGATGGTGTTCTACAAATACATTAGCAGTGAGGGCTAATATGAGGGAAAGTAAAGAGTTTTTCAAGCTGAAGGATAAACATTAGCACAAGAACTAATGAGTATAAGCTGGACATTAACAAGTTTTGGCTCAAAATAAGAAGGTTCTTAGCCACCAGAGGAGAGAAGTTCTGGGAATTTCTTTTCCAAAAAAGAGATTCCGCCCCCCAAGGAGGCAAAGAACTTAAGTTTTTAAGATCGAGTTTAATGGGTTCATGAGTGGCAGCATATGATGGGTTCCTACTCTTGACACTTCAGTAAATTGCCTGCAGAAACCAGGAAGGACCTTCGCCTCCTGGCTTTTTTATTATTATTGTTATTATTCCTTCCTCTGAGGCATCAGCTGGTCAAAGCTAGAGATGGGAAACCGAATGGGGAGGTATTGTGCTGAGGTGAGAGAGACAATTTCATCCTAGGTGACTGATTGGTGGGTCTTGCTCGCATAGTTGGGATCCAACTAATCATTTTAGGGACTAGGAGAAAATTTTCCATGGGGGCTTCCATTTTGCCCTGCAGCATGAAGTGTGGCTCAGCTCAGCTCCTCATCATCTCTCACCAAAGTATCTGTAAGCTGTCCCAGTCTCTCAGGCTCAGTCATTTCACAAGTGGCTGATGTCCCAACAGAACAAAGATGATTCTGCTTTAGCACCACTCCCTGTGTCCTAGGAATGCACATCGTTTTTGTTATCGTTATTGCAATAACAAAAATGACAACTGAGAACAACGATAATGACTGTCATTATCATTGTCATTATTATTAGTGACAGTTGCAGTTTTGGTTTTGATGGAAACAGAGAGGGGAAGAGGGAGCAGACATCTTGGAGCCCTAAAGAGGCTTGAACTCTTGAACTGTGCCTGTGTTGGGAGGGGCGAGGAGCTCCGCAGTATCTGATGGATGCATCGCTGGCCAATGAGCAGCGCAATCAGGTCCCAGAAGTCTCATGGCACTCTGATTGCTCAATGCCTGCTGCCTCCCACAACCAATCAGGGGGCTTGGGGGGTGGGCACTGCAACCCTTTATAATGAGTGAACCATGTGTTTTGCTCTCTGTTCTGTGAGAGCTCTCTGCTTGTCAGGTTGCATTTTACAGAACTGGTGTCTGCACACAGATCTATTACCAATTCCTTTTCTTCCTCATATACCCTACCTTTTACCTTCTCCCTTTCCCTGTCCTGTACATTATAGATAGATGATAGACAGATAGATACATACATATTAGTTGTGTACAATATATATAAAAAGATTAGATATTATATACGTATTTAAGGCTAGTCAATACTGGTGAGACGGGGGGCACTGCCTGAGGGATAGGGTGGGGGGACCCTCGGTGAGGGAGTCCTAGGGAGGGGGAGGGAGGTTGGGGATGGGATCTCCCTC
>QEPC01006436.1:565264-581070 GCA_003113815.1 Sphenodon punctatus | reverse complement strand
TTTTTTCCCCTCAAGGTGGCAGGTTTTATCATGGGAACAGGCTGCAGCAGAGATCTTGGGAGTGGCATCTAGTGTGGAAGGCAGGGAGCCCCAGCCTTCCACTAGTAGTAGCAGCAGTGGCACTGGAGGAGGGAGTCAAGGGCAAGGGGTGTGTATGCAGCAGCAGCAGCAGCACTACACCACCCCCTCCTGAAGCACCGGCAGCAGCTGGCACTGCCAGCAGTGATTTTTCACTGGGGACAGCAGATGATATTGTATGGGTGAGCCCCAGCAGCAATGGTGATGATGATGTGGGTGCTGTTGCTGGGAGTGGTGCAGGGACAACCACCTCTCCTGGGCAGGCTCCTCCCTCTGACACACACCCCCAGGGATTTTGAGGGAGGATGTATTTGAAGGCATCCTGCCCCACATTGGCAGCAGCAGCCCAGCTTCAGCAAATAGCAGCAGGGCATCCTCTCCTCCTATGCTGCAAGGTGGAAGTAGCAGCAGCAGCTTCAGCATGGGTGGTGTGGAGCTGGGCAGCAATGAGGGGAGGGAGCAGGAGGCGGAGCAGACTCCTGTTGATGCCGATCCCCCTGTAGACACATTAGGGACAAAGGCAGCAGCCCCGCGCAGTGGCACAAGGGGTTGAGGGGGGTGCCTCAGGGGACCTGTGTGGAATCACTTCAAGGAAGTGATCCCAGGTGACAGCAGCCAGGTGGCCTGCCTTCACTTGTCTAGCCTCTCAAGTTAGGTGCAGACATACTATATAAACTCCCCGACAGTTCTTACCTCTTTCACTTCACAATCAAGCACAAAACTCCTAGGGGAAATAAATCCCCTAGCTGCTAGCCCCACTGTTAGGAGTCTTACCTTGATAAGTCTTATCACCTATCTTGAGAGGATAGACAAGTTTGTGTTAGTCAAGATGAGGGTGGTAGCAGGCATTTTTCTAGTTATTTTTTGTTATAGAGGAGAGTGCCTGTGCTTCTCACCCTCATGAGTGAAGACTGTAAAACACTGGATTCCGTTTAGACAGTAGTTCCTCATCAGTGGAGTGTGCTAAGGTTGATTTAGATTAATGTAGAGTTATAATTGGGCCTATGAATTATAGAGTTTTTTGTATACATATGTAGTTGTTCTGCCTGTGGGGGACAGTGGAGATTATTTTTTATTAAGTGGATAGAGACTGGTCCATGGGGAATGTTTAAGAGGAAATACAAAGTATATACCATTTGGATTGGGTATTATACGATAGATAATATATTAACAAACATTTATATAGCACCAGCAGTGTACCTGGCACTTTACAAAGTAATAAAATAGACATGGTTCCTGCCCCTAGGGCTTACAATCTGAGAGACAGGAGCTGGGGGAGAGACTTAGGAAGGGGAACAGAGGGAGAGACAAGGGGTCTAACATTCATGAAGATGCGAGGTCTCAAGTGCACGTACTTGGCTTGGTTACGATGAGAATGACAGCAGGCAGGTCCATGTTGCAAGGATAAGGGTAAACCGATCGTAGGTATAGGAATAGTGGCTCAGCAGGATAAAGAGTCAGACAGAGCAGAGCGAAAGAGGTGAGTTTTAAGGAGAGATTTGAAGGTATGAAGGGAGGGGGCAAGGCGGATGTGGACAGGGAGGGAGTTCCAGGCATGGGGGGCAGCAAGTGAGAAGGGACGAAGGCGCTTAGGGGAGCAGGGAAGGCGTGGAAGGGTGAGAGAAGGGACAGAGGAGGAGCGAAGTGCACGGGCTGGAGTATGGAGGGCGATAAGTGCAGAGAGGTAGGGGGGAGCAAGGTTGTGAAGAGCTTTATAGGTGAAGACTAGGAGCTTGTGCAGGATTCGTTCAGGAAGGGGAAGCCAGTGAAGCGAAGAGAGGAGGGGCTGCACATGGTCGAAGCGACGGGCGAGGTAGATGACCCTGGCAGCAGAGTTTTGGACAGAGATGAGGGGAGAAAGGTGAGACCGGGGAAGGCCAGAAAGAAGGAGGTTACAGTAATCGAGGTGAGAGATGACCAGAGCATGAACAAGAGTTTTGGCAGATGAGACAGAGAGAAAAGGGCAAATCTTACCAATGTTTGGAGGGAGGAGTGACAGGATTTAGCAACAGAGTCAATGTAGGGTTTAAAAGAAAGGGGGATATGAGATACACATATTCCAGGGTGTGATGAAGGTTGATGATGGTAGGTGTTATGTATGGCTATTTTGGGGTTGGCAATTATGATTACCACAATTGAATAGGGTGTTGAAGTTAATTGTATTTTCTATATAGGTGTACATCTTGTAGTGAATTTACATCCCTTTCAAATATTCCTGTTTGCAGATATGTTGGTAAGTAAGACTCCACAATACAGTTTTGATATTTGGTATATTTGGGAAGATCTTTGTATCAGTAATTTAATGGGGAGTGGGGGACACACAGATTAGACTTTAATCTGTGTTTGTGCAATGTTTATGAAGATGTGTTATATATTGATGTTAATGTTTCTGATTTTTGATAATTATTAGAGATTGTGAAGTATGTTGATTTAAGCATGTAATACAGGGCACATAATCTAGCTTTATTCATGTGTATCGCTTCTTATAGGGGGGACATTCTGTCCCTATCTTTGTACGTTGCATATAACAAGAACGTAGATGATTAAAGGAGTGGAATGATGTCATCTACTTAAAGAATCTTGAAAAAGATTGTATTTTGAAACGAGACTATTACCTGGAATCTCGTAGACTAGATATGAGTAAAGATGTCTCCAATTATTGACTATTTGTATGTGGTTTTGGATATGAATCTTTACATCATTATTCCATTGTATGTTGGTATTTATGTATAATAAACATTGTTTTATGATTATCCAAGTTCATATGTATATACATATAATTTTTGAGATAGTCATATCAATTTTGGCCATGCAGCTTGCTGGCTGTGTGCCTTTGCACTGTTCTTTTCTCTAGACCCAGAAATAAGATACGTGAAAATCCTGCTCTTCTTGGGGTGCTAGGGTTGGCAAGTTGAGACCCGGGCTGGCACGTGTGTGGGTGAGTGCTGCAGCTCGTGTCTGACTCCTAGAAGAGCCCCCACCAGACCCATAAATGAGACACGTGCAAATCCTGCCCATCCGCTGCCACCCGCTGTTTGTGCCTGACTTCCCACCACCCACCCACCCACATGCCAGTGAACTCGCTCTAAAGGATGGTATTCTTCTTGTCCTCAAAGTTATATGGAACAACAAACAAAAATAAATTTTACAAACCTGGCAGCAGTGGCACCTCCTCTGCCCTCTTCCTCCTCTGGTGAGGAGCCGACCACCGCCACCTCACCAGCTAGTCCAGGTTGGACCTCCACTTCTTCCTCCTCCACATTTTTCTTTTTGCCCCCACCAACACCACTACTTCCTTCACCTTCCATCTCAGCCAAACCAACCCCCTTCCCCACCCCCCACAAGCTCACAACCAATTTTTCACACAAGCCAGACAGACACCACGCCACCACACACGAGAACACACTCAATCAAAATACCGTTTTTGGTTTCACGAGATCAAATTATATCGGTAACAATAACAAAAATAAAATCTTCATTTGAATTGGTATCGGTATTGAAAACAAAAATGACATTGTTATAACGATAAAACACCACATTTTAATGACAACAAAAACGACATGGGGCTCTGGTGCACATCCCTACTGTGTCCCGGTCCATTACCTATTCCCCCAGGGACTAGGTGTCAGTCCAGACCGTGCCTTCTCCAACAATCTGCACCACCCACTCCCACAAAAATATTTCCCCTATACACTTAAATTATTTAAAAATATGATAAACTTAGATAGCGTGTTTTTTTCAGGGGGGTTCTGTGCAATAAGGGGGAAACTAAGAAAAGGAAAATAGAGAACAGGGCAGTGGGAATTGCTGGGGAAAGGTGCTGGGCAGAAGATGAAGTAGGTGTGTGCACTGGGGGATTTTGAAGGAAAGGATGCCTACCAAAATAGATACTAAATTTAGGACCCAGGGGTAACAGGGTACCCAATGCAGGGACTGCATTGGGTACCCTAAGAGTTCTGGTTTTCCGCCCCCCCCCCTCCATGGTCAGGGTGGCTTACAATTATTTAACTGATTAAATGTAACATTAACGAATTAACTCAACTAAATCCTCGCAACCCTGTGTGTTAGACTGAGAGGTCTGTGACTGGCCCAAGGTCACCCAGTGAGTTCATGGCTACTGTTAAACTAGTCCAAGACCTCCTCCCCACCCACCCAGCCCTGCCCACTCTCAGTACCTCCCCCTCCCAATCTTCTAATTACCCATCAGTATATCAAGTTAGAAAACTGGAAGAAAAAAAAAACAGGCCGGGGGGATGAGAAGAAAATCGGTACTAGAAGTCAACGTTCCAGACATCCAATACATGAATCAGGTCACAGTAAGGTACTGATCAGTACCCAATGTTGTTGGGTTGATTCAGGTACTGGAAGCTCTAGTCCCAACTTGCCCAGCCTTGCACCACCCCTGGAACTATTCAATGCTGCCCCAGGGTGGCACACTTCACTGTATGGGAATCACTGCTGTAGGACACCTACCAAGGAACACTGATTTAGGAACTTGTTTCAATATAAATTCTTCAGCGTAGAGGGATTGCGTCATGTTTTGGCAATGGCCGCAATCTCAAATGGGATCCACGTAGGTCCTGCACGGAATCAGTGTGGCACAACGCATTCCCTATGGAGATGCGTGCAATTTGCACACCACGATATTTATATTTATTTTAAAGGAATGTGGCTGTAGGTAGCAGGTTGAATACACAGAAATGGAGACACTGCCTCCAAAAATGAGACCATTGTTGAAACTATTGGCTTGCATTATTTGCCCTAAACCCAACGTCCGTGTCAAAGCTAGGATCCTGGATCCCAATTTTGTATTCATGCTGAAAAATCAAGTGTAAAACCAAGTGTAACACAAAATCCATTAGCTATAAAACAAGGACATTTTTTTTAATAAGTCCATGAAAAAAATAAATAAATCAGTTAACACTACCCTTCCACACCTTCCAGCAATATTTTAAATCCAAAATGAGAGACATCATTTACTGCAGTGTCAACTTTATTGGAAAACAATGTTCACACATCTTGGGATGCAGCTTTGTTCCAGAAAAGAGATTTTGTAATAAGTTAGTAATAGTCAATACACAAATATTCTTCTGAAGGCAGACCAAGCAATTGGGATATACAAAAAAGACACAATAGTGAACAGGCTAATTCTTACAAAACAGAGCACCTGTTATACTGGAAAATTCTCAATTTCTTACAAAAATTTCTCCATTAACAAAAGCATTTTAAAAAAACTGATCATGACACATTTAGAAGCGAGGTACAATATTTTTGTGGAGAAAACCATATCCAACCTCATATCTAGTTGCTGAAACTCACCAAAATATAACACACACCTGCAATTAAGACAAAGGGTTGTTTTTTTTGTTGTATAGTTTTGCGATAACTTCAGTTGCCAACTACTACAAAGGCTAATGGTGGTGATCCTGAAAAGTGGACATTATTTCATGTAAGGCAAGAGAACCAAGTGATGTGGAGCCTGAAATTTGCAGTCTTTGTGGGCCCTGCATCTATATTAAGCCGGGGACAGTTGGGGCCTGCTCCCTTTTATGTAAGTTTAGCAGTGTCCTCCAATTCCTAGAAAGAAACTAACCATGCCCATGGATGTTACATTCAGTTCAGGCAGCCTGCCTCTACCGCAAAAATACACTGACAGTTATTACTTCAAATTCACAATACTTAATGAAAATGTGTTTTTACAAGCAGCTGTGTTGGTGAAGGGTAAAAACCTACGCCACTGAGTTTCAAAATTTGGTACTAAGTATCAACATCTATAAAATTACTAAAATTTAGCTAACACATTTTAGGTAGAAAAAGTCACCATCGTAAAAAAAAAACACACCTTCGGGTAGTGTAAGCATTTGAAGTGCACTTTATCATCATTTGCTGTGTATTGTTAAAGTGGAGTTCCATTCCGGAAGAGGATTAAAAATGACATGATGGGCTTCCATATTTATGGTGTCTCAATGACGCCACCCAGAATGTGTTCATTTCACAGTTTCTCTGATTTCCAGTCCTACAACCTGAGCTTGGATTCCCTCTCTCTCATGCATCATCAAAGGAACGCTGAAGCATTGAAATGATGATGCACAAACTCTACCGCCTTGTACCTTAAACATGCTGGTTCTGCAGGGCTGGCCAATGGCAGTAAAACCATAAAAACAACTTGTTCCCAAAGCAAGCACATGACATGACCAACCATGGGAAGGAAGCTGATCTGACAAGTCAAGTGGTATTTTTTTATGGTAACTTTTCAGACTAGAACTGCACTTTAAGGTCATTTTTGGTTAAGTTTAAGTCACAAATGTTTTTTGCAGCATCGAGTGAAAGGCAAGCCAGCCTGGTAACATGACCTGGGATTTTAAGAAATCCTTAAGGGGTTTAGGTGCTTAAAAAGCCTCAGCAACTTGGAGGTCATTTAAATGTTATGGGAATTAAGTACCTCCCTCCCTGTGATTCTTTTGCCATTTCTTATGGTTAAGTGCGCAGTATTGCTTGGTAAAAACTGAGGATTTGTTTTCAGAGCCTAGCTTCTCACTCCACAGGCTACAAGAGGTCAAGATCACCCCAGAAACATAATGTGACAAAGCAAGAGCTGCACTATTAAAGGCCTCTGAAAGGGGTCCTCTTCAGACTTCCTTGGCCAAAAGGCGGCCATGGAAACATAGGGCCTTAAAAAACAGAGACAGGAAAAGCTCCACTCCCATGCACAGAAAGGGTGGGGAAAGCAGCATATTTGAAAACAAAATGAATTCTTCAGAGAGTTGGTACTAAGCCACCCTGCTTCACTTCCCCCTTCCAGTACAACAGCCACAGAGGGAAGTCATACTGAGACACAGGATTGAAATGGTTATAAGGAGTGAGCACTCAGTATGACAGAGAAAGGACTAACATTTCTCTGCAGCAGATTCTTTGAGCAGCATTGCTTCATTGCTGGATAACCATGCATTCTGCACTCCTGCCAGGGGAAAGCTTGTTGTGATACTATACCTGAAAGCAGAGGGGAATGAAAAGCCTTAAGGCCCACCTGTCAGCACTGCTTGTTAAAAAAAAAGGAATGACTAACTGCCGATTTTCACTGAAGAGTCAAGTTATTTCAACAAGAGACTTTGCATACAGGGAGGTGCCAGTGGGGGCTCTAAGGCTGTATTCAGACATCACAATAACTTTGCCTCACAATCATATGGTGGCGTTTTTCCATGTCCAAATGGATCTACAATATGGTAACACTGAGATAGTGGCACCCCACACATCACCGTGTTACCACATCGTAGATCCATTCAGATGTCATGAAAAAATGCCACCATACAGTACACCCAAGGCAAAGCACTTGGGTCTCCGAGGGGTTATTGTGGCATCTCAACACCTCTGGCTTACACACAAGCATATACAAGGAAACAAGGCCAAAAAGAAGGCATGTACTGAAAATGTAGACAATTTAATTCATATGGAATGTTCTCTGTCACCCAGTTTCATCATTTTTCACACTGACTACTTAATTATTTTGTTAAAATTCTGCACTGGATCTTGCGTGTGTATAGGACAAGTTAAGAAAATTATATACACATTCATTAGAAGCACAAATATGGGAATGAAATCTTTTTCATAATATAGGAGAAAGGGGTCTCTAATCAACTACAACCAAACAAAATACTGGCATGTGGATAGAAGCCACCAGTTTTCATTTGAAGTGATTTTATGAATGGCCTTGCTTGACAGGTAAGCGCAGAACTCCTAGCATTTTCCCCAAAACAGTGAAGTTTCACATTGCATCTACACCATATCCATTCATTCACCAACACAGGTTATTATTTGTTCAAAACAAACACCTGCAACTGCCAGAGGATCATATAAACTTTGCCACCACCTTAGAGGCTACCATGCCTATTTCTTCCACTTTTGTTTAACTCCAAAATTCCTTGCCTCCTTTCATTAAGGGGTGATCAACACATTTTAAGATACTTTTAGTAAGCCTTAGCTTTTATAGCTAATTAAGCTGTAGGTCTGGAATCCTGCCTTAAAAATAGTTACCTTGTGGATCTAGTTTTAAAAACGCATTCATACAGTGTGTGCTGGTAACAAGGCAGAGTGCAGCTCCATATTCTAGTTAGAAAGTCAAGTGTGCAAAAAAAATAGTAAGGTGGCTCTAATTAGCTATAAAAATTATACCCAGTGAATTCAACTGAGATGTAATTCTGGTGCTCCAGATTTAGAAAGAAAAGGGAAAAAAAATCACCTATGTGCCAAGCTACAAGACTATACTGCTAGCCCTTTACAAATGGAGATTAAGATCAAGGAAGGAGAGACCTAAAGGACAGGAACAAGCAACCCACCAAGCATGGCGGGATTTAATTAACAACACTTTTGGGGTGGAGTAGAAAATGAACATGTTATTTATATGGGGTTTTCCAAAATTCCCTATAGTGAAAGGGATTCTAAAATAAGAATGGGCATCAGAAAGCATGAGGGACGCAACAAGGAATGGATTTTCCAGCAGTCACATATACATACATATATATATTTTAAGTATTCTGTAACTGCTGCAAATGCTCTTTCACAAAAATGTGTACGGATACAGAGCCAGATTTCAAACTTCCATTCCTCTGCTTGCATCACTATAAGACAGTGCCTCTCAGGTTAAGTATTTTTTTACAAAAATTTAAAGTTGCTCATTGAAAGTCATAGGTCAGCAGTGGTTAAGCTAACTAAGTAGCCAACAACACAACCATTAGAACCAAATGCTAACACTGTCACAAAGTATATGTTTATAAACAAAGTCTTTACTTTTCATCTGCAACAAAAAGCCTCACACACACTTTGCCATACGAAAATGCAATTGATGAACAAATGCTTGGTGTCTACCTACAGTGCGAGAAACTAAATTTTCTCACCTTTAAGGGGACAGGACGGCTAGAGGTGGAATTCTAATAGAAGGCAGAATGATTAAAAAGAACTTCAAGACCAAAAGGTAATAATGAGACGACTGCAAGAATGGAGCAGCTGTCCCTAGCTTCCCCTCATCTTTCCACCTACAGGCAATTTGTAAGGGGTGTTCTCAGCTACTGACAATGTCTTGTGCCACCATATCAGGGTGCAGATTTTTTTTCGTGTGTCCATTATGCTGCTATCCCTTCTAAGAACAGTTTGGAGAAGAGGAAGAAAGGAAGAGACACGAGATAATGAAGTCAGTATAGCAATTTCAATATAATTCAGATACAAGCTTCATTTTAAGGAGTGGCATGCTTTCTATAGCCTGGCATACATAATAGGGTGGGGGGAAGTTTTTAGACTATTCTATTCTTAATGGATTTATAAAAACCAAAATAATTCTTGCTATATGGTGCCCAAACATACTATATTATTTTGGAAGATGGAAAGGAAATTCTTTAAGAATGAATGATAAGCTTTTGAGGGGATGGATCCAATTTTAATAGAATGCACTGAGCTCTCTCAGAAATACTGAGGGACACTTTTAATAAACAATTCCCATCCCAACTCCTCCCCTCAAAGCTTGTTCCTGGCCTGAGCGTAACTTTAGTCTGGCAGTGACTCAACATTAAAGAGATTCTACTTTTATACAACAAATCAGAACCATGTTTGTTGCTAGTTTGCAAGTGGTGACCAAGTTTCCTGACAGTTATATTAACAGTGAAGCAAGGAATGAATTGCACATAATGAGATACCATAATTAGGAAGAGTCACACATAAGGCATCTTTGATGCTGGTCCCAGTGCACAATGTGCGATATTTACCTTGGTTCTAGTAAGAGAGTGTGCAAAAAGGAGGTGGAAACAGTGATGTTGGCAACCAAGCAAAAGAACAGGCTAGAACAATACTAATTTTGGAGTAAATGACTGTGCCAAATTCATACAAGTAGTCGAAGGATGACTCAAAAAGAATGCTAAGGTGATCACGGGGCTTTTTTGCCATCACAAAAATCCCACCCATTTGAGTACTACTTTTCAATGTAGGCAGTTCCATACTCTGCTGCTTATATTTCCTCAGCAAACTTAAGAACTTTGCTCCAAGAAGAGAGTTCGAGTGCAGATGTTTGAAGGTCATATTGTTGTGCATTTTTTCCAGTTCCAGGGTAAATTTCAGTGTATGAAGATTTGATCAATCCTGCCTCCCTACACAGAAAAGGGATAAACATTTTGAACTGGTGAAAGCTATAAACAAGGACAAAAGTAGCAGCTTCCCTCCTGACCCTCCCATCCTTTCACAAGGTGCATTTCCCCTTGCAACAGCTGGAGACAGGTACTTTAAACCCAAGCAAAACGGAGTAGGAACAGTTTTGACAATATCATTAGTTACTGTGCATAAGGAGCAGAATTTGGGTTCTTGACAGTAAATGGGCTTTTCCCCTCCAGCAATTTTTCCAAGGTGATCTGTGCTTCCTCCTGATTTGTTATTTTAAGGAAACACTGATTGTATAAACTCAGTTTATGGATTGTTAGAGAAACAGATTTTTTTAAATTGGTCAGCAAACAGTTTTTCTTTGGGACTTAAACCTTCTTCCATTACAAACCCGTGTGCACTGCAGTACTGACCTTGAGAAAAACCAGAACACGGACAAGTGAAGTAGCAATATTTTAAAAAATATTGAGAAGTTATTTCTGAATTAGAAGCCTCAAAGGTGAGTTTGTTCTTGTTTTCATATTAACAATCCAATCCTAGCTAGTATGTAAATGGACCACTGCACACATCTGCAGCAATTAAGAATCTGCCCACAATTTCTAAACTAGACAAAGGGTGCAATCCTCATTTCTCCAAGCACGCAAGGGAGTTGTATGCATGTTAGCTCCACGCCAATGTGCCACACTAGACGTAGGGTGCCTCATTCCCAGAGAGAGGCAGCATTGTGAAGCACGACTGCAATCAGCAGACTGCTGCCTGGAACATGCAAGCTCGGAATGTACCTGGGCATTTTTATGAGAGGCAAGGATACACTGAAGTGCTGAGCATGCAGACGGGCTGGGTGATGACACTGCCTGCAAAACGGAGAGTGGGCAATGGGTAAGGATGCCTCTCGCAGTGAACAGGGTTTTCCAACTTAGCCTAGACATGCAAATTATGCATGCACAATCCCTCAGAGCAGCTGAACAAATGAGGATTGTGTCCAGTATATCTCTTTCAGTGCTGCATTTGTTTCATGCTATGCAATTAGTTTAGGTTTATATAAAGTTCCAAAGAGTTCTAGATCTCAGTCCAATCCAGCTAAATACAAATCAAATTCCGTTTTAATCCACCACTTCAGTCAGAGTACTGGCAGACATCTTAGCTTGCAAAAAAAGAAAGGACAAAAGTTCAATATTAATACAAGATGATTTCCATGACTTTTATGGAAGTCTTCATGCTTAGTTGAGAGTTGAGACAGCACAAAAAGTCTAACCTAATTCTATAATACTTCATTTTCAGAGTAGTTAGCATACCTCTTATGCTAGGCAAACGGCAAAACATTTCTTCACAGCATCCCTGTGGAGATAAAGAAATAATGCTGAAGCAAACAAGTAATGCCCCTTAAAAACTTTCGGAGATTTATTCATGGACTGTTTTATTGTAGCAATGCTGTTCACAATGCCATTCTTAACGATGCAGTATTTTGTTCCTCATCATATGCAACTTATGAGCAATTATACAAGTCACCTGCTGCCACATTCCAGCCCCAAGATGGCTGCATTTCAGTGACAGGGGGAAAGTTCCAAATTTATGAAAACAAAATAAATCTAAGACCTCTTAGAAAGAGTGGCACAAATTAAATTTTAATTTTTCAAGACATTTAGTTTATTAAGAAATGTATTCCAAATTAATATTAGACACCAGAAATAAGCAAGGAAAAACAAGTTTACCTTGCAAATGGTATGTAGGAAATGCTGTACCTAGGAGAAAAAAGCAAGCATGTGTTTCAGATTGCATCAGAGCCACAAATAGAACCAGTGGTCCCTGTCCACACCACAGTAAAACAGATATAGAATTTTCTGAACATAAATAAGGACAAGCCTCCTGTTCAAACAGTGATCTGATGACCTCTTCAGGGCTGGCTAGATGAACTGTGGGGAAGAGACTGTGGGGGGCACTGATGAGGGGATAGGATTGGGACTGGGGAGGGGTCTGTGGCATGAATCAGTCTGGGGGCACTGGCAAAGGGGTGAGGCAGGAAGGGGCCTGGGGGCCAAAATGTGGCTCCTTCCCAGTTCTGGCCCCTGGATCCAGGCAGTTCCTATACCAAAGCACTGAAAAACTGAGCTCAGGGAAAGAAGCAGAGATGGAGGCATGTGTACTAGGATAGGGGACAGACCCATGGCACAATACATGATCTGGACCCTCCTGTCTCAGTTCACCCCTTAAGCACCCCCGCCCCAACTTCTCTGGGCTGTCAGAGCTTGTACTAATTTTCAAAGTGGACCCTGGGAGGAAAATTTCCACCCCGGGGGGATATAGGGATGAAACTGGGAGGTGTGAACGCTGGCCAAGGGGCAAGAATGGGGGGAGGGGGACTCTGGCCAAGGAGGGGTTACCAAGCACCCGCTGCTTTGAGCTGTGCTGAGCCTGGTTGCAGGCTGCAAGAGGAAGCTGTGGCAGACCCTGCTGGCAGACAGGATTCACTGCAGACTCCCCACCAAGTGGTTAAGCTGTGGAAGGAGCAGGTGCACAGCACTCCTGGGGGAATGGAAGAGAAGCAGGGTCCCATTCAAAATTATCAAGTGGATGCTCAAGCCCCAGAGTCCTCTCCCCAACCTGTAGTTGCCGCCTATGCACAGCAACGAATCTGGGATGTTACAATAATTAAATTAGGGCCAAGTATGCAAATTAAGCAAAAAAGGGAACTGGCAAATACAACATAACCCCCCAAAAGAAGCTCTTAAGAGAGGGTCCAAATTGTCAACTGTGAACTTAGACAGGAGGGCCTTGCAGAAGATTATAACAATAAGTAAAAGGCAGGACAGAGGCCCCAACCCTAAATACTCTCACTGATGAGGAAGCTCCATTAAGTATCAATGGACTTACAAGTGAGTGCATTTAGGATGGCTGCCAAGGGGGCTGATCCCATGTTCTGCATGGGCCGTGCAATACACGTGCACACAAAACGCATGCGACCCCCATTACGGGGGCATTGTGCCACACACAAACCACGGAACCCACAGTCCAGCATTTTGGGATTGCGGCCAATGGCTTTAAGCTGATGTTTCAAGTCCAAATAGGTCTCTGTGGAAGAGAGGCAAGACAAACCAGCTGATCTGAACACTCTTGGAGAACACTGCTTATGAACACCAGTCTCAATTTGGATAGGAGGTTCACATGTGAATAGGTAGGAATGAACTTCAAATGGCTTCCAAGGAAAGTCCAGAAATTAGTTGCAAACCAAGTTACTGAGGAGACGAGAGTTACCTACCATGCCAAGGCAAAAAATTGCAAGATACAGAAGAGGAGGGCAAGTCCCTTGTTCCGCCACTGAAAAAGAAACAGCAGCAGCAATCAAATAATGAGCATGAATTTACTAATACACACCTGTATAGCCAAGATTCAGGTACTCACCCAAAAAGCTGAGCACAGTGTTAGCACGAGACACAACTAGAAGAGAACAAAATTTGCCAATTAGAATAAGACAGACACTACTACAAAATATAAAATAGGCTTTCCTGGAAGTGTGAAGGAAAATTGCCATTAATACAGTCACCTGATCCAATGTCAAAAACAGAGTCAAGATTCCTTATAATTCCCTATTTCATATTTAACCTATTTACAAAGCAGCAAAATGTCAGACTGATAATTAGCTAGGAAGGAATACCATCACTGAAGCCAGAGAATGAAAGGAGGTTCCCACAACACTTTTTAAACAAGGTCTGCAGGTTTCTGAATCCCTCCCCCTACTGCCAAAAATTTCTTCTTAGCTTTACACTCAATTAGTAAAATTTTTCGTCTAAGCAGAATTATAGAAAGTTCCTTCCTACTATTCCATGCGGTTCTTTTTTCCCTTTTTCTGTACAGGCTACTATTTTATTTGCTTGCTGCTGTTAAGTCACTAAGAAAGCAGTTATGAGGGACTACACAGCTACCCAAAATGACAAGAGATGAATGAAACACAACCACGTACTTCTGTTTTATTTATTTATCAGATTGGTATCCTGCCCTTTCCCAAACGCTCAGAGGAGCTAACGGCAGCAAGGAAATCCATATAAGATACCGAGATAACTACGGCTTTGTAGTTTTCACACTTAAATTATTCACTCTACATAACATTGTGCATTTTCAGAGCCAATAATGCCTTAAGTTTCCCAAACTATATTTCTTTCATAAAAAGGATGGATTGCATGTTCAAATTCATGTTCCACAGTAAAGTGTTAGTAACAGACTGCCTTTATTCCAACATAAGATCTTCCATATATATATATATATATATATATATATATATATATATATATATATATATATATATATATATACACACATACACACACACACACACATTAGTGTGTGCCTCAGAGTTGGAAAAGAGGATTTTTAAATGCTTGCATAAATTGTGTTCGTTTTTAATCCAATTTCTTCAGAGATTTTATACTGTTTAATATTTTTATTGGTTTTTATATTTTTTGTATGTGTGCATGTTAAGCTGCCATGAGGGAAGGGTGGGACAAAAATCCAAATAAAATTTCAAACGCATGAGGAACTTCAACAAAAAAAGAACCCTTTTAATTTTTTGACAAAGCTCGAAGGATCCAACTATTCTCTATTTTAGGCATTTGTAAAGGCTGTAATAAAAAGTGTCATCTCAACCACTCTATAAAACATACATTATAGTTTTTCCATAGTTGTATGCACAGAAGGTCACTACGATGACCAGTTGCAGCCATCCTTGGGCGAGCCCTGCCCAAGGCAGCCCTTGGGCGGCGCCCGAAGGGCGACGACAAAAGGGCGTTGGCCGTTTTGTGGCCGTTGTGAGGCCGGAGCGAGGACAGCGAGGAGCCACCCCCTTGACGGCGCCCACGCTACACAGCCACCGCCGCCCCTTGCCGTGGGACAGCACGCACACGCTCACACGACACCTGCAGGCCTGGCTTCCCCCCGATACCTGAACTGTTAACACCTATGATGCCTCCCTATACCTCCCTTTCCTCCTCGCCCTCTATCACCTCCCTCTTTCTCGCCTGTCTCATAAACCCCCTCCTTCTCCCTCTTCCACCACCAGTGGCCTTTCTCCAGCCAACTTACCCCTTATTCTCACCCACACCCATCCCACCTCCTCACCCTCATCCCCCCTTGCCCATTCCCCCTAGGCCCACTCCCACCTCTCTTCGCCCAAACCCGTCACACCCAGGTGTCCCGCAGAGCACTGTGACCAGTATGAGGCCAGTGCGCCACCCAAACCCCACAAACCCAGCCGCTCCCCATCCCCCAACCTCATCCGCATCCCGTTGCTCCCCAAACACCAAATGCCTTTTTCCTGCTCCCTCTGGAACTGCCGCTCATCCGTGACTAAAGCCCCCTTCATCCATGATCTCTTCCTCTCTCGACCCTTTCAACTCCTTGCTCTTACAGAAACCTGGATCTCGCCCTCCAACTCTGTTACCCCGGCCGCTCTATGCTCCGGGGGCCTGTCGTTCTCTCACCGTCCCCGCCCTGAGGGCCAGGGCGGTGGTGTGGGTTTCCTCCTTGGCAAGCACTGCCACTTCAAAACCCTCTCCCCTCCTCCCTCACTCTCCTTCCCTTCCTTTGAGGCCCACTCTGTG
>QEPC01006436.1:524358-562691 GCA_003113815.1 Sphenodon punctatus | reverse complement strand
CCCCCCCTTTGTTTTTGTCTCTTAGATTGTAAGCCACAGGCAGGGACCGCGTCTAATTCTATGTTCTGTACAGCACCAGGTCATGCGACTGGCGCTTTATAAATGTCTAATAATAATAATAATAATAATCTCAGTAGGCTAAACTGGTTTAGCCACCCAATGGCTCCGATTGGTTTTGGTTTTAAATACCATGCACTGGAAGTTCAACATTTATCAAGTGTCACGTTCCTTGACCCCACCACCCCTTGCCATTTTATGAATACTTGCTATATGAATAATATGAATGCTGCTTTGATGGTATAATATTACTTGTGAATGGCAGGTTACCCCTCAACACCACTTAAAAATAAATAATTTTGCTTTAAAGAAAGTCTACAAGGAGTTGTATAAAGTTTGCAAGTATTTAATCCACCCCCCGCCCACAAAAGGTAGCCCAGATTTCCAGCCTTCCATATTCAACTGTATCCCTTAAAAGTTATAGAACACTATTTTTCTGTTTTATGATATGCGTCAACATATTTATGGTGTTTTCTGAACAGCAATTTTTTCAAACTAACACAGTGAACTATAACTAGAGAAAACCAGAAAAGAGCATTAGCCCCATTTCAAGCAGGAGTACTTTTCAGTACTTTTAAGCAAGATTTTTTCCATACTTACTAGCATAACAATAGTAGCTATCAAACGAGTGGGCTCAAACATTCTTTTCAATTGCTTCATAGGTCCCATAAGAAAAACAGTGCTGTAACAAACATAATATGAACACGTAAGACATCTACAGACAGCAACAAAATTAGACAGGATTTCTTAATAAGGCAGGCTTACAGTGACACTGTAAACAGCTGTCTACCACACCAATTGAGTCTATTAGTAAACCAGACACCTGTTCTTAAGATACTGCCATTAATGTTACCTTATAATTATGAGATATAATGCAAGGCAATACTGTAAAACAAAGAAAAGACTCTGTGAAAATGAGCAGGATAAGGTAAAGCCAGACCACTGAAAAAAATGACTAGTCATGGGGAGATGCATTTACAAACATTTGTGATCTCAGCTTCAACAGCAAATGAATTTAAACATTCAAAAAGAATGCAGACATACGCTTGGCATAACTCAGCAGATCCTACAATCATCACTTCATTCCATTTTAAAGTTAATGATCATTCTGATCCACAATTTTCATGAAGTGACATCATTAAAACCAGACATGCTGCTTCAAGAAGCATTTCAATGTATGTCTGAGCTTATCAGAGGAGATAAATGATCAATCTAGCTGAATAGACTGTATCCAGCAGAAATTAATTCTCGATGGTTATGGGGAAGCTCTACATCACCACAGTAAACTAAACATCACAGGGGAATAGACACTGGATTTCATCCTGATCTCTTCTCCCCCGCCCCCAAAAACAAAAAAATCCAAAAAGAACTCTGGAGAATAAAATTTCATTTTGCTCTCTTAATTGACAGTTAAGGCAAATAAGAGGGGAACTTGGTTCAAGAATTAGCTTCTTTAGATCATTCACATATTTGTTGTTCTTCTACTTCTGAATGTCAGCAGAGTGGATAAAAATTGATGATTTATTTTTTTAAAAAAAAAATCCAATGTTTTTTATTTAAATCAGATTTTTTTTATTTTGCAAAAAATATTTAAATACTAAATTTCTCATTTAAAAAATAATGTGGTTAAAATTAAATCTCAGCACAAGCATTTTTAACCTACACTTAAAATCTCTTTAAAATGAATTAATGGCTCTCTATCACACAGATTTAAAGGCTCCTTTTAAGAAACAATTTGCTCACTTCTCTCTAATCATGATTATTATTTACCCTTTACCTATATCTACTAATCAGACATAGCCATTCATTTCCTTGTCATCTCATGAAAATAGCTTTTGTCTGCCCAGTAACTACCAGCTCTTGCTTTTTGAAAGTTTGGGTCCCTTAGTTTAGACTAAGTCACATGTGCTGCAATGAGCAAAGGTCTTACTGGATAATGGTTTGTTGTTGTGTGATCATGGGGTGAGGGACTAATTTGTGTGTGATTTACTTCGTAGCATGCCTAATGTACTCACTGTGTCTGTGCAACTTAATGAGCAAAGGTATCCATTAAATAAACCATGTATTATGTACTATTTCCTAAAATTAGTGAAAAATGAAAATCAAGTTATCTAAAAAATTATGTAGAGTATACCCTCCTAAATGGTGTAAATGCTCTATTAAGTTGTAAATTAACATGTTTTAGTGATCAGATTAGCACTATTGTTTATGACATGTGTGAAGTAGTATCCATGGGAAACTTGATTTAAATCAATTACATTTTTTTTCCTCTTGATTTAAACCAATGGTTTGAATTGTCTTGACCTAAATCTACCCTGAATGTCAGCGACATGTCTGTGCATTTAAAAAGAATATTACCTCCCAATGGATGAAATATTTCCCAGTGTGTAAAATACTGCAAAGAGAATTATGCCTTTCCTTGGCACCCATAGCAAGCAAGTACCCTGGAAGAGACGACAACAGGAGAAAAGCATTCATATTACAACATAGAAATAGGCAAACAGCAAAACACAAGCTCCGGAAACTAAAACCTGAATTTTAGATTTATAAAAGAAAGCTAAGGTTTGTTTGTTCAGGTACTTTATGTTGAACAGAGCATTTCACTTACTAATGGAGAACAAATGACTGAGTGATCATCGCCAAATCAAAGAGAAAAACTGATCATCTCCCTTGAGTTTATGTCTTTACTTCAGTGCGATTCTTCCATACAGGTCCCACTACTTCAAGCTGCTCTGTGCAAGTAGATACCTGCTTACATTGAAACCCAAGCACATTGTAGGATTGGAGAGACAGACCACAATCCTGAAGCTACTAGGGTTGTTGCTTCCCGCACAATGACCCGGAGACTTCCATTTTGAGATATGGGAATCTCAGGGTCATACCATGAGAGGTGGCAACCCTAGAAGCTACCTATGAGCTCATGAATCCCACTAAAGTCAATAGAACTTGTTTATAAGCAGTTTCAAGACTGCAGCCATAAGCAATTTTATTCTCCACTTTGAAGTGAGACTAAATTAATTTACTGCAAGGCTTTAGCACAGAAGTTGATAGAAAGACATGCTGATAAGTTCTTACCAGGACAGAGCACAAAACTCCTATAGCAAAACAAGCAATGAAGCCTTTCACTCTAGTGCCCCAACTTAGCGAAGTTGCATCAGCTACCTGAAAGCCAGAAAGAAATACGTATTAAAAACTGCAAAGTCAGGACTAAAATGCAGACACATCAGTTTGTGTCCCAGCTCAAAGCAAATATATTATTCAGGTTCCCAACAGCCTACACGATACAAGATAGATATTTTATGTAAGTACAAGATACAAGTGAGTAAAAACACAACCTCTGTACAGTACCAGCATTGCTAACAGAAGAGCTTATTGCTGCTAAATGAATCTCCACTGAAGTGAGAGCTATGGCCCTTTTCACATGAGACACCCTTCTGCAACGCACACGAGGGTGCCTGCGTGTGGGAGTCCTGTGTGACTGCCGTGGTGGATGGGGGTGCATGTGCTCTCCCGTGCTCCACCCATCACCAACGCACGGAGCCATAGATCCCCAAACCGGGGATGGCTCCGTACGCGGAGTTAACTTATTAGTACTGAACCCCAGATTTGTACCTACCAAGCCTTTTATTTATTTTTCTCTTAGCAGACACATACCCCTTTCAGAGGAGAGGTTATTCACCTCATCCTCAAAGGACAGTGCTTGAGATTAACGCCTCACCCCGTACTGTACGGCTTCATGAGTACCGACTCAACACAAGTATGACCAGCCATCCCATTTTAGACAAAAGCAACTCTTTATACTATTTTCCACGCAAAGGTAACAAGGTGCATGGAAATGTGGCTTTCCACTAGGTTATAGTGGCTTGCTAGCGTGCAAGATTGTCAGGTGTGTGATGCTTAAGCACTCTTGCCTCTTACTCCTCATTTCAAGCTTCTTTCGAAACTAGTTTGAGCATGTTCTTCTCACATTTTCATAGAAAAAGCAACTCGCAAGAAGTGAGACAGCTCATTTTCTATTCTACCCTCTTATGATGTTATAAATCATGGGCTCTAGACATACACTATTCAGCTAAGTCAAGGGTGGGGAACCTTTTCCCTCTCAGGGGCCACTTTGAAAATCAGTACAAGCTTTGAAGGCCAGGGTACTGAAGAGGTGCACGCAGGAAGAGGATCTCTGCCACAGAGCCATCCCCTTATCCTTGGGTGCAAGCCCCAATCTCGGTTCCCTTAACTTGAGCTCGGTTTTTCAGTGCTTGTGGATAGGCAAAAGCCAGCTACGGGCCACACTTGGTCCCCAGCCTTGAGGTTTCCCACCCCTGAAATGCTTCCATTTCACACATCTAGCCAAAACAAAGGCCACATAACAAATTTGTCTAACAGGGGTCAGCTAGAAACTTGGAATGACAAACAAAAGCATAAAACTGTACAATTCATGAACACTAGAGAACTTAACCCTTTCACAAAGTAAGTGCTTAATTTGTTAAATCAAATAATTATTCCTCTGTGGTATTTGCAAGTTGAACATGATGCTACAAAAAACTGCAAAAAAAAGTAAAATTGACAACTGTTTTATAGTCTAGAGTGTGTGAAACTGCCATATTGGTCCCAAATGTGAGGGATGGATACAAACTGCCAAACCACCACCAAATCAAGGAGAAACCCATTGCATGTTGATAAACAGCTATCAGACAATAGCTTTTAGTGGACAACTTCTGTTTATTTATAATAAAATTTGTATGCCGCCCCCTCCTGCTAAAAGCATCTTGGGCAACTAACATATTAAAACAATTTAAAACAGCAATAATATGATTTAAAACACTATTAAAACACAATATTTGAGAGAGTATGCATGTTTGGGGGCACACAGGGCCCTTCCTTGGCCATGTAAAAAAAAGTCCAAACAATAATTGGTTTATACTAACAGAAAAAAAATTATGAGGCAGACATGGAGAAAAAAAAATAGTGGCATGTAAACAAGATTTCTAGAATTATTTTGCTTCAGTTAGACACAGGTGATGTTAACACAGATAAAGAAATCTGCTCGACACCTAGCATTCTTGTTGTGTCTCAGTGTTTTTGATTCAGCAGTTGTAAGACACTAACTTACAGGAGCAGAGATGGCTTAGTTTACAGAGCCACAATCAAAATCCTGCTGTTTTCCTCACTGTTAGGCTCTACTACACTGAATAACTACAGCATCTCAGGGTACCTGAACTGTTTTCTTAAAACCTCCCTGCCAGCCTCAGTTACGCTGAATATGTCTTGGGGCATCTCTGATAGCTTAAGGCTGCCTCTCTACAGCTTTCTTGCTAATGTATTTGCATAGGCGAGCGCCCCCGAAGAAGCACAGCCATCTCTCGCCTAAGCAACACAAGGTCCAGAAATACTGTGGGGAAAGCACCCAGAGGGAGACTGCCGCTAGACAGGTCCAAGCACAAGCTGCAACACCAGGAAATGTGGCCAAGGGAGGGCCGCTGATCAACAGGGGCTAAAACTCCCGAGTGACTCGAGAACGAGGAAGCCCCATCACACTCACCCGCACCCTAGACCCCGGGAATCAGCCTGGCCGGGAGACAGGCGGAGGACTCGGCTTGAGGGCAGTGAGGCTGAAAGGCAGGGCTGGAGAGGGTGACAGAAGTTTAGGAGAGAGAGGCTGGGAATTGGGGGGGGGGAGAACAAGCTCTGGGAGGGCTGCAGGGGACTGGAGTAGGGTTGCTACCTATGCACGTTTTTATGCAGCCGGCTCGAGAAGTGAGTTGGTGGGGTGGGGTGGGACTGGCACCCTGGGGAAGCCAGGAGGAGCCCTGGGGAACTCACAGGCCCAGAACAGGCGAACAGCGGGGAGGAAGCGCTCCCACCCTGCCTAGATAGTAGCGGAGATTACCTCGGCCAGAACGCTGGGCTCCTCCGAATCCTGCCCACTTAGAACTCGCTTCAGCTTGTCCATCGCGCCGGACAACGCGCGGCCGCCTGTTCGCTTCCGCCTACTCTGCTCCAGCAGCAACCCAGCCTTCTGAAACTACAGCTCCTAGCATGCACCGCAGCCCAGAGACGAGTAACCCCCATCAGTGCCTATGAAGCACCTTAATTAGACCGGCTTGTCGCAATGCACGCCGGGATTTGTAGTCTGCATTAGCCTTACAGCTGTGCGCTGTCAACAAGTCATGGACTGTACTCTGCCTGCCCGGGCCGCTAGTGTCCCGGCCCCGTGACCTACCTGAATCGCATGTGACAATTTGCTCCTTACCTACACACTAATAAACTAGCCTAAGACGAGAGATTGAGAAACCTGGAATGGCTGCAATATTTATATTTGTTTGTTTATTTTATAAATCTATACCCCCCGCCCCTCCTGCCAGACGAGCTCCTATCTAATCCTTACATCTGCAGAGACATTCTTTGCCATTATTTCAACATATCACTAGAAAATAATACGGACAAAGGCTGGAATTATCAGACCACAGAGTAATCGAATTGATTCCACTGGTACTACTCCAAAGTGGTTTTAGAATTGCTGCCAAAGTAATCCGAATGGCTAACCATACACAGTGTGTTATGTATTATTAATACAGCACCAACAATATGCCTGGTGCTGAACAGCCATGATTAGAGACTGGTCCCTGCTAGGAACGGCTTGCAATTTAAGGAATGCACTAGGGAGGAAAAGATGGGTAACATTTATGCAATTGAGAAGTTGCAGGTACAAGTGCTTAACTTAGTTACAAGAGGAGTAAGATATCCTGAAGGATAAGACTATATAAGGATATGAATAGCATAAGTATGCAATCTCTAGCAGGTGATGAGCTAGAAAACCTGAGAAGATGAAATCAATTTACATTAGATTATTCTGATTTGATTTACCTTTTCCCTGGCTTATCTTAAAGTTTACCTTTTTCCTGGCTTCTTCCTATACTTTTCTTTTTGGCTTTTATACATTTTAAAAAATATATGATATGCCTTCTATCTTGACCATAAGCAGATTTATTTTTATTTTATTTTTTAAAAGTCATTATATATTTGCTTACTCTGTTTGCCTATCAAAACATTTAACTTATTACAGGCTTAAGTAATTTGAATTAATTTATGTAGCAAAGTTACAGAAGGATTTAAATGCAGATACAAGCACTGCATTTGAGTAAAGTGATGTGCACCACATGCAGACATGTCCACACTTACTTGACTTTATAAATATTAACAGTCCTACTAAACTCATGACTACTCACCTGATTTAAGTTAAAATATGGAAACCCTTGCAGAATGAAAGCCCAAGTGTGCTGAAACTGACAAGTACTCCTTACTTGCAAAATGGGGTCTGGGGGCATTGTTAAAACAACAGTATTCTAGCTTTAAGGAACACTGCCCTCTCCTGTCTGTTTTGCAGATCATACCCTTTGAAACTTCATTTCCTCAATTCCGGTTACCTTTGTGAAGCTTATCTGCATTTTATAAAACTTTGAATGCATCAGGTTTTAGGGATATGCATGTCCTAAAACTTTTAGCAACTAGTTTTTCTGAGCTAATTTCCTTGACTGTCAGTACTAATGCAAAGTCAAAGAACCAACCTGTATAATAGTTCCTTCACAACAGCAGCAGGATTAAGGCTGGATATATGCATGCTAAATGGTGCAGAATAGACAACCGGGTTATGTTGGGATAACTTACTTAGGTAAGCTATGATTGCATTTCAGAAAGGAAAATGAGAATTTTAAACTACCTGCAATTTCTGGACTCCTCCTTCATAGTACCATTCCACCTATTTTTCAAATAGGTATTGGGAAATTCACACAAGGGACATGTGTGAATAACAGAACTGCACCAGGAAACCAAACCCAAACATCCCTGAAATACATAAAGGGATGAAAGCATAATCATAACTGTGTAAACATGCCCCTGCAATAATGTCATTGTAGCTTTTCCACAGTCATCATGCAAGCAATCATCTCTCTTCTGGAATTACCATTTAGTAACTTTCTCCTGAAATGAAGCAGGAATTAAATGGGGCGGAGACAGAGAAGCAGTTAAGATGAATATTCCTGAAGCATTCCAAACAGAGCCCTTGGGGAGAGAATAGGATAAAATGTAAATACTAAATTTGTTTCAGAAACTAAAGTCCTTTAAATAATTTTTTTGCAATGAAGAGTACGTTAATATTTGTTTGACAGTTTATTTTCTACTTTAAAAGAACTAATGCAAATTGTGTTCACCAGATTAGAAAGCATCAGTTTTCAGAGATGCCAGCACATGCATTTCCCAGTGACTTCAACAGAAATAACAAGTACTCATTTCTGAGGGATGTATTTCCAGAGCTTTGGCAATGTGTGCCTAGACATCATTCACTTTGAGAACTTTAGTTATTGAACTGTAACCATGCTCTCACCTCCTCCACCACCATGCGCTGTTAAAGTTCCCATCTTTGGGTGAAAACAGACATAACACTAACTCCACTTTAATACCATTTTCATGCTGCTTTAGCATTTCTTATTCATCATGGTGCAGGGCTGCATTGGGTACCAATACAGCCCTGCAACATACATAAGAAATGTTAAAGGGGAGTTAGCGTTATGTCTGTTTTCACCCTTAATGTATACAAGACTTTGTTTACACATTACTGTAATGGGACAATACACCTTAATAAAGAAGCCACGAGGGATATATCAGGCAATTGCAGATTGTGTCTTAGCTACCAATATCACACCC
Organism: Sphenodon punctatus; assembly: GCA_003113815.1. Taxonomy (NCBI): domain Eukaryota; kingdom Metazoa; phylum Chordata; class Lepidosauria; order Sphenodontia; family Sphenodontidae; genus Sphenodon; species Sphenodon punctatus. The sequence goes on along the minus strand of QEPC01006436.1, from coordinate 553,937 downwards.
CATCTGCAGAATTAAAATACTCTCTCTTACCATCTGCTGACAGTTCTCCAGATAGCAAGTATGGGTGAGGCCACAAGCTGAGAGGGCCTGAACCCCATGTGGCCCCATGATGAGTAATTGCCACCATCACACTGCTGGGCAAGTGCGGGTGTCACGGGGAAGTGGGCCAAGCCACGGCACTCGCCAAACTAGCATGAGCCCAGCCCTGCCCCCCTCCAGCCCCAGCCAGACCAAAATTCCATACATAGTCATGACATGGCCATGCACAACGGGTGCCAGTGCCTGCCGCTCACAGCCCTGGCGGGAGCTCACTACATGGCAGGCGGAAAGGGCCCAGGCATACTAGTTGGTCCTCCCTGGGAAGCCTTATCCTATGTGGGGCAAGTCTGCTCTGAGAAAACATCCTCAGAATTTTTCCGAGGACGTATTGCATAGCACGCAGCTGTTCACCCTGCCCTGGAGTAGGGGAAACATCTGGCTGCCACCAGCCACGCGATCAACAGCATCAAGTGGCCTGACCATCCAGGGAGTGGCAAGGCTACCCAAGTCGTGGTGGCCTCCCCTCCCTGTCTCATCTGGCAGCACCATATGGGTATTACTATTTTCAGATGTGATGCTACCACAGGTGGTCACGCTGTACTTCAGCGTGGTCACCCATGTGGTGTCACGTTTGTTCCCTCCCACCAGATGTTTACTGCGGGCAGGAGCAAACAGTTCCCGGACTGTGGCAGGGTTAACGCCAGGTTGTGAGTTGAGCTCCCTGCCAACTCACAATCCGGAGTTAGCCCTGCCGCAGTCCAGGGAAACCATCCCCAGACCAGGGTAGAGCGGGCCTTCACAAATGGTCCGCTCGGGCAGACCATGTCCACGTGTCGACCCCACCTTCTCCCCAGCTGCTGGCACATTTGTTCAGCAGCAGGGCCAGATACTGCCCGGGGCAAGGGTTCTCACCCTGGGCAGGATCCAAGCATGGCAGTGTCTAGCACCATCACGTTTGAAAATACCCTATGTGATAGTTAACCGCACAAGAAGTATATCTACAGATACTATTGATCGATCTCTCAATTCTCTGTGGCTTCTTTATGTCAAGGCCTTGTACTCGCTACCATGAGGTATGAAGGCCCAACTCTTTCACCCCTTTAGCCAAGTTCAGGAAGCACTGTCTTAATAGTTTACCGTACAGGCTTCTTGTTGTTTTTTTTGGGGGGAGAGCTGGTGTTATTCCCAGCTATCAGCTGTTTAAGAGCACCGAACACACTCTCCCTTCAAGGCCAGACCTCAAGCCTGGAGATTACTCTGCAGGCAGGCAGGCAAATTTATTGACGTATGGAAGCCCACGGGGACAGGTTTTGGGTTTTTTGAGAAGCAAAGATCCTTTAGTCATTTTCATGTCCCCCATCCCCCCTTTGCCACCCGCAATGGTAAAGTGGGTGCAAGTGTCCAAGTAGTGTAATTTGGAATGAATCCCAATGTCATCTATGTATGAAAATCATAATTCCTCTAAGTTTATATCTAAAGGACCACCTCGCTCTCCCTTTATGCCCCCTCATAGCCTCTAAGGTCAGCTGAGATCACTCTCTTGAAAGTTCCACTACTGCACCAGATCCATATGACAAGGGTATGCAGAGAAGGGTTTCAGTGACTACTCCACAGCTTTGAAACTCCCTTTCCTTGGAGGTTCACCCAAATCTTAGTCTGAACATCTTTCAGAGGCAGTGCAAGACCTATTTATTTGGCCAGGCATTCAACAGGCAGGATTAAGAATTATGGGGTTTTATAGGTATTTTACGTGAGGGTTTTATTTTATATTATATACAATGTTTCTTAAGATGTTGTCAGTCACCCTGAACCTTTTGGGGAAGGGCAGCATACAAATCCAACTAAGTAAGTTTTTCAAATGAACACTCATCTTAAGTGTAAAATATTACATACATTTTATTTACCAGTGACAGTTACAAGTAAAAGCCATCACATATTAAGACTGATCACAAACAGCCAGAGAAACACTTTCCCCACCCCTTATTTACACGTCATGTTCATACTCTGCAAGACCAGCAGTTTCTTCTTTCCACCGAGAAACTTGTACTAGAACAGCTTGCAATGCATGGAATTATTTCACTTTCTCTTGTGTATATACACAACAGATTCAGTAACAAATCCACATAACAGATTCATAGTAAGAAAGAAATCTTTGTCCTTTTGCAGTAACTAAGTCCGCTTGCATATAAGACAAGAGACGGGCAGGGAGGGGGAGGGAGAACTGTGAGCCAAAATCACAGCAGGGGGATCACATGAAGTCCCACTCGTGAGTGCAGGGTTTTTGACGTAATTAGACCACATCTGCCATGATTTCAGTGATGGGAGACAGGGCTGAAAATCCAGCCGTCTCCTGTCACTGAAATCACAGTGGAAATGGGCTAATCATGTTAACCCCCCCCCCCCCAAAAAAAAACCAAACCCACACATGAGCAGGACTTCACATGATCCTTCTGACACGATTTCGGCTTGCAGCAGTTTTCCTCCTCCCTCCGGTCTCATGTGCAAGCAGCCTAAAACTCCGTGATTTTGCCGAGGTGTGTGTTGTGCATAGATGCATGGTAGCTGAAAGAGGTTGATATTAATAGGTCTATATATTTCAGAGGTAAGTGCAATCAACACAACTCAGTTTTTAACATATCACAGAATACTATAAACAGAAATGATGGGGTTACAATACACAATAAGCTAACCATGCAGTCCATCTCTTCTCAAAAGCAGGCGTGGATTACAGCTCCAGTCTTGGAACCACTTCACCAGTGCAAGCCCAAGTCACTTCAGTGGGGCTTGTGCAGGTGCAGTGTTTTAAGGAATGGATCCTAAATGTGGATTTTACTTATGCATCCAGCTTCACTGTGGTGGAGCGGAATGCCCATCACTAATCATTTCTTAATCAGCAAAATACAAGTGTAAGTTGACCAACATGACAACTCTAATCTTCCATCATCCTGACTTCAAAGTATCTCCATTTGATTTTTAAGTAAATCTAAAATGGTGTAAGTTTTCCTTCCCCACACTAATGGATTCTACCTCCCTCACCCCTCAATTAATGAGCACTTGAATATTCTTCCCTCTCAAATTAACTGTACCTGCTTTTGAGTAACTTTCTTCCCAAACCAAGCAACTCAATTGCTAGCTCTGCTTGGTTTGATTGGATTTTGCAGGTTTGACTAGAAAAGATGCATAGAAGTGGAGGTGTCGTCATGGCTGAGGTGGGGACAGAATGATGAGCAGGGATTTCTGCATACAACAAGTTCTTACCTGCCTCCTATTACTCACACACCCTCATTTACCCTGTGCAGATAAATCCTGGCTATTCTGGCCTAAGAATTCCATGAAAAGTATTCTGTGCATGCATGATGTCATAACTAGTTCTTGGAGTAATATTTAAAGTCAGTCCTTCTTTCTGCTTAAAACTAGGCAGACAGCAAACAATGTAATGCTTTGATTTTCTTTTCCACTTGTAAGGCCGACGGTGTCTTCAGGAATGAGCTTCTCTTATTACTTATTTCGGATATACAATACGCGTTACAAATTAATCCTCACAACCCCCCGTGAGGTAGGTATTACCCTCATTTTACAGATGAGGAAACTGAGGCACAGAGAGGTTACGTGACCTGCCCATGATCACACAATGGGTGCAGCCACACGAAGCACCCTGGGAAGGCTACCACTCCTTGGGCAGCTGTAACACATTCTGGGCCACCAGGCCATGCGATTCAGTGGCTTGTGTGCCCGGCGCACTCCAGAAATTCCCCCAGCCACATGCCGGGGTGAGCAGCTGGCTGCTATGCACTGCATCCTCGGGAAAAATTCCAAGGACACATCATGTAACAGTCTTCCCCATATGGGGTAGGGCTGCCCTAGGAATGGCTGCCTGTGCTCAGGGGCCCCTCCTGCCTCGCAGCGAGTTCCACGGTGGGTGCTGTCACTCACTGCCTGCTGCCATGTCACGGCCTGGACGGGAATTTGGTTAGGCCGGGGCAGGGATGTGGGGCAGGCCCAGAAGCCTGCTCATGTGCTTGGTGCCTCGGCCCACCCCAGCCATGGCGGGAACTCCAGCCATGGCCTGGCTGCCCTGGGGAGGGGGAAAGCACTCATCTACCCAGCTCCCCGCACCGGCCCTGCAGTGTGGTGTCTGTGGGTGCCTGCTACAGGGCCACACAGGGATCGGGCCCCAGCAGTGTGTGTGGAGACACCCCATGAATCAGTGGCAGAGCAAGGCCTACACTATACTGCTGGATTTCCAGCCCCTTGCTCAACTCACTAGACCATACTGCCTCATAAGAGTGAAAAAAAATATTCAGAAAGTTTCTGCTGTCACTAAAACTCCAGTGTCATTTTAAAACAAAACAACTCTCTTAAAAAAAATCTCACTGGTTCTCTTATTTTGTAGAATCTAAACAATCCTATCCCTTGATATCATATAGGACTATTTACTGTGAATCAATTTTAGTTATTTTTATGCAAGGGAGTAGTAAGAACTCTATAAATGGATTTAAAAGCCATTTAATTTTCCCCCCTTAGCTGAAGTCACCCTCACACTCCAGAGTATTAAATCACAGTTTTTCAAACCCAAATTCACTTTTATCACCAATACCATTTGCTTTTTACTCTTCACTCAACATGGACAGTGAAACTAGATTGGTCAGTTTTGTCTCTTAGCAGCAATGCCCTTGAACAATAATGTTGGGTTTAGGGTTTACAACAGTACAGAAAAAAAAATATTGAAATCCACATGGACATAAGTATTATGTTTGAATGGAATAATGAAAATCTGTATAACTACACTTCCAGTAACGTTAGGATTTGTACAAGTTAAACAAACAAACAAACCAACCTAGATTACAGGACTGAAGTGTCTCAGTGTCCCATTAAGACTAGATGCTAATACTTTGATCCTTTACAAAGCGGGCTTTATATATATATATATATATATATATATATATATATATATATATATATATATATATATATATATATATATATATATATATATATATATATAAAAATGCCATTTTCTAAATGTACCTGGGATGCAAAAATTGGATTGTCAGAGTAGTAGAATCCATTTACATTGGCACAACAAATTAAAGGTGGGACAGTGTAATACATTTCAATGAATAAGCACTGCATTATTAATAAAACTAGCCCACTGATGGGCAAGGTGAAACCATATTTGCTAACTACTGTTAGACCCTTTGTTACCCTCAGAATGTTTTCCTTGCTCTCTTAATGGTCCTGAACAAAATGATTTTCCTTCAGTGTCAGCCATTAGATGCTTTGCATATTGCAGATAATGGAGGCTCTCCACTACACCATCTGGGTCCGAAATTCAGACTTATAATGGTATCATTTTTGTTTAGGAAGCTCAGCAAAATCTCTAACAGAACTGAAGCTCAGTCATATTATATGCACGATAGGCAACAAACCTTTTGATGAAGAACCGTATACAAAAACAAAGTTACTAAAAGCTGCTTGGTTTTGTGTCTTCCCTTAGTAACATTTCTTGGACGCAGAGTGTTAGTGAGGGAGCAAACAGTGTTGCCACATGCAGTCAAACAAAAAACTGCTACTGATGGGGGTTTATTCTCCAAGGCCATGTAAAACTCCAGTTCACTACCAGTGTACCAATCGTTGCAAAGATTTGAAATAGACAATATAACAATAGGAAAACCTGCCTGAAATGAGATCTCTTTAAAAAGCTACAGAATAAATAGCCAAACAAGTAGATCTTTATCTCACAAGTAGTGAAATCCCCCAATGGTAATGGTCAAGTGATCTTATGGTCTTCAGAACAGGTATACTTCCGAGTCCACAGAAAGTCCTATTTATTTGGATTCCATGCATGTGCTTTCAGGTTCTACTGTAGGCTTTGGGTCCAACTTCTCTGGAAATTCTAGCTTCTCATTAATAGTCTCCTTTACAGGTAAATACTGAGAGATCTCATTAGGCTCCGTGAAGAAGGAGGGTGGAACATGCTAAAAAACAAATAATTTGATTAAATATATAGAGCTAACAAAAAGGTAGATTCCCCTATGCAAAATTTTAAAAGGCACAACCATTTAAAACTTGCATCTGTATTGCTGTTCTTTCAATTCACCTGAAGTGTCCTTAAGCTTGTTTTTGTATGGGTTTTTCCCCAAGCAACAGGGCAGAAGAAAGAATGGTTGTTTAAGAAACAGAAAAGCAACATCACACAAACCGACTGCTGGGCAAAACTGTAGCCAAAATTACTCTTCACTTAATTTTTTTTCTGAATTGATAGCATTCTTTAAACTGAAATTAAGTGACCAAAAAAAGCATTGTGGGATCCCAGGATAGCATCAATGGATGTTAACAGATGAGAGATTAGCCTGCTGGAGTTCGGGGTCAATCTGTGGGGACCACATGCAGTCACCACTTGAAGGGGCTGTATGATGACCAGGCAGACAGGCAAACATTCCTCCCTGCCGCACTCTGCCCCCTCCACCACTGAGATGTGATCGCTCCCCGGACCACTCCAGGTGCTCCAACTGGGACTCAATGGTCCTAACAGACGTGCACATGCACAGAGGCTGAGAGCACCCTAACAGATGGGAAGTGGCTACGTGGGTGCACATTTGTCTGCATCAGCAAGCATTTGCTCGCACGACGGGCTCCACGTTTGTCAGGATGATGCTGTGAGTGGGCGGGACAGGCAGGTGGCGAGTAAACATCCGGCAGCCACCTGACAGACAGGCAGATGGCTACCCATCCAGAGAGGGCTAAACTGAACTACTGTCTCATGTGTTTTCACCCAATGCCACCATCTTCAAAGGGATTGCTCTGGAGTAATTAACCAACGCTTAGTAAACAATTCTGTTAAGTGTATTAGAAAAAACAGATGTCAGTTCCCTTCCACTCAACTTAATTGGACTCAGGAGAGTTAAAATTAGTCCAACAGAATTCTGAATATGCTTCAGAAGCAAGTCAGGTCACATTTTAAAAATATATTTTCAGAGTGAAGTTGAAGTAAGCTGTTGGGGTTTTTAAAACTAAAAATATTCACACAAGCACTTTACATCCAAGTAAGCCAATTGAAAAAAAAAAGTTGCTTTACAAAACCCCTCCTCTCTGCTGGTGCCCATTGCTTTTAGAAGTTTGAAGGAGGAAGTTTTGTGAAATATCAACTTTAAGCCTTATAAAGTAACTTGCATCAAGAAGAGTATTCGAAGGCTGTTGGAATGTAGCCCACATTCTGCCTGTCCAGGCCTTCATCAAAGCACAGCACCTTTCTACTCAAACACTGGCATACTATGGTGTGTCTCATCTCTCAATAACTTCCAGTCAGACGTACCCAGTTTACAAGTCAAATCTGATGGTATTCCCCCACCTAGTCAGCTTTACGAAGACCTCCGGTCTCTGTGGAGGCTCTGACAGTTGACGTTCCATTATTCTTTGTAAACAGTATAGAGTCCCAAGTTGACACTCTTGCTCACAGACCATAAAACAAAAATGTGTCCTATTCCCCCTAATCAGTTTGGCACTAGACCTTCTGATGTCAATCGATTTCAGTACCCGTACCCCTCTCTAAAGTGTACCATCAGCCTATGGAAATCTCTGCCACGCCTCTAAGATTTATGTCTGTTCAAACAAAGGGAATAACCTGATGCGTGGGACTGATCAGAAAGGATCTCTCTTAAGAGCTCTGTGCAGCAGAGGAGGAGGGAGTTTTGACTTTCTGAAGCAATAGGTATTGGACAGTGCAACAGGTAAAACATTAAACAGACCCAAAGTTCTGACCAAATAGCCATAACAAATTAAAAGTAGCACACACAGAAAACAACAATTAACGCATCATACCGTTAAGCTTGATACTTTGCTTTCCCTAGACGTGTATTCCCGTAACATGTAGGACTTGTTGGACTAGCAAGAAACAAATGGAACGGAGTTACAGAAAATTCGCTAGTACTTTATATACAATTAAACTTTATAAATAAACCAAGTATATTTGAACTTGGCAGATTAAAGGCTTTTATTCAATATAGAGGGTTGCATTCAAGTTTATTATGGTGTTGAAAAAAAATAAAAATATTTAGCAAATTTAATCTGCCATCAAAGGCCATTTACCTGCATCGCAAGAACTGCAATCTAGAATACCCAATAAACCTAGCTCATGAGATGCCCAATTACAAATATTAACCCGGTCACCGAAGGAGAACAAAGTTCCTCCCAGCAGTATATCTGATAAGTGCCATATATTGTACAGGATGCTTGGTGTCCAGTGCCACTTTGACCTGGCAAGATATGCACCAAAATAAATTAAGTCTGGTTTACAGAGAATTTTTGCATCAAGGAGAATTATTTCAGCTAGGAGAGCTTTTTCCTAAACGGATATAATTGTACTGATGCAATCCCAGTTGTTGATGCAGTTCTAACCAATTTAACGATATTCTCCTGGTAGAACTTGCTTGTGTAGAATGTTAGAAAGGGGTTTATCCATAGAACTGCATCTGTAGTAGGGGTTTGCAGCAGTAGAACTACACCTGTTTTTATACAAAACTAGCTCCATTGATACAAAAGCTGGATGTAGACCATGTCCTCAGGTTTCTCAGAATGAGTACACTCTGCAGCACGACAGAAGACACAAACTAGCCAATCAATTATAAAGAGGCAACTAGTAGTCATTGTTTCTACAATAAAGTTTGTGCGATACATCCACAGAGAAACAGAGAATGAGAAACAGGATATGGCACCCACTTTTAAATACTATTGGCAACAGCGGGGGGAAAGGGGTCAGATTCTGATGCCTCAGACAGTCCAGTAAAACTGACTGCATCTCTAAATGCTCAGCTACAGATTTGGGGAAAAGAATATCACCAGAGATGGAAAATTCATCCCCCCCGCCCCTCCCTCTTAGATTATAAACCCTAGGGCAGGGACCATGTCTATTCCATTACTTTGTAAAGTGCCAGGTACATTGATGGCACTATACAACTGCTTGCTAATAAATAATAATAATACAATTCAGACTCCCATATATTTCCCTCAGTCTGAAGCTACTAAACAGAGGGGGTCTGACTTCCACAACCGGCCATCTTCTCTTAAGAAATCTGCTTGCCATAGAACTAATGAGTATGGCTTTTTTCAGGATAGCTGCATAAAATAGTGCTGAAACATGACTAAGTGGACTGCACATACATCCCTTTACAATGTTACTTTCACAACCCTTTTAATCATATAGCTTTCTACCCACATGGCTGGTTTAGCAAAATTGTCAAAGAAAATGATCACCAAATACACTGCTTGCCTCACAGTCATTAACGAAACTTCAGTATCCCTTTGCAAGTAAGCTAAACCTGTTGTAGAGAAGCATAAAATAAAGCACAGAGGATAAGGAACCCATCTAAGGTCACAAGAATGACGCAGTGGGAAAAGCTATGATTTTAAACTTGGGAATCCTTGCTTTCAGTTCTGTATTTTAGTTACTAAATCTCAATATTCCTATTTCTGTGGCAGGAGCATGAGAGGATCAGGCACATTTCATCTGCAGCTGGGGGCCAGAACACCAGGCTGGTACAAGGTATCTGGAGGCTGGCAGCCACTACAATAGAGAACAAGGGAGCATTTAACGTTTGCTAGTTCAGCACAATGGCTATCCCATACTTTTGTTAATTGCTGGAACTTCTGAAATACTGTCCGGTGAAGTAGAAATGCTGCAAGGGGAACACCATGCCTGCAACGGGAACATGAAACAGACTCATTTACCTCATGGTAAAGCCTCGTATCATTCATCCTGATAAGCACACCATCAACTCGCAAGAAAAACCTCAGTAACACAAAGAAGCTTGAAGGCATCACTCTCTGCAAAAAAACAAACAAAATACTTTTCACTTTGATGCAATTAAGACTGCTGCTATTTAGATTAGTTTATAAAATGAGTGGTATAGAGAAAGTCAATAGGAGTTATCTACCCTTCTCAAATAGTTCTTGAACTAAGGGACGCTCCATGAAACAGATGTTGCTGGTACATGAGATTGGGGGGCGGGAGAAGAGTGCCGCAAGTACTGATCATGCCAGCGGGGTCACGTGAAACTTCGGTTGTGTGCAGGGTTTAAAGCATTATTTAGCAATTTCTGCCACGATTTCAGTCACAGATTACAAAGCTCAAAATCCAGCCCCGTAATCCGTGAGTGAAACTGCAGCAGAAATCACCAAATAACGTTTTAAACCCCATGCACACAAGCAGAATTTCACATGACCCCACGGTACAATTGCTGCTCGTGGCACTTCCCACCCCCCATCTCATGTACAATTGTCCTAACTGGCAGCAGATTTAAAACAAAGTGTTTTTTTCACTCAATGCACAATTAACTTGAGGAATTTGTTGCCAAAGGATGTAGTCAATGCCAGTAGCATAGATGGGTTTAAAAAAGGATTGGATAAGTTCTTGGGGGATAGCTCCATTAATGGCTATTAACGAAGTAAATTGGGGGACATAACCTTTGACTGTCAGAAGCTGGGAGTGAACAGCAGGGAATGGATTACTCAATTATGTCCTATTGGGTATTTCTCAGAAGCAACTGTGTGGTCATTGTCGGAGGCAGGATACTGGGTTCGCTGGACCATTGGTCTGATCCAGTATGGCACTACTTATGTTATTATTATTATAAGCATTTGTATAGCGCTAGCTGTGTATCTGGCGCTTTACAGAACAAGATAGATGTGGTCCCTGCCTATGGCTTACAATCTAATATCCCAATGAATGACTAGCACATGCCTCAGTATTAACATTCCAGAATTTAGCAACTGATAATCTAGGCTCCCTTTTCAAAAATTAATGAACTTCTGAACTACACCGCAGGGTAATGCTATTATGTTCTAAACACAAACTCTTGGCTATTTCACATCAGTCTTCTGAACTGTCCAGTTCCCATTGCAGAGGCAACACAAAATGGGAGGAGGCAACTAATGAACTACATATTCAAGGTCTGTGTCTGGTAAACTGCTGTCGATGACCCAAAAGATTGGGGAATGCTAAGGTAGATGATTGTTGCTTATGATTCACAATGATCCTACCTTGGCAATGCAGTAAGGGGTAAAACGTTGCTCAGTGTAATCTCTGCTTTGGAATGGTGGTCTTCCACAAGATGGTCAAAATTTTAACGGCAATTGTGAATATCTACAGTCTACACTATCACCATTGGGCCGAAGATGGAATACACTTTGCACACATTTTTATCCAAATAAGAAAGGAAAATTAGGTCCTTACCTGGTGAATTTTCCTTCTATGGGAGATCCTCCTGGACGGTCAGTAAAAACTGTAGGGTTAGATCCCCGCCATGGACAGTAGGAGGCAGACTTCCTGATTTTTTCCCTGGTGCATGCTCAGTGGGGATCTAGCCGCTCAGCTCCAGTGTTTTCAAGCTTTATATGACACTGTTTAACCTATGCTGAACTGGGGAATTTTGTGGGACAAGATAAATATTTAATAACAATGTCAATCTTATTTGTAATTTCCCCGGAGCCACCGCCAACGGGGGGTGGGCCTGGTTTCTAAGTGGGCGCTAGGCTCAGCGTCCAAGTTCCAGGCACCTCAGAGATATATCTCACTCCGGGTGGGAGTGGCTGTCCAGGAGGATCTCCTATAGAAGGAAAATTCACCAGGTAAGGACCCAATTTTCCTTTCTCCTAGGAGATCCTCCTGGACGGCCAGTAAAAACTGTAGGCACATTCCCAAGCGGTGTCCTAATCCTGAAATAGAGGGGAGGGAAAGGGAGAGAGATGTCAAGCGGGAGGAGGTCAAGGGGACCCCTTATAGCACTGCCTGTAGAACCCTTCTTCCAAATGCTGCATCAGCTGATTCAAGCAGCGGGATCTTGTAGTGCCTAGTAAAAGTGTGCACTGAAGACCAGGTCTACCCGACAGATTTCCCCATAGGAGGCAGAATTTGTAAAGACCTGGGAAGTGGCCGTTCCCCATAGGGAATGGGCAAAGACCCCCATCGGGGTGCGTGTGTGTGTGCGCGCTTATTTTCAGCCTTGTAAGCCTCTGATGCAGAGGGTCATCCAGAGTGCAATAACTGCTTTGGATGCCCTCATGCCCCTTTGCTGAGGGCTGATGTCTTTCTGAAGGGGGCTGTCCTGTTTAGGTAGACCTTGGGTGCTCGCCTCACATCGAGCTTGTGCCAGACTTGTTCCTGAGGGTGAGTCGGTTTGGGGCAAAAGGAGGGGAGAACCACCTCCTGTTCTCTCTGGAAGCAGGTGTTGACTTTGGGACAAAAGGCCAGGTCTAGTCTAAGGACTGCTGAGGATTCCTTGAAAGAACAGAAGGAGGGGTCTATGGAGAGGGCACTGAGTCCAGAAACTCTTCGAGCAGAGGTGATGCCTATGAGGAAGGCGAGTTTGAGGGACAGATAATAGAGGGAGACTTCCCTGAGAGGCTCAAAGGGAATCTTGGTTGAGGCCCTCAAGACTAGATTCAGATTACACGTGGGGAATCAGTGAGCTACTGAAGGAGAGACAACTCTCGATGCCTTCAGGAACTGAACAATATGAGGGTGTTTAGCTACCTTGAGGCCTTGACAGCGCAGAGCACGCTATTCAGGGCAGCTACCTGCCTTTGAAGGGTATTGGGCTTTAACCCCTTGTCTAGCCCCTCCTGGAGGAAGTCTAGGACAACCCTTATGTGGGTCTTAGTTGGTGTAACGTTCCTGTGCTCACACCACCTGGCAAAAGTAGCTCAGGTGGACTGGAATATGCGTTTTGTGGCTGGCCGCCTGGATTGTAGCATAGTGGCCATGACTTGCTGGGAATAGCCCAGCTTCCTCAGAGCTCACTGTTCAACCTCCACGCTGTTAGTTTCAGGGCTTCTGGGTTGTCGTAACGGATGGGTCCCTGAGTCAGGAGATCGGGGTGACTGGAAGCCTCAGCGGGGGTGCTGAGCTCAGATCCTGAATGCTTGTGAACCACAGTCGTCGCGGCCAATAGGGGGCGACTAGAATGGTAGTCGATCATTCTTTTTTGATCTTTGCCACTGTCTTGCCTATTTGCGGAAAAGGTGGGAAAGGGTACGAGAGTCCTGGTGGCCAGGTCAGGTTCAGTGCATCAAACATTGCTCTTTGATAATTTGGGAATCAGGATACAAAGAGACTGATCTTTGCGTTGGCTGGTGTCATGAACAGGTCAATCTCTGGCTGTCCAAATGTCTTGACTATGGTGTCGAATGCTGCCGGGTGGAGTGGCCACTCTCCTGGGCCGATCTTTTCCTGCTTAGTCAATCCGCTTGGGTGTTTGTTTTTCCTGTGACGTGAACTGCCCAGATGGATGCCAGAATGTTTTCTGCCCACTTGAGAAGGACAGTTGCTTGTTGGCGGAGGGATTCGGAGCTAGATCCTCCTTGGTGATTCACGTATGCCTTCACCAGTGTGTTGTCGGTGTATACGAGGACGTGTTTCCCTTGAAGGGTCGGGGCTAGGGCTCGGAGGGCTAGGTAGATCACACGTAGCTCCAGCCAGTTGATGTGGTGGCGTTGCTCCCAAGAAAGCCATTTGCCTTGTGCCGTCTTGCTCTGAGAGTGAGCTCCCCAGCCCTGGAGGCTTGCGTCCATTGTCACTGTCGGGGTCTGAGAGTGTGATGCCTGGTTAGAATCAGTCTCCCTTTGTCCACCAGAGGAGAGAGTTCTTCAGCGGCGCCGGGACTATGAGCCACAGGTTTTCTCCCTGCACCAGGGAATCCTGCCATGGATGCAGGAACCGCTGTAATGGTCTGGAGTGGAATCTGGTCCAATGCAGGATTCCCAGGCAGAAGATCATGGCGCTGAGTGTCTTGAGTCTGGCCTTGCGTGCTCTCGAGATTTGATCAATGAGCCCTCGTAGTTTCTCTTGCCAGTGTGGGGTAAGGAAGACTTTGTACCTGTTGGTGTCGAGGATCACCCCCAGGTGTTCTAGAGTTTGGGAGGGGATCAGGTGGCTCTTCTTCAGGTTGATAATGAAGCCATGGCTTTGGAGGTACTTGATGGTTGTGCGGACATCCTTCAACGCTTGTTCGTAGGTGGCGAGGCCGAAGGGTAGCGCTGTGTATTGCCAGTGTTGTTGGGCATATGTGAACCTGAGCCATTTCCTGTGCGATGGGAGGATGGGAACGTGAAGGTACGCTTCCTTGAAGTCAAGGGAGGTCAGCCACTCGCCTTGGGTGATCGCTATGCGGATGGACTGAAGGGTTTCCATCCTGAACTTTCGTACCTTGACCGATTGGTTGAGGATTTTGAGGTCGAGGACTGCTCGCCATTCCTCTGACTTTTTTGGGACGAGGAACAGGATGGAGTCTGGATCCGTGGTCGCTGGGTGGCACAGGTTCTATGGCTCTGATGGCTTGGAGTCTGGTTATTTCTGTTTGCATTGCAGATTGCTTGTCCAGATTGTTTGAGACCAGGTGAGAGACAGTAGGAGTTTTGAGGGAAGTGGGAGAACTCGATAGCGTATCCCCTCTGGATGGTTTGGAGGACCCACGCATCTGCTGTAGAGTCCAGCCATCTCTCTGCGAAGAGCTGCAGCCTGCCTCCTAGGGTTGCAGGATCCTGAGGGGCAAACTCCATAGTCATGTGTCCGTATTGGGTGTCCAGGGCCCCGCGAGTGCTGAGCTGTGTTTCGTGGTCTTTTTCGCTTGTTCCATCTGGGCTTGTATTTTTCCTGGTTTCCGCTATGTGAGTAGAAAGGTCGTCTGCTGCTACCTGCTGGTGAATATCCTACACTGAAGGGACAAAAAGGCTGCTTTGAAATCCCAAAGCTTTGTAAAGTTTGCCTTTTGGACATATCTTCAGCGTCTGTGAGGACTCTGTCCAGGCAGACCCCAAAGAGTTTGGCCCCTTGAAAAGGACCCCCTACTAGAGTATTTTTGGCTGTGAGGTCCCTTTTCCAGGACCTGAGCAACAGGTGGTGGGTTGCTACATTGAATGCCGCCGCACGAGAAGCCCAGCAGAGGAGATCAGTGGAGGAGTCTGCTATAAAGGAGGATCCTTGTCGTCTTCATAGAGACCTGAGGATCCCTGGCTCGTTTGATCCAAGTCATAAGGGCTCTAGAGAAGTATGAGGTGACGATGGCCATTTTTATGAAAGAGGCTACTTCCTCAAAATTTCGCCTTAGGCTACTCTATTCCTTTGTCAGTAGGGTCTCTAGGGTAGCACTCACCCTCTGTGGGGAAAAGCGAGTTTCTAGCGAGGGATGCTGCTGCGGCATCCACTTTAGGGATGGTGAGGAGGGCCTCCTTGCTCTTAGTGAGCATGTAGAGGGATTCCTGTGTTTTATTCATCCTGCGAGCCTTGTTGGGAGAGCTGCCATTCCTTTTTGATAATTTTTTCGTAAGTCTTATCTAGAATCATCCCCCTGTCTCTAACTCTAGCTCGTGGGATATATTCTCTCTCTTCTTCCTCTTTGGAGGATTCTGAGGAGTCGCGCTTGTCTTTTTTCTCCCTGAGGTGAAGAGCTTTCACGACCAGCTCAAAGATCTGGTCTCTGTATTTACCGGGAAACTGCCTGTCTGGGTCAGAGGGGGCTTCAATCCCCGGCTCCTCTATCTCACCCTCCTCGAGGGAGGAGTGACTGACCTTTTCCTCAGAGGGTTCGTGATTCCCTGAGGCATGGGACTCTGACGCCTCCTCCTCCCCTTCACTGACTGCTCTGGAGGGAGCCTCTTTTCCTTTTCTCTTTGCCTTGGCTGCAGCCTCTTCATCTCCGGACGAATGGATAGATCTCACCTCCTCAGAGGCTGACCCCGAAGAGGAGGGGGAGTCCAGGGGTCTAGATGTCTTGTGTGGCTTTTTGGGCAGCAGGAAGCTTCCCTTTGCCCAGCACCCTTGGAGCGACCCTTATAGGGGCAGGCTTTCTTGGGCTTAATAGGAGATCTCTTGCGCTTGTCATGCTTTAACTCCCATGAAATCTCCTTAAGAACCTCCATGCGAGGATCTGGGGCCAGGGAAGAGGTACGCAGCGGACTTACCAGTTGGTGCGGATGCCTGGTCCGGTGCTGTGCCCGTGTCTGATGCCGCTATCCTCCTGGTGGTGGCCATTTCCTGCTGGCTGCTGTTCCTTTTAGTTTCGGTTTCCCTGCAGCCGTTTTTCTGGGCGGCCTGTGGGGGGGGAAGGAGCAAGCCTGGGCCTTGCCTGCTGCTCTGTGTTGGTCTGGAGCCAGCAGCAGGTTTCGTTTCTCCCCTGAGCCAGCTCTCTCCGGGGGAGCGGAGAGAGCTGGCTCAGCCGGTGCCGCACTCGGGCAGCGAGCCCTCTTGGAGGGAAAAAAAAAAAATCAGGAAGTCTGCCTCCTACTGTTCATGGCGGGGATCTAACCCTACAGTTTTTACTGGCCGTTGAGGAGGATCTCCCAGGAGAAAGATCAGATGCATCCTCTAACAAGATACAGCCCGTAAGACTGCAACACAGATCAGTACATTGCTAGCAAAGGGGCTAGTGTGACTAATCAAACATTAGTGAGAAATCCTGTCCCTACAGTTCATTTATGGATCTTTCTAGATTTCTTAAGAAAGGAAGAACAGTTTGGTTGTTAATAGTAATGCTTTACATTCAAAGTACTTCACAAACCTCAGGCAAATAATCTCAATTCTCTTTTGAAGTATGCAAGAAAAACTGAAAAAGTTAAATAGTATTTTAAAGGGACATAGTCAAAGCAAATCCCATTTAAGCCCTTTTTAAATTCAAAATTACTCAATTGCTTAAACTGAAGACGTTTAAAACATAAGTTGCCAGGCACTATGCCTACTTCTTATTTTAATATCCAACTCAACAGAAGTATTTCTGTGCTGGTACATCGAAAAACAAAAGTGCCTAAACTCACTATTTTTACACTTAGGCTTGAAACACCATGATCATGAAGCTCATCTTCAAACAGCAAAACCTCTTCAAAAAACATAATCTGTTCCCTGGCTTTCAATTTTTCGGTATCTATATGATCTGTTGTAGGAGAAACCTACAAAAAAAGATTAAGAACAGTTAGCACAGTTAAGCATAAGGTATCTGCTGTTCATATTTTCCGGTAAGAAAAGTTGCACACTCCATCTATCTGTACTTCCATGGTGCTCAAAAGTCAGAAGACCCAATCCCAGACTTGCCTTTAACTTTAAAGCTTCTCCTAGCAATGTTCCTTTGTAGTCTGTTGTATATGTCCAGTCATATGGTTTAAGAACTTCCTTGGTGTGTTCAGCTTCAGACCTCCACAAAAAGGACAAATAAGCTAATAAATACTGGATATTACAATACCATACGCATAAAGAATGCATAAATATAAATCCAATACTGGAAGGCTTTAAACAAAATGTCCTACAAATGCAGAATTAGTTTATCTGTGCAAGAATTGTACAATCAGGGCAAATTTCCTTCAAATTTAAGACTAATGAAGAATCAACTGCCGTAATGCAAGAATTTATTTATTTATTTGTTTATTTATTTAATGATTTATACCCCGCCCCATCTAGCCTCACGGCAGCTCGAGGCAGCTTAGAGATATATAAAAAGGGGGTGGGGGGTTTACAAAAACATTAAATACAATAAAAAGAGGCAAGACCCACTGGCTAAAAAATCCCACCCCCTATTCCTTTACCACCACCCCCTCCAAAGGCCTGGATGAACAGCCAGGTCTTACAGGCATGGCGGAAGGCCAACAATCTGGGGGCCAGGCGAGCCTCCTCTGGGAGGGAGTTCCACAGCCATGGTGTGACCACCGAGAACGCCCATTCCATCGTGACCCCCCGGTTTACCCGGGGTACCTTCAAGAAGGTGCCCCGGCGGATCGCAGAGATCGCTCCAGGGTCCAGGGAGCGAGACGATCTCTCCGGTAGGAGGGGCCCAGACCGTGTAGGGCCTTAAAGGTCAACAGCAGCACCTTGAATTGGGCCCGGAACGCTATAGGCAGCCTGTGCAGAGCCCGGAGCACTGGTGTAACGTGCTCCCTATGGCCCGTCCCTGTCAGGAGGCGGGCCACAGCATTCTGCACCAGCTGCAGCTTCAAACCATCACCAAAGGCAGTCCCACATACAGCGTGTTGCAGTAATCCAACCTAGAGGTGATGAACGTATGGATGAGGGTGGCCAGATCGGAGTTTGAGACATACGGCTGGATCCTCTGCACATAATGTAATTGGTGAAAGGCTCCCTTTGCCATTGCCTCCACACCTGACAATCCAGGCGGAGCCCAGAGTCCAACAGGACCCCCAAACTCCGCACCTGCGGGGCCAGTGGGAGATGGCCCCCCTCCACAAGTGGGGCCATCGCCTCAGCTGCCCTAGCCACCTACATCACCTCCGTCTTATCAGGGTTCAGCCTCAGTCTGCTCAGCCTCATCCAGTCGTTCATTGCTGTCAGGCACTGGGAAAGCAACTGAGACTGCAGGACCTGGGTCTGCTGAAAAAGAGAGGTATAGCTGGGTGTCATCAGCATACTGGTGACAACCCACACCAAACCGTCTCACAACCTCCCCCAGGGGTTGCATGTAAATATTAAACAACAATGGAGACAGAATGAAACCTTGCAGTACGCCACAAGCAAGATCCCGGGGACGAGATGTTTCTTCCCCCAGCACCACCCGCTGGGTTCTCCCCAAGAGGAATGAACAGAGCCATCCTAGGACAGTCCCGCCGACCCCACCCCAGGGCCCACAGCCACCTGAACAGCAACCCATAGTTAACTGTATCAGATGCTGCCGAGAGATCCAACAGGACGAATAATGTCGAACGTCCCAAATCCATCTCTCGGCGGAGGTCGTCCACCAAGGCCACCAATGCAGTCTTGGTGCCATATTATCCTGGACGAAATCCGGATTGAAAAGGATCCAGGAAACCGATGCCATCTAGATGGCACTGGAGTTGCTGGGCCACCACCTGTTCAATAATCTTCCCTAAAAAGGGGAGGTTAGAGACAGGCCAATAGCTAGCGAGCGCGTCAACATCCAAAAACGGTTTCTTAAGCAGGGGCCGCACCACCACCTCCTTGAGGCAGCCCAGCACCCTGCCCTCCTGTAGGGAGGCATTGATCACACCCACCAGCACCATCCCAACATCTCCCTGGCGGCTTTCACCAACCAGGACGGGCAAGGATCTTATTCACAAAAGGTGGCCCTAACAGACCCCAGTGCTCCCTCGGCATCGGCCAGCGTCACTTCCTGAAACTGATCCCACAAAGATGGACCAGATGGGGCATTCATAACCCCTAGTTCTCCCTCTTCTGCGTCAATCCCGACCCCGAACTCATGCTGGATCCAAGCAATCTTATCTGTGAAGTAGTTCACAAACTCCTCACAGTGGGCTTGAGAAACATCCCCTTCCAGGCGTGGGGAGGCCAGATTGACCAGCCCCCTCACCACCCGGAAAAGTTCCGCTGGACGTGACTTCGCAGCAGCTATGAGGGTGGCAATGAATTCCTTCTTTGCCGTCCTCACGGCCACAGCATAGAACCACAAACGGGCCTGATGCCATAGCTGATCGGATTCAGCACGAGAGCGGCGCCAGCGGCGCTCCAGACACCGCCCCTCCTGCTTCATACACTTCAGCCCCTCAGTAAACCAAGGGGTCCTACGGTGGTGAAGCAGTGGCAGCCACCCGATCGATGGTCTCCTCCAGCAAGGCATTCCAAGCTAGGACGAGATCATCAGCTGAGCGGCCATCAAGGTCTAAGGACACTTCCCCCAGGGCTTCTTGGAACCGCTATGGTTCTCCCACTTTCTGGGGGCTTTCATGCAATAGGAGTCTGGCCTGCAGGAGGTAATGATCCATTCATGACAAGGGCATAGAACTCACTTCCCCCACCACTGGATCACCCGCCTCAAGGCCGGAGCAGAACACCAAGCTGAGCATATGCCCCCCCTTGTGCGTAGGGCCCCTAACCATCTGAGACAAGCCCATGGTTGCGATGGCGGCCATGAACTCATGCTCCGCACCCACAAGGCCGGCATCGGTGTGTATGTTTAGATCCCCCAGTACCAAGGGCCTTGGGGAGCGCAACACCACCCTCGACACTAGCTCCGCTAGAGTGGAGAGGGATGCTGCTGGGCAAGGAGCACGGTACACCAGCAGCAATCCAATTCTGTCTCTGGCCAACTCAAACACAAGATGGAGATCCTAGAACCCTGGAACTGACTGCACCGGATACCTCCTAGCAGTCAAAAACTCCTTAAAAGCCATAGCAACACTGCCCCCACCCGTCCCCTAAGCCGGGGCTGGTGTTGCACAGAGTACCCTGCTGGAACCAGGTCCGCCAAAAATCAGACCCGCCTCTCCGTTCAGCCAGGTCTCCATGAAACACGCGAGATCCGTGGCCCGATCCAGGATTAACTCCCGGATCACTGATGACTTATTGACCACAGATCTCGCGTTCAACAACACAACTCCCAGCCTAAGGGGCCCCAGACCTTGATCCATCCCCACACCTGAGGGGGAGCTGACCCTAGGGACACGCTCCAAACACCTCGACCCCCAGGTCTGTCTTACCGACCACTTCAGTTATACATGATCAGACCAAGGCTCTTCGCTTAATGCTGTCAAGTGTTGTATATTATAGGCTTTGTCCACTAAGACACTGATGAAATGAATTTTATGTCAAAAATATTATTCATATTTCTAAAGCAAGATGGTCTGCTGATAGAGAATGAGCTATGAGTGTACCATCAGACACTTCATCTCACGCATAATCACAGGTGATTCCTCCCTTGGGTGCTTTCAGACAAGCAAGTCGATTGGGGGAGGAGGGGCTGCGTGGCCTCCACATAGCTCTGCTACAGAGCACCCATACAGGTGGACTGCATGGGGAGCAAAACAAGTGGGCAGCTTCCAGCGTGGCTACCACGGTCAGAGAGGCTGACACTACGCACTCCCCGTGCCACGGACCACGGGGGAGGGAGAAGCGTGCTGGGCTGGCCTTTGCAAGTGACATGTTCCAGGCATAAGTGCTGGGGAACCCGGGCTTCCCAGCACTCCCAGTCAGGGCTTGCAACTTAAAAGCCACTCCCACTGCCCACAGCACCTATAAGCAGCCAGCCTGTCTGCTGGCATAGCTGGCTGCTGCCATTCATACGGGCAGGGGCCATGTGGCCACCCATTGCCACGGATCTATATGGCTTGCCCTGCATGGTGCACTCCATGTATCCCGGCAAGGATCTGCGAGTAGCTCTGCAGCTTGGAGATGTGCATCCTGCTGTTCCACCTTCAGACGGGCGGTCAGATCCATGGCTCGTGGGTGGCCATGTGGGGTAGCATCTCGTCTGAAAACACCGTCACATTCCATACATTTCTAACATCCCTCCCAGCAGTCAGACGACTATAGGGACTAAACACACTGCAAAATATCTGCACTTTATGAGACTTCAAGACAAAGTTCTAGGCAAGTTTAAACAAACAATGGCAATCTTGGGTAACAGGCATATACAGTTGTACCTATTTCACAGATGAGGAAATTGCGGCAAAGTTTAAGTGACTTTCAATATCAAACTGGAAGTGGCAGATCCACACATAAAACAGAATTAAAACATAGATCCCTAGCTTTAAGCAATATACCTCTCCCCCATTACACTAGCATTCCCCGTGTTAAATTGGCAGTACTGTGCTCACCTGCTCTCTTGCCATTCCTCTGCACAAGCCACTTTAATCATACCTTGACAGTTATTTACACATTTTAAAGCATCTGCTGCATTGAACTCAATTCCAAAGCCAGACTCATGCTGAATTTTTAAGAGATTGTCTCCAAACATCATTTCTGGGAGGGAAGGCATGTGCAGTTCACCAGCTAATCTGCAGAGGGGGAAAAGATTTTGTATTAATATAGCCCATGATTTCTTAGCTCTCTCTACACTTCAGAGACTTTGTAATTGCACCAGCTATCATTCAATTTAAGAAGTCACATTCTCTAGCCAAATATTTAGATCAGAGTTTTACAAATTTTTGATACCTGGGGGCACACTTAAAATTGGGGGTACGCTTCACTCTTACATTTGAAATTTTGTTTATATTTATATAAATATATATAAGCAGTGGAAGCATGCCTCAAAAAAATACTTTCCTTTCTTTTTTGTATTTTAAACATTTACAATACTTATATATGCATATTATACAATTTTATATAGTATATATAATATAAATATTATACATGTTTAATACACAAAAAAGCAAAGTATTATATTTTTTAGGCACATTTCTATCGCTCTCGCAGTGCACCCTTTGGGAATCACCGATTTAGATCATTATCTTAAAATGGAGCAAGACAGACATCAGTTTTGCACATGATGCACTATGAAGCTTAACTTCTCTAATTTAAAGTTTGACCTTTCTGCAACAGTGTCAACTAGAATAGCTTCCATTCTTCAAAACATTCCAATAGCTTTCCCCTCTTCTCCCAGTAGCAAAGGAAAGCATCTCAAAGGTCAAGAGATATTGGGCTTGATCCTATGGTCTGTGGATTCCACACACAGCTGCGCAGGAGTCGCACGCATCGCACTGCCAGCAGAGCGTGCCATGCAGAAACTCCACACATGCGCAGCCTTGCACGGGGATCCATGGGTCATGGGACTGAGCCCATTGTCAATTAGCATTATTTTAAAACAAGGGTACAGAAGCTTTTCCTTCCTGTAGGTCACTTTGAAGTTAGTACAATCACAAGCAAGGCAGACAATTGAATTGTGGGCGCTCAGGATGGGAGAAGGAAGAAGAGAGTTCAGATCATGGACCTGTGCCATAGATCCATCCCTTATCCTTGCGTGCGTGTCTTCCTTTCTGCTCTCGTGTAGGGCAAGATCCATGGGCCAGACCCAGGAACTAGAAAGAAAAGAGAGCTGAAGGCCAGATTTGGCCCTTGGGTCCCTTGACTCTGCTTTAGATCAAGCTACAGGTAAGAATGTTTGGCAAGTAGAAACTGTATTTACAAGTATATTGGAATTATTGTGCTTTATGGCTTGTGAGGAGAATCTGCCTAAGCCTTAGAAGGAGGGCTGTGGTTCAGGTGGTAGTGTGCATGCTTTCCATGTATAAGGTCCCAAGTTCAATCCTCAGCTTCTCTGATTCAGGAGCTCTAGTAGCCAGCCTGGGTGAGGCCTCTGCCAAAGACACTGGAGAGTTGGATTTGAAACACTGCTGTCCTTGTCAAGTTGTGACAATACTGGGCTAAGATGGACCATTGGTCTGACTCAGTTAGGCAGCTCCTTATGACATTCTGGCTGAACTCTAACTACTGACTTTTTTCTACACACAAGGTTCAAGATGTCAGATTAAATAAGATTTTATATCAGTTACAGATATTCCATTTTTTTTCTACAGCCATAATTTTAACCTTCACACAGAATTTAAGGTGTTAGACTAATTCCTGTACCACTACTAAATATTACGTATCAGTAAGAGACCATAGGATTTAGTTTTTTACCATTGAGGTTTACAGTTTTGCCCTTCTGCAAGCTTGGACAACATATCTGAAAGACCACTTCCTTTTCTATGCTCCAGTATGGCCTGCGAGGTCTGCCGGGAGCACCCTCTTGCATATAATTTCAGTGCATCATGTTCACACACTGAGAAGCACTCTCAGTGGCTGGTCCACCGTTGTGGAATTCCCATCCCCTAGAGGTTCAACAAAGCCTGAGCATTTTCTGGAAACAGTGGTAAGGCTTTTTTGTTTATCCAAGAATTTGGCAGGCGTTTGGGAAAGTTGGAGAGAGATTGTTAAATGGTTTTATTTATACATAAATAATGTTGTAACCTGCCTTGAGCCCATGGGACAGGATATAAATGTAAGTAAAATATACATTCTGACACCAAGATCTATAGTTAACATGAGCTGCTTTCCCTCACCTCTCTTCCCAATTTTAAACACCAAGGTGGCTGAGATTGCATTTCTCCATTGGAGGTTCTTAACAATCGCCTCCACACTCACATGCTACGCTTCACCAAAAATTCACCTGCACTCCAGCTGCAAGATGCTCTCATAAAAAAGACTGAATTACAAAATGTAGGCAAAAGATAGGAAACTACCGCTGATTGGATTTACAAGAATCTTGTAGCTTGACATGACCACAGATCAATTAAGGTTTCAAAATCCTCTAGCGCAGCAGGCATCACCTAGAATCAGACAATGGCTCTGGACACATAAAGGGCAAGAGACAAAGAGTGCAATCCACCTCCCATTGAAGTCAATGGCTAAACTCCCATTGACTTGTATGGCGCTGGATCACGCTCAAAGTGGATAATGGTAACCATCTTCTCATAATGAGAGTATGTAAGCTTTTGAGCTTCACAGAGTTCTTCCTCAGGCTAAACAAATAATGATGGAAAGTCTCTGCATAGCTCAAAGTGATTAAGTATTTGCTGGCCAGTAACGATTTTTAAAAACACTGTCATGGAAGGTCTTCACGCTTTCTCCACTGGGCAACTTCACTTTTGGAAATAAATCAGATTCACCGTCGCAACCTGAAGCAGCCATTCCCGTGGAATCCGGCCACTGACGCTGTATTGTAGAGGCTCCTGGCGGTAGGCGCACTACTACTATCCACCCCGACCCCTAAGGTCTTTAGACACCACCTGCTTCTCCTCCAAAGCACAGGAGGTACCCCCCACACACCTCTCTCCCACCCTCCTGCCCCTGGGCATTCAGTGAACAGCTCACACCTCTCGGCTCGGGCCGATTTCATGATGTGTGTCCGCGCGGCACTAAGTCTCCACGGTCCGAAGGTGAAATCGCGCCGGCTGCTCTGGAACCCGGGCAGCATGGTGGTGGCTCACGGGGCCAAGCCCCGCGGAAAACCAGCTACCTTGCTCCCCCCCTCAATAATAATAATAATAATAATAATAATAGCAGCGGCACCGCCAGGACCGCCACGGATCGCCTTACACTTCCGCTTCCGGGTTCGCCAAATTACGGCGTCGTAACGTCAGGGCAGTGAGGGAGGAAAGGGGTGGGCGAGGTGGTTGTCATGTGACACCAGCCTTGGGAAGCCGGGTACTTGGGCGCCATGCGAGCGCTCGTGGCGCTGTAAAGTTTCCCCAGCGTCCAGTAGCTCTTGAAGTGCCCTGGCCTTGCCCGTCGCGTGCAGTGCAGAACACGGTGGCCTCCTGCCACCCCTCTGACGTGCATAGGGGACCCCCCCGCCCCTTCCGTGAGAGCGGTAGCTCGGAGCATATGGGGACTGAAAAACAGCTGCAGTTGCGTGGTTGGTGGGACAATCAGGCTAGGTACCCCCCTGCATGCCTGAGCCCCACCGTGAACACAAAGCCCTGTTTAGAAGCGTGACTCTCCCAGAACATCCATTGCGGTTACACGTAATGGGGCTTGCCACGCTATTTCACCATGCTAAACTGGTTCCTTACATGCAGGGTCCCCATGCTTCAAGTGAGAGAAACCCAGTAGCAAGCAATTACCACATAACCTTTCTTGCTGGTCCCCAGTCGGATGTTGACTTTGGGACCAGCCTTGAAATTTGCAAGGCCCGGGATGAAAATAAAATGCATGGTCCTACCCTCCATGCTTTCTGGTATTACAAAAACAAGTGGTGTACTTCTCTCTCTGTCACACAAACACACACAGGAAGCAGCCACCCTGCCGGCTGAAAGCCACAGCGGGCCCTGTAGGAATAGCCCATCCCGGGACTCCTCTCAGTAACACGGGACCACCTGAGGCTACCAGGACTGGTCCCTTAGACTGCAGGGCCCAGGCTATGGTCCCTATTAGGACTGCTTAAAGCTGGCCCTTGTTGGCTATGATCAGGACAAAAATGTCACTTATAAAAGCAATGTTGTTTTCTGCTGTCTGTTGCACGTGTAGGTGATTTTATTATGACTCCTGACCTGCAAGGTGCGAATAAAAGGGAGCATATATTTAGAGAACACACAATTAACCTGTGGTACCCATTGCCATGAGATGCTGAAAACCACTAGTATAACTGGGTTCAAGAGAATCAGACAAATTCATGGATAATAGCACCATTGATGGCTATTAGCATGGATGATCAGGCACTACCTCCCTGCATGCTCAAGTTGTCCCTAAATTCTGATAGACAGAAGCTGGCTGTTAACAACATGGGACTGATTGATTACTCTATGGCATTTCCTTAACATTCTGCTATATTGTGATGTTGGTTACTCTGAAGGTATGATATAAGGCTGGATCGACGTTTGGTTGACCCACCAATATATCTACTTAGGCTCCTGTGATTAGCCCGTTGACCTCAAGGCACCTACTGATCCTGTATTGCACTAAAGCCAGTGGGACTTTTGTCATTGCCACAGCTGGAGACCTGGCTGGACGAGAGGTCGGGACCAATTTTGGCTGACCTCGTTCCACCTGCACCAGCCCAGATTGGCGGGGCGTAGTCATTGTTTTTAAGGAAGGCTTGACCGCTCTGAGGTTTTTGGTGCAGACCAAGTCTGGAATAGAGGGCCTCCACCTCATGTTTGATTTGGCCACTAACGGACTGGGGGATCCAGCCAGGGACAGATTAGGGGTGTTTGTGTACTGTGCGCCCCACTGCACTGCATCAGCTCAGACTAGCTGCTCTGATCTTGGATTTGGCCTTGGAGGCCCCTAAACTTGTTCTCTTGGGGGATTTCAACATCCATGCCACGGTCAGATTGCTTGGGGCTGAGCAGAAATTCATGGCCGATATAGTAACCATGGGTCTGTCCCAGGTGGTGGTTGGCCTGACACATGCGTGGCATACTCTGGACTTGGTGTTCTGCACCGACCTTGAGGCAGGGGGTCCGATGATTGGAATTGGTGTTTGTTCACCCTTGCTGTGGGCCATTACCTCCTTTGGGCCTGCATTCCAGTGCACCTACCTGACTGTGGGAGCAGGGGACCAATTAGGATGGTCCAGCCCCTGAGACTATGGAACCAGCTGGTTTAACGGAATGCTCCGGGGGATGTTCTTGTTGACCTCGATGGCCATCGATGAACTCATGGTCTTCTGGAATGGCTGGCTGGTGGAAGCCATTGACCGTGTGGTTCCCAGGCATCGGCTTAAGGTGCTTTGCTACCACAGGTTCCCATGGTTTACGGAGGATCTGGGGCAGCTGAAGCGTGAGGGGAGGTGTTTAGAGTGACAGTGGCACCATACGTGCACCCAAGATAACCGATTGCGTCATAGAGCATTTTTGCAAGCCGATGCTGTGGATGTTTGAGCAGTGAAGAAATGTTTCTTGCTGCTCTTATAGCATCTGCTCAGTTTCATCCGACAGAGTTGTTCTGGGTGGTGAGAAGTCTGGTCGGTCCAGCCTCTCTCCATCTGGAACTGGATTCGTCCAAGGCCCAATGTGACATGTTTTTTGACATACTTTGCAGATAAAATTGCTCGCATTGTGCATGACTTTGGCTCTCCCATTTTGGAAGCAGTAGCAGAGCCAGGGGTTAGGAATGCCCTGTCTAGTCTGTATTTATGGGATGACTTTCAATTGGTGACAGCCGCCAAGGTGATGTATGTACTTGGATCTGTTCAGGCCACAACTTGTGAGCTAGATCCTTGCTTGTCCTGGTTGGTGAAAAACACTATGGAGACTTTGGAACTGGTGTTTGTGGGGTATCAATGCCTAACTTCGGGAAGGGAGGGTACCGGACTGCCTCAAGGAAGTGGTGGTCCGGCCCCTCCACAAGAAATCATCACTTGATGTTGATGCCCCCGTAAACTACTGACCTTTCTTAACACCTTCCCTTTTTAGGAAAGGTTATTGAATGGGTAGTGACCTGTCAGTTGCAGGCACATCTGGACTGACTGGTTTCCTTGATCCCACGCAGTCTGGCTTTTGTCCAGGTTATGGCACGGAGACCACGCTTGTGGCTTTGGTTGATGACCTCCTCGTAGAGTTGGACCAGGGTCGTACGACCCTGTTGGTCCTTCTAGATTTATCTGCAGCCTTCGATACCATGAATTATGAGATGCTGGTGACTCGCCTGCAAGAACGGGCTGGGGTAGACGGTACCATCTTGCTGTGGTTCCGTTTATACCTGGCGGGCAAGTCACAGCAGGTGATACTAGGGGGCTGTACATTGTCCCCTAGATATCTCCCATGTGGAGTCCCACAGGGTTCCATCTTGTCCCCTCTCTTACTCAACATGTATATGAAGCCACTCGGGGAGGTCGTGTGCAGCTGGGGAGTCCGCTGCCATCAGTATGTGGATGATACCCAGCTGTACTTATCATTTTCAGCTGATCCAGAGCCCGCAGTCTCGTTGCTGTCCCGGTGTCTGGCTGCTGTGGGTGATCAGATGAGGTATAGTCAATTGAAACTCGATCCCAACAAGACAGAGGTGTGGGATCTGCAGGAGGGGGAAAACCCCTGAATTGGGGGCTGGCGGGTGTCCATCCTCCATTGGTTCCATCTGTGCGGTTCCTGGGAGTGCTCCTGGATGCGCAACTGCGCCTGGATTTGCAGGTGTGTCAGCCATGGCCAGGGGCACCTTTCACCAACTGCATCTGGTGAAGAGACTCCACCCATATGTTTCAGACTCTAATCTCGCCACTGTCATCCATGCATTTGTCACCTCGAAGCTAGACTATTGTAATGTGTTCTACGTGGGGCTGCCCTTGGTGATGGTCCGGAAGCTGCAGCTAGTACAGAATGCAGTGGCTCACCTACTTATGGGGATGGGCCGCAGGGAGCATATAAAACCTGTGCTCCATGCATTGCACTGGCTTCCTATTGTCTTCTGGGCCTGATTCAAGGTGCTAGTTTTGTCTTAGAAAGTCCTAAACGGCCTGGGCCCGGCTTATCTGAAGGATCAACTCACTCCCTGGGCTCCTCTGGGTGTCCCTTGCGGTTGTCCGGGAGCACCCTCCTAGAGGTCCCATGTTATAGACAGGTCCGCACAGACAGGCCGGTGTTCTTGGTGGCCACTCCATCGCTGTGAATTGCCCTCCCGGGAGAGATCCATCTCAGCCCAAATCTTCTTGCCTTCCATTGGCAATGTAAAGCCTGGCTCTTCTATCAGGCATTTGGCGAGGGAGGGGATGGGTTAATGGGCTGAGGTGGGTGTCCTTTTGCACAGTATTGGTTTCATACTTCCTTTTTAGGGAAGGTTATTGAGCAGGCGTTGGCAATGCAGCTCCAGGCGCATCTAGATGGTATCGGTTTCCTGGACCCGTTTCAATCTGGGTTTCGCCCTGGCTATGGCACCGAGACGGCGTTGGTGGCGTTGGTCGACGATCTCCGCCGGGAGATGGATGCAGGATGTTCAACATTTCTCATCCTGCTAGATCTCTCAGCCGCTTTTGACACCGTGGACCATGGGCTGCTGTTAAGATGGCTGCGTGACCTGGGGGGTCTGAATGGGACCATTCTTGAATGGTTCCGTTCATTCCTCTCGGGGAGAAGCCAGCGGGTGGTGCTGGGGGATGAGACATCTTGCCCCTGCGCTTTACCATGCGGCGTTCCGCAGGGTTCTATTCTGTCTCAGTTATTGTTTAATGTATATATGCAGCCCTTGGGGGAGGTCGTGAGAGGGTTCAGGGTGCATTGTCACCAATATGCTGATGATACTCAGCTGTACCTCTCCTTTTCAATGGACCCAGACCCTGCTGTCTCGGTGCTATCCCAGTGTTTGGAGGCCATGGCTGAATGGA
>QEPC01006436.1:479844-506187 GCA_003113815.1 Sphenodon punctatus | reverse complement strand
CCCCACGCACGGAGCAACCGGGGGAAACGGTGGTTACTATGTGGGTGTGGATGAGTGGTGGGTGAGTGGGGATGCGTGTGCAGCCGTGTGCATGACCCACCCATGCACTGGCATGCCCACGGACTCCCCACCCAGCAGAGCCATGTAAAAATATCATGTGAGGAGTCACTGGAAGAACAACAGAAGGTTGCTACCTTGTAAACAACGTTCTTTGAGATGACTCCGAACATTCTCACAACACCCACCCTTCCAGTCCCACGTGGAATTCTTTTCTTTTATTTCTAGAAAGGGTTGAAAGGAACTGTCATTCAGAGGGGGAGGATTCTTTTTATACTAGAGGAACTTGAGACCATCATGTGGTCTATTACTTGAATAGGATGAGTGTGCACAACCCGGTTGCGAGAATGTTTGGCTCCATCTCGAAGAACCTTCTTTACAAGGCAGCAACCTTCTGATCAGCACTGGGGAGGAGCTGTTTGTAAACAAACAGCCTTATCTTCCAGCCCAATCAGTGTCCCCGCTGCTGCTGCTGCTTTGCTACTAGGAGGCAGAGGCAGGTGAGGGATGGGGTCTGGAGGCAGGGAGGGGAGGAAGAAGCTGGTTGCAGTCTGCTGCCCAGCCAGGCAAGTGCGGGGCCCCAGCTGGCCGCGGGGCCATGTGCGGCCGCACATATGGCGCATGCTTGGTGCCGGCCCTGGTGCCTGGGCATCAAAATGGCAGATGAGATTTTATGTGGACAAGTGCAAAGTGATGCACATTGGGGAAAATAATCCAAACTATGCGTACACAATGCTGGGTAGTAAAATAAGAGTTACCACTCAGGAAAAGGATCTGGCAGTGATTGTGGACAATACACTGAAATCCTCAGCCCAGTGTGCAGCAGCAGTCAAAAAAGCAAACAGAATGTTAGGCATTATTTGCAAAGGGACAGAGAATAAAACTGAACATGTCATAATGCACTTGGAATATTGTGTGCAGTTCTGGTTGCCCCATCTCAAAAAAGACATAGCTGAACTAGAAAAGGTACAGAGAAAGGCAATGAGAATGATAAAGGGTGTGGAACGGCTTCCGTACAAAGAGAAGCTTGACAAACTGGGTCTCTTCAGCTTAGAGAAGAGAAGTCAGAGGGGACATGATAGAGGTTCATAAAGTCCTGAGTGGTGTGGAACGAGTAGATAGGAAACTGTTATTTACCCTCTCAAATAGTACTAGAACTAGGGGATACTACATGAAACTAGCTGCCGGCAGATTTAAACACAAATAAAAGGAAGTACTTTTTCACTCAACGCATAATTAACGTATGGAATTTGTTACCAGAGGACGTTGTCAAGGCCAGTAGTATAGCTGGGTTTTAAAAAGGACTGGATACATTCTTAGAGAGTAGGTCCATTAATGGCTATTAACCAAGTGGCCTACGGAATGAACTTCTTACTGTCAGGAGCTGGGAGTGAACAACGGGGAATGGATTGCCCATTGTCACTGCTGGTTCTTCTCCCATTCGATTGAAATTGGCCACTGTCAGAGGACAGGATGCTGGGCTTGATGGACCATTGGTCTGACTCAGTATGGCACTACTTACGTTCTTATTAGTCTCTCAGCCTGTAAAGGGCCTGTAGCATCCCACACTCAACTCTGGGCTTCACCTCTGTTTTACATGTCTCAGCTGGGCTAGCTCTGCCAAGCTCCTACCCAGTTTTACCAACCACAACCCAGCCTGCCCAGTCCTTATGTTCGCATGTGCAGCTCTCTAAAAGGAACAGCAACCCAGACAAGCTGCTCCCTGCCACAATCACCACATGGTTGAATCTGGAAAACTCCTAGTCTGATATGAGATAAATTCACATAGCATGCAGCACCAAGGATCAAATACCTCATGAGAGCTGCAGAAGAAACTGCCTTCCACTAGCTCAAACTTCCAAATGATTTGAACACTCCCCATCTGCTACCTATATATATAAACATTCCCAAAAGGTGTGTAATGCAGTAATTAAGCTCATGAGCCAATCAGAATGTATTAATTATACTCAAAGGCCAATTGCTCTTGGATGATTCATTCCCAATTGGGTTAAGTTGACTCTATCTGCCACTAATTTGTGATATTATATTATAATTATTATTATTATTATTATTGATGATTTTATGATGTCATGAGCCACCCTGAGCTGCTTGGACAGGATAGGCTGGGATATAAAAACTTGAAAATAAAAAAAAATAAAAAAATAATTCAGAACACTAAATAACTGATTAACTCCAATTGGGTTCACAGCAATCCATACATTCACTAAAATGTATTTTGTTTATTTTTGACATCCCCTATTGTGGACTGTATTGTTTTATGTTTTTATATATTTTGTATTTATTATATTCGCATTGTATTTTTATCTTATGCTTGTTAGCCGTCCCGAGCTGCTCTGGCAGGAGGGATGGGGTATAAATTTGTTAAATAAATAAACAAATAAATATATAAATAGACATGTTGCTCATTAACTGAGGGTGAAAACAGACATGACGCTAAATTCACTTTAACTCCGCTTTAACATTTCTTATGCATGTTGCAGGGTTGTATAGGGCACCAATACAGCCCTGCAACATGCAGAAATGTCTGTTTTCACCCTGAGTCCATTAATCAATTAATCTAAAATGAACCTGGTAAACAAATTGATTTTTCAAAAAACTACTCCACAAAAAAAAAGGAACAAAATCGAATTCCTCATTTAATCCATTAGGAATAAGAGTATTCAATTTACATATCCAATAGGCCTCTCTACCCAAAAGAATATCTTCTTTATTATAAGCAGATAACTTATAAAACCTATTAAGTTTTATAAGTTATTACCTCAAACACACCAAACTAAGTCAGTATACTCATGTTTCTCTCTGATGTAATGTTCAATTAAGGGAGCACACTCCTTCGTGCTCTTAATATTGCTATTATGCTCATATATGTGAGTTTTTGTCTTTCTAATGTTTTACCTATATATAATTTATTAGAAGCATAACAGATTGCATATATGACAAAATCTGAAAAACAAGTTGTAGCAGGGGACGGTGTTAAGTGTTGACAGGATTGGTTCCAAAGAGTCACACGAACATGGGAAGATAGCTTATTCAAATTTTATTCACAGACTTCGCTGCTTTTCTCACCAGGCACTCAGCCTCTGGTCCAGACATAACTCAGCACAGTCCTTTTATAACAGAATTCCAAAGTCTAACCACAGCTGATCAAAGTCTCTTGAGCTGGGCAGACAACAATGCAGCAGCTTGGTCTCCTAGTAGCAAGTCTCAGACTTTTTCTACTATCTAGGGAGTTTAGAGGCTTCACTCCCACCAAGCATCTAGCACAGGGCTTCCTCAGTTCATACCTCTGGCCTTCTGCAACAACACCTAGGCCTTTCTCTTTCTCTAGCCAGCAGCAGACTTCTTGGGAAGAGCCCTTGTCTCTGTAGCAGCTTTCCCTTTCAGCAAGCCAAGACAGCCACAGCAGAGGTCTTTCTCATCCAGAGTCCACGCAGCAAACTGAGGCTTAGTTGTCTCAGCTCTCCTATATAGCTGGGTGGCCACGCCCATCTACTTCCTCTTCCTGCCCCCAGCAAACAGCTGAGTCTCATTAGCCTTTTAACCAATTAGCAGCTTATTGGCCGCTACCATCATCATCATCATCATCATCATTTATTAAGAGGCGTAACCTTTGGTCATTGCCAAGACATACACGACAGTACAAAAGAGAATACAAAAAACAATACACTCATAAAAGAATTCAAACAAATAATAACTGTCCTTGACAATCAAAGGAACAGATACCTCCCAACCTCTAGGGTTGAGGAAATAAAACCCATCAATACTCATTAAAAGTATAACCAAGTATACTATAAATAAATAAAATTATCAAACTCATACATTGAACCTGACCATACATCCGGTACTTCCCATTATGCACACTAAAATTCCTTATTACTACCCCTTAGGTTGCTCCTCCATACTTACCACCCTCAATACCTATACCCATGACTAATTCAAGGCTTAAATGGGGGAGCAATCAGCCCACCAAATAGCCCTACTTGCTTATAGATGTACCAGCATGTCCTAAGGATAACCTAAGGGTGTCCCCAACTACCCCATCACCATGACCTAGCATAATGATCAAGTCATCCAAATAAACACATACTTTAAATTTGCCTTAACCTTCCCGGGGCTTGTGGCGGCAGCACTTGACCCCTGAGCAAAGGTTAGAGATGGGGGGTGGGGGGGTAATCTTGACGCAACATCCTTAAATCCCATAAGGATACATACTCAATCACTGCCCCTCCTTGAGGCCTATATTGGCGACATTTGGTCCCTAAACAACTAATTACATATATTAAAAAAAGTTGTTGACGTTACTACAAAAGAATGGCCAGAATCAACCTAGGCATGGTTAAGACCCTATGATAACCGGAAGAGATCGTTTGATTTTACCTTTCCCCCACCAAGACTAGCGGCAAGAGTCAACACCTTAAAAGGGGTCTCGTCTCAATATATTGGTCATGGTCTTATTTCATGCCTTGATACCAGGAACAACTGTAGGTGAACACCTTTGAACAGCATATATAGATGAATTTAGGAGTCATGTATACACTAGTCTCTTGGTCTAGCCCTTCAAATAAGCGCGATGAAAACTAAGCATACTATTCTCGCCCCCTTATCAACCTTGGCATCTAAAAGTCTTGGCACTAATTACAGGCTTGAAGTGATGTAAACTGGAAGCTTTTAATGGGTCAGTTTTCAATCCGGGTCACTCAACGATTTGAATTCGAGGAACTTCCTTCTCAAGCCCATTGCTAAAAGCAAAAACCTCATTATACATGTGGTAACCTCAGGATCCAAGTCATTAAGAGCCATTTGCGTCAGGAAAGAACTTGATGCCCCGTGAAATTTTCCAATAAAAGGCTGAAGAATCTCATCTCGTATGCCATCATACAGGTGGCATTCAAATAGGACGTATGTGTGGACTCCACCGTTGCATTGTCAAATGGACAAAGACGGTCCCCATAAGGAATCTTTGCTACCCGTCCCTCCAAAACTCTGGTTGGAAGGGCGTTAACCCTTGCGGAGAGAAATGAATACTTCTCCCTATGGGTTGCCGTCAATCCCATATACCTTGCCCCTATACCCGGATGCGGAGCCCAAGAGGCATACCCCACCAAATGGCGCACACGAGCCACCAACATCAAATGGTTCTGCTGGCTTATGTCCCGGGAACGGACAACAATCTCCTTTTTAGCTGCGGCATGGGGTTTGGTCCCTAGATAATCCACAGAAAGGCCCAAGCGCGCTAGATGGTCCATTACAGCCTGGCACCACGGATTAATGAAGGAGTCTAGAAGGACCGCATGGAGTAGATTTTCTAAAGGAGCTCTAGATACCTTGAGCCAAAAAAGGGCCGCCTGCTCCCAAGCATCTGCCGTCCACTCACGCATGCCTGCTTCCAACCGGATAGCGGCAGTCGGAGTTCCCTTGGGTAAATTAGTGAGGGAAGTCAAGAATCTAGATTGTAAAGAGTTTAAAGATTTCCCCCATAAAGGGGCCCATAATGCCGCCCCATACAAGAGAGTGGGTTTAACCTTTGCCTCAAATACCTTAATGGCAGTGGCAAGATATCTCCTCCCTGTCCCAGCAAAATATCTAAGGATTGCCACTGACTGGCTTTTGGCTATCACCTCTACCCTAGCCAAATGCTCTGCCCACTGTCCCGCAGCCATGAAGTTTACTCCCAGGTACTTATACCCCTTGGTTTGCCGAAAACAAAGTCCATCCACAACCCACTGATAGATCTTCCTGCTCCGGGCAAATACAACAACATTAGATTTGGAGCAGTTAATCGTCAAGCAATTGTCATGACAATAACTACCAGAAAGGCGCCCCCAGTGGACTGAGGGATCGCTCTGAGGCGCGGAGGGCGAGGCGGTCCCCGAGATATGAGGGGCCCAGACCGTGCAGGACTTTATAGATCAATACTAACACCTTGAATCTGGCTCAGTACGCTATAGGCAGCCAGTGCAGAGCGCGGAGCACCGGTGCTTTGTGCTCACGCCGCCCCGCCCCCATAAGGAGACGGACTGCTGCATTCTGCACTAGCTGTAGCCTCCGAACCAGAAACAAGGGAAGCCCCACGTAGAGCGCGTTGCAGTAGTCTAGCCGCGAGGTGATGAAGGCATGGATGAGAGTGACCAGGTCGGGCCCGGAGAGGTAAGGTCGAAGCCTCCGTACCAGATACAGCTGGCGAAAGGCAGCTTTAGCCACCGCCTCCACCTGCCGATCCAGATGGAGGCCTGAATGCAAGACCACTCGCAGACTCCGAACCTGAAGAGCAACAGGCAGGCGAACCCCCCCTATCAGGGGGGCCAGCACCTCCCTCGCTCTTCCCACCACCCCAGTCTTGTGCTCAAACAAACCTGCAGGGGAAGAGAATTCCAAAGCATCAGGGCAGTAATTGTCACACTTCCCTGGAAACCCTTGTCATATGAACAAGGCGAACAGTTGGTACCCACAGGGAGCTGCTTCTAGCAGATCACAGGGGCCACAGTCGGGCATGGAAGAACAGGAAGTCTTTCAGATTTGTGGGGCCCAGAACATTTAGGGCTTTAAAGGTCAAAACCAGCATCTTGAATTATGCCCAGAGAACTACAGGAAGCCAGTGCAGACACTGGAGCACTGGTGTAATATGCTTCCAGCGCCTTGTCCCCGAAAGGAAACAAGCCACTGCTTTCTGCACCAACTACAGCTTCCAAACAGTCATCAAGGGCAGCCTCACATAGTGTACATTGCTATAGTCTAGCCTCAAGATGAAAGCATGGATGACAGTGGCCAGATCCAAATCAGAAAGAAAAGCTGCAGCCTCCTCACCAGATGAAGTTGGTGAAAAGCGCTTCTGGCCACCGCCACAACCTGACAATAAAAACAATGTTTGTAGTTTAGTTTATTAATGGCTCTAGCTTTCACCATGGTCACCTGACAGAAATACAAAAATACAAAACTAACATCATCGTCTTTTATCGCCTTACACCAATAAGCGATACATACAGAATACCAAGTATAAAATTGCCTTGCTCTTTTGCGGGGGTTACTTTGGCAGAGCTTGGCCCCTGATGGCTTTAAGTAAAGAGAAGTAGAACAAACTTGGACCTAGCATCCACCATGACCAGGTACTATACAACAGGATTTAAATATAACATAGTGACCAATAATATAATAACATTTTGTCCAAAGCAATTCCACAGCCTCTAAAGGGGAAATTCAAGTCTTGAGTTCCCCAATATGAGTAAATAGAGCAGTCTATAGTAGAGCAGGAGGAAGCCTATATTCCATTTATAACATGTTATAATTTACTGAGCTCCTCCAATCGAGCTCTTATTTCCAGCCTTCTTTTACTGGCCAACCAAATATAAGTCGCTATTGCCTGAATCCCTTCTTTAGACGTTAAGTTTACCAATATTCCCAAAGTGTCTAAGCATTTTCGTGTCATTTGTCTTGTAAGATGGGGAAATACCCAGATAGATCTCAAGGCTTGATAGTACGGACATCTCATTACAAAGTGGTCCACCGTCTCAATTTTGCCCAAACTGCAAGTACAGCGGCGCAGCTCATATTCAATGTGAGCATATCTGCTCTCTGTCACTGCCGTTTGAATCTGCTGAAATCTCAATAGCGTATATGCCCTACTTAGGGCCTTATTTGAAAGATGGTCCAAATAAGGTTCGAAAACAACCCTACTCTTGATCATTCTGAGCCATGGGGCTACTTTCCATTTATGCACTATTTCAAGATCGAGCTGACTGGCTATATCCCTGATTCTACCATCTCTCTCTCTTTTGATTGCACCAGCCATTTTCCCAGACAAATATGCCAAGGAAAATCCCAGATTACTCAAAAGGGATACCAAATACTTAACCCAAGGATATAACTTAGTCCCCTTATGCCCCAATTCTTCCATAAGACATTGGTTCGGCAGAGCTTCCTCATCTTGGGACATTAGCATAAGCCAGTACCTAGCAAAGACTGTCTTTCCAAGGTACTCCATAGACAGGAGACCTGTCTCTGCTCGAACAACCGCTTCCGGTACATTATTCGCCACCCTAAGCAGTCAGCAGAGGAATTGATTCTGAATCCTTTCTAACTCGGCAACCTGAGGAAATAGAATAATCTCCAGTCCAAATGTCGCTGAAGGGTGGACTTTTAATTGGAAGGTTTGGAGAAATGATGATAACGGGACCCCTTCTGATAAGTTTGCGGCCTTCAGAATACAGCGGGCTGCTCTATTTGCCTTATTTGCTCTATTTTTAATGTGTTTACAGCAGGTGTCTCTATTGGAGTATATAACCCCTAGGTACGTGGCTTTATCTCCAAGCCATTGTTCTCGCAATATTCCATTAAATTACCAGTGAGTCCTCTAAGGCCCCTTTCAGTTTGCGATAACAGAATCACATCATCAGCATATTGAAGTGCGTACAAAGGGATAGACTGTATCTTGGGGGGATTGAGTACTTCCGATTTTATAAAGCTCACCAGATCTGACACGTACAAGTATACTTGGTTTCTCATCGTAACCAAGCCAAGTACGTGCATCTGAGACCTCGCATCTTCATGAATGTTAGACCCCTTGTCTCTCCCTCTGTTCCCCTTCCTAAGTCTCTCCCCCAGCTCCTGTATCTCAGATTGTAAGCCCTAGGGGCAAGGACCGTGTCTATTTTATTACTTTGTAAAGTGCCAGGTACACTGCTGGCGCTATATAAATGTTTGTTATTAATAATAATAATAATAATAATAATAATAATAAGTTAAATAATAAGGGGACCAACACACACCCCTGACGGACGCCTCTGCAAATTGAAATTGGGGAGCTAGGCCTATTTGCTCTCCCAGATCTGACTCTGGTTGTATTGTTGGAATATAATTGTACTAACAGAGTCAAGATCTTATCATCTATAAAAACAATGTTATAGGTTTTATAATGTTTTTATTGTATGCATTTTAATGTTTTTAACTTTCTTGTGGGAAGGGTGGCATAAAAATTCAAAAAATAAATAATAAATAACAATCCAGGCACATCAGGGGATTCAGAAGCACTCCAAGGCTGTGAACTTACTTGAACAGCAGGGACTGGACTCTGTCAATAACAGGAGTCCCAATCCCCTCCAGATTACAAAGCCGGCCGGCTGGCCAACCAACCATCATCACCTCAGTCAACTCTTGTCTGATTTCAGCCTCTATCGGCGGGCTCACCCTCATCCAGTCCCCAACAACAGCCAGGTATTGGGTAAGCAGCACCAAGACTGCAGGGCCTGCTTGGATGAAAAAGAGAGGTAGAGCTGGGTGTCATCAGCATACTGATGGCAGTTCACCCCAAACCTCTGAATGACCTCACCCAATGGCCTCATATACAAGTTGAACAAGAGGGGAGACAGAATAGAATCCTGCGGGACTCCACAGGTTAGGTCCCAAGAGGCCGACGAGCAATCGCCCATCACCATTCTCTGGGACCTCCCAACAGGAAGGAGTGGAACCACTCAACAGCAGTCCTGCATACCTCCGCCAGATCCTGCAGTCGTCAACAACCATGCAACACAACATGGGACAATAAAGCACAGATCGTGAAAGCCAAAAACAGCAAACAAACAAGAGTCACGATATGCTCTAAAAAACTGTAATCATGAGGAAACATCCAAAGCAAGAGAATATATGAACATATGAAAAAAACGTTACAAAAGCCAAAAAGCAGCATAAGTCCATAATGTACTCGATGAGTACTGGAATCTTTATCAGGAGTCACGAGTCTTCAGTCCTTGATGAACATTCTCAGATGAACATTTTAATCTCAGTCAAAATCCAAAACATCCTATATGTTTCAACTACTTAGTCTCCATCAGGGATAGTCTTTTATCTAATAAAAAAGTACAAAATCATCAACAATAATACACTTAAATACTACAGCCAGAGGCAAGAACAATCAAAAGAAATTTTGAGACATCTTACATGTAGCAGGACTGTTATAAAAGATCACATATTGCTGGCATCCTGGAGAGCTTCAAAATGGGGTATTCCCTGTGTTTTCAAGTGATGAAATATTTCTAATAAAAACATGAAAACTAAATGTAAACAACATATAAAAAGGGGGTGGGGAAGAAAGAAGAGAAGGGGATTTTGACTGAGATTACAGTGTTCATCTAACTCATCAAGGACTGGATACTCGTGACTCCTGATAAAGATTCCAGTATTCATCGAGTACGGACTTTTAAGTATTTGTATGTTGCTTTTTGGCTTTTATAACATTTTATTCCTGTTTATATATTCTCTTGCTATGAATGTTTCCTCATGATTACAGTTTTTTAGAGCCTCTCGTGACTCTTGTTTGTTTGTCGTGTCAACAACACCTGCAGTCGTGTCAAGTTGACCTCATGATCAATGGTATCAAAGGCTGCTGAAAGATCTAACAAGTTCTACAGGACAGAATTCCCCTTGTCAATCTCCAGGCACAGGTCATCGACCAAGGCCACAAGCACAGTCTCTGTGCCATACCCAGGACAAAAACTCGACTGAAACGGGTCCAGGACTCCGTCAACATTGAGATGAGCCTGGAGCTGTAGGACAACCACCTGTTCAATAACCTTCCCTAAAAAGGAAACATTAGAGAGGCTGATAGCTGGTCGGGGAGTCAGCGTCCAAAGATGGTTTCTTAATCAAGGGCCGTAGAACTGTAATTTTAAGGGCATTTAACACCCTACCCTCCCAAAAGGAGGCGTTGACAACCCCAGCCAGCAATGGCCCCAGTGTCTCCTGGCTGGCTTTCTCCAGCCAGGACAGGCAAGGATCTGATTCATAACTTGTCCTCATTGCTCAAAGCACCTCCACCATGTCAGTGGGTGATACTGATTTAAACTGATCCAAATGAACAGGACAAGATTGAGCTTCCATAACCCCAAACTCTGATTCTGCAGATAAAATAGCAGCACCCAAGTTGTGGTGATTATGAGCGATTTTGGTAATCAATAAAAATGTCACAGTGGGCATTAGATGACTCCATTTCTTGGCCCGTTTTGAACTTCTTAAGTCTCCAGTTACTTTGGGTAGAACCAAGGGAATCAATTATAATGAAAGATTGTGTACTTGTTATTTAACTGAGGTGGAATCTCTTGCACATGTTTTATTTATATGTCCTTATTATGAGCAGTTGCACCTAACTTGGCTCATTCCTTTGTTGCAAACTGGAGTTTCTCTCACCGAGCAAGAAAAGATTATCAAACTGTTTACAACTACAGATTTAGAAGTCATGAAGGCAGTTGCTCTCTTTTTCTGTGCTGGCTGCTAGGAAGAGGGATTTGTTTGAATGTTGACTAATTGGAATGCTTCTTTTTTGTTTTTAATTTTGCTCTCTTTTTCTGTGCTGGCTGCTAGGAAGAGGGATTTGTTTGAATGTTGACTAATTGGAATGCTTCTTTTTTGTTTTTAATTTTAGTTGTTTAAATTTGAATTTGGTGTATTTGGTATTTATTGAAATGGAGAAAACTGTAATGATAATAAATGATAATGACTCCATTTCTGGGTAGAGGCAGTTCTGATTAACCAGGCCCATCAACACCCAGAACAGCTCTGCCGGACGAAACTTTGCAGATGCTATGATAGCAGAGAAGAAAGCTTTCTTTGCCACCATCACAGCCATGGCATAGTCTTTTAAAAACTATCTATGCTGCAACCAGTCGGTTTCAGTGTAAATCAAACACCATCTGCACTAACTGCCTACGCTCCTGCTTCAGCCACCTCAGCTCTTCTGGGGTGCTGGGACTAGCAGAGGTGATGAAACTCCTCCACCTCCATCTGTTGAGCCCCAGCTGCCACAACCCATTCCTCCATAGCCTGGTCCACAAGCAGCACCATCCCTGCCCCATGCCCTAATGCAGATCCAAGAGGGAATTCAAGTTGCACAGGAGGTACTGGATGGGCTGCAGGTGAAATATGATGGGCTTGTCAGACAGTGGCGAGACTTGTCAGAGAAAACACACTACCTGCACAGCTACTGTTCCCATTTGTTCCCATCAGGGCCATTTGTCTGCCCTTAATCACCTGTTTAGTAAGCAGATGCACTTCAGCTGCTCCCTGAGAGGGGAGCAATAAATGGGAAAATTGTGACTACAGTGGAGATGGGGATCAAGTCCATAAT
Organism: Sphenodon punctatus; assembly: GCA_003113815.1. Lineage (NCBI taxonomy): Eukaryota > Metazoa > Chordata > Lepidosauria > Sphenodontia > Sphenodontidae > Sphenodon > Sphenodon punctatus. The sequence continues at coordinate 493,997 of QEPC01006436.1, read as the reverse complement.
ACAAGGGTGGGGAGAAGCTTGCTGTCCCCAGCTTCAGTGTTGCCCCCAACCTACAGAGGAAGAGAATTGAGGCTGAAAGACCAAAGCAAAGTGTGGGTGCATGGAGCCTACATTGTAAGTGAGCACAAAATGGGTGGTTTTAGACAAGTGCCTCCCAACAAATTACCCACCAATCACTCACCCATCATGCATGTTGCAGGGCTGCATAGGGCGCCAACAGCAGGCTCTTGTCTAAAAACACCCTAAGTGAGACTGTACGACATCTTTATGGCTTACATGGTGTGAAAGTTTTCATACTTTTTGGAGCACGGTTAAATTTGTTAAGAGTCTTAACGCCTCTCTTAAACTGAAGGTTTTTGATCCTAGAATTCATATTACATATGGGTAATTTTGTGCATATGAGCACATAGATTTCAAATGTGCACGTACACAAAATCACTCACAGGAGGAAAAACAGAGAGAACATTGTAATCGCAATATCTTTGTTTCATCTGCAAAATTTGCCATCTCACTGGTCACCTCCTTTTCCACTTCATTAATGAATCTATCAAAACACTAATATTGAGACAATTTACTGTCAACCTTTGACCTTGCTGAAAATTAACCAGTTCTCTTAGGGCATTTTCCCATGATACTTACTGCACACGATTTGCCTCTGGGAAAGAATCTGGAAGGCAAAGCATGTGCAGGGTTTGTAATGTGGGACCGCCCCCTGCGCATTTTTGCCAACGATCCCGCAGAGGATTGCAGAGTAGGGAAATCCAGCTCTGCAATCCTCCACAGGATCGCTGGCAAAAATGCGCAGGGGGGTGCTCCCACGTTACAAATCCTGCACATGCTTTGCCTTCCAGATTCTTTCCTAGAGACAAATTGCATGCGATGAGTATCGTGGGAAAGCTCCCCTAGCATGCTAGGGGCATAGCTAGGTTGGAATGGGCCCAGGTGCAAGAAATGTACTTGCCCACCCTGTCACCATCCTTTCCCTTGTCCCACAACCTCCCCTCCTTCCTTTCCCCAGAGCCTCTCCCACCCTCCACTTGCTGCACCTGAGCCTTTGAGGCTGCACTTGTGCTGTCTGCCTTCTGCCACTGCGGCTGCCACCAGTATTTGTTCCATCCTGTGCCACCCCCCGGGTTGGTCCCCCACACACTGCACGTGGCAGGTGCGTCAGCTCAGTGTCTGCCCAGCCGCACTGCAACAGGACAGGATTTGTGCCCTCCCCTCCCTCAGCTTGGACCCTGAGACAAATGTCGCTCCTATCCCTATGATAGCTACAACCCTGTGCCCTTACAATTCCCCAGGGAGTACTGGGGCATTTCTCATGCTTGTCTTAGCGGTTTCTTTGCTCACTAAGGGCTTACGCCTGCAAATATTTATGTCAGTGTAGAGCAGTCTAGAGAGAGAATGTGTTTGCCATGTTGCTCCCAGAAGTAACAGATGGAGACAATGTAGCTCAGATTATGGGTGCAGCTATATGAGACAGGCTGGGGAGGCTACCACGCTTTAAGTAGCCGTACCCCCCTCTGGGCAAAATAAGCCATGCGGCACACGATGCGGTGCCCAAGGCCTGCCAGATGTTCCCCGCACCCTGCGGCAGGGCAAGCAGCTGGCTGTTCTGCAATGCATCCTCAGAAAAATTTCAAGGACATCTCCAAGATCAGCCTTACCCCAACTGGAGTAAGGCTGCCCAAGGCAGGTCAACTTGTGTGGCTGGGCAGCGCAGCTCTGCCCCAGGCAGGATCCGTAGATTGGGCCCTTCTCCCTTCCTAACAGCTGATCAAAGGAAGTGGATCCTGGGAAGAGCATGCACCGTCTTTCCTGACCCCCTCCCCCTGATCAGCTGTTTGTTGGTGGATCCGGGGAGTGGAGCCTGGAAAGAGCACCTACCCTCTTCCCAGCTTCCCCTGCCCCTGATAAGCAGCTGGTCAGGGGAGGAGGAGCCCAGAGGGGCACGCTCACACCCCTCTGGGCCCCTCATCCTCCCAATCCTCTGCTTGGGTGGGGTGAGGGTGTGTGTGCAGGCCCCTCCTCTCCTGATCAGCTGTTAGGCAGGGGGGAGGAGCACGCACACTCCTCTGCCGCTCCAACAGCTGCCTAGATTAAGTTAACCCAATCCTGCACCGTGGCAGGAGTTGGAGCTGCCCTCTAGCCCAATGTGACCAGCTCCTTGGCCCGTCCGGGGTGTGCAACTGCTGCTGATGGCCACAGGGGAGCAGACCCAGGGCTTAATTTGTGCTGGGGCCCAGCCCCAGAAATTATTTATCTCCAATTCTGCCGAGTTAGGTGCCCAGTTGCATCTGCTGGCCCCTTGCCCGACTGCCACAATGTTATATGACATGGTGTGTGTGTGCGCACGCGCAGTGACCATATTTCCCCCCTGCTGAGTCTACCCAACGCCAAGAGATGCCCTCTGCTGTGGAGCTCAGCCCAGGGTCCGGGACCCCCAGCACCGTGGTACGCAGACAAATCTGCAGCTGACTCTGAGGGTTTTGTGGGCAGCTGACTGGAGGGGAGGGGCTAGCTGGGGTGATTAAGTACTTGTTAAATTCTGGGGGCAGGGAGCATGACTTCTGGGGCCAGGGAGCATGACTTCTGGGGGCAAGCTTGAGACGTGGCAATAGATATTTTACAAATTAAGCACTGACCATGGACCGTGTGATCAGCTCTCCCTGTGGGTCCCGAGTGTGGCAGCAGCAATTGCCCACCACAGGGCTGCGTGGAGATCAGGCCACTACAGCTCGTGTGGCTATGCCATATATCTTTTATTGGATCAACCTTTGTTGGTGAGACACAGGACTCTTCACCAGGCTACAGGCAAGTCAGAACTCGAATGTAAAGCAGTACACTTTGGGGGTAGTCTCATTGACGTCTATGAAACTATACTCGGTATATTCTGCCTCAGGGTAAGTTCCATGATTTTCAATGAGTGGCACTTCTGGAAAAGGACAACACGATCCTCAGGGCATTTAGTACTGGTACTGGGCAGGCATCAGTCAGGGATGCTTTGGTATGATATCCTGTCTCCAGGCAGTGTTGGACTAGGTGACCTGTGAGGTCCTGATTGTATGAGTCCTGTTGAAGTGAACAGAACTTGAATTGGTGCTAACAGCTAGCACTGGAGGCTGCTAGTTTAAATGTTCAACAGTAATGAATCAGACCCCCAAAATCATGAGCTTAATATCATTGGCTTAAAATGACAAATTTAAAACATAATAAAATGTGGGGTTTTTTTTTATTTTATTGATTTGTGAACCCTTACCTTAGGGCATATACTGCAGAGACATTTTCAAAATTTCCCTGCAACCAACTAGGGCTCGTTGAAAACTTTGGGGGGGGGGGGGGGGAATCACTTATTTTTTTCAAATGAAAGCTGAGCTCACAATTTATTGTAGGTCTTGTGATTTTAGAAAAGCCCTATACACTCCTGAGTGTTGGCAACCCAAACCCTGCCTACACTATAAGTATTTCAGGATGTCTGGGTTGCTGTAATGGGATCTAAGTTGCCTACCTTACTTCTAACTGGTCCTTTGAGCCTGCGAGGTTTAGGACAGAAATCGGAGAGTAGCAAAAGGAGCTGATGCAAAAAGGTTCAGCGGCGTGGGAATAGAAGGAGGGGAGTGGTGGTGGTGGGGTTAGAAATGGGGCTAGACTGAAAGCGGAAATGGGGGGATGAATGGGGAAATGTGCAAAGAGGGAACTGGAAACTGATGTAGCAGTAAAGGAAAAAAGAGACGGAGAACGAACGGAGGCAACAAGGTTGGAAGAAGGAAGAGAGGAAAGGGGAGTGGAAGGAGGGATGGGAGGAGGAGGTGTGGAAATGGGGTTGGAGGCGGCTAGGAGGAGGGAGGAGGTTGGGAGGAGGAGAGATGTGAAAGGGGAGACAGAGGGAGGAGGAAAGGGGGATGGAGGGAGGAGGGTCGGGCTGTTTCTCGGGGCCTCTTTCTTGGCGGCTACTGTGGGGGGTCCGGGGCGCTGTAACCCGAAACCTCCCGCCACTGACGGCAGCTGAGGCAGGAGGGGGAAAGGCAGCGGCTCGGCCCAGCCTGGCCCGGTGGTGAGTGAGTCCCTCAGCCCCGCATCAGGGCGGAACCAAGGTCCCTGGTAGGGAGCAGAGCCCCCATTGTGCGGGGTGGCCCCATGGGAGGGGGGGTCTGTGCCGCCTCTGGGGGTCTCCCTAGGCTGGGTGGGGCTTGTCTGGCCCCTCTCGGGCTGCACGAGGCTTAGGAGAGACGGGGCTGGCGCTCTGGCTCCGAGCCAGACACCGCTTACTTCAGAGTAATCTCATCGAAGCCGGTAGGGCTACTCCGGAGAAAGTAGTTTGTGGATCTCGGCCTTTGTCTCCAGTGTGCCCGGCCCCTTCCCCGCTGCTGCGGTTCCCGGCGGCGACGCTGGGGTAGCCCAGCGGGAGAGAGTCGCTCTCTAGCCTTTGTCTGCAGGCAGCCGGTAGAGGGCGGGAAAGGCTGCGCTACAAGCCGTGCTTCTGCTTGTCGGGGCCGGGGTGGAGCTAGTCCTTCTCCCTTGATGCCCCCAGCGGCGAAAAGCCGAGGCCCCCCTGACTCATTCATTGCCCCGCGCCAGGGAGCAACCGGTGCTGGACACTGGTACCTGCTTCGCTGCTGCAGCACCTGCTCTGATGGGAGGCTCAGATGCTGGCAGCCGTTGCCTGGCTTGCCCTTCTTCTTCCCCAAATTAGACCTGCCCTCCGGCTCAGCATATCCCCTCCCGCAGAAGTACACGGAGCCGTATCTCATGTCCTAATGTCTAGCTCCTGCTTGGGCGCGGCCCTACAGGAGCTTTCCCTCATACGCTGTCTGTCTCTACAGTACTCCGCTCTCCATCATCCTCATAGACCCCAAGGTTCCAAAGGAGCGCCAGATGACCTAGTCTGACACCCCACATAGGACAGCCTCACCCCACCCACTTGATATAAAATATTCAACCATAAAGTGGATAAAACAACACCGCTCTCTGAAAACTAAATAAGGGTTTTGCTGACAGTCCGAGAGCAGAAGGGATAAACTCTGTCAATGCCAGAGGCCCCTACAGTGACAGGAAGTTAATTTGGGGAGGTGTACCCAGATGACTCAAGCAAACCATCCATGCAAAAAGCAAACAAAATCTAGCTGATCCAGCCTAGCTGATCCAGGGAAAGATTCATGCCCAGCCCTAAAATTGTGATCAAGTTAGACCTATGCCAAATCAGGATTCCATGACGCCTAGAGCTTTAAAATCAGATTTTATTAAATGTCAGTACTTTCTAAATAAAATTATGTCCAGAATGATGTCATGCAATAACATTTGTGTTTAACTTGCACAGTTCACACTGATAACTTTGAACAGGATTTGACTGCTTCTGCCCTGTAGAAATAGCAAGTACACTGCCTGCACAATCATAGAGTTGAAGGAACCTCCACGTTCCTCTAGTCCCAACTCCCTGCTTGGATGCAGGTAGTCTACAGCTACAACATCCCCAGCAGATGGTTGTCCAGCCTCTTTCTGAAAACCTCCAGTGATGGACAGCCTACAAGCTCTTTAGGCAACTCGTTCCATTGCCAAACAGCTCTTACAGTTAGAAAGTTTTTTCCTGATATCTGAAATCTACCTCCTTGTAATTTTAGCTCTTTGTTTCTAGTCTTGCCCTCTGTGGTAAAGGAGACGAGTTTCTTGCCATCTTCTTTGTGGCAGCCCTTTAGATACAGTGGCCAAGAAGTTGCTAGACCCTGAGTGCAGGAACAAAACACACAACACCATCCTTAAGCTCCAAGCTGAAGCTGTACATTAGACAGCTCCCTTCCAGTCCTTCTCGTGGGGGGTGGCATGGGGGCTCCTCAGCTCTTTATCACTCACACTAATTATATTTCTCCCGGTTTTTTTCTTCCAAGTTGGAGTATGGTGGCATACAGGGGGTGTAAAAACTGGATATTCATCCCATAACTGGCCCTGCGCTAATCTTTTTTTCTTAGATGAATACATCTGTAAGCCTAAGCCTGGTCAATATGATCTTATCTACATTAAAGAAATATAGCACTTGTATTGATTGAAGATAGGATCGGTTTAAGGAGCTCACCTTCCTGCATTCAAATGTAGGATTTGTACCACTTCCCAGAGGTTGAGCTGGAAATAAAGAGTGAGAAATATGTGACCAACCAATTCTCTGATAACAAAAGCAAAAGAAAACACAGTTCTAGAACCTCTGGCTTAGATATAAATGACAAACTGTCATGTACAGAAAGTGATATAAATGGAAATCAGTGATACAATCATTATTATTGTACTTACCATCAGCATTTTGACTTGTATCAGGTGACTGGAAATCAGAATTCATGGGCAGAGCTGGTTGAAAGTTTTAAGAATTTTGAAAATTAAATAAAGTTTTTAAATAAAAAAACCTTTCAATTAAAGTTTTGTAATCCCCCCTATTTTATGTCCATTTAGTATATATAGATCTAATATATATAGTATAGATCCAGTGTGGTGTAGTGGCTAAATGTGCAGTACCAGAAGGTAGGGAGGGACCTGGTTCAAGTCTCGCCTTAGCCATGAACTCACTGGGTGATCTTGGACCAGTCACAATATTCTCTCAGCCTAACCTACCTCACATGGCTGTTGTGAGGATTAAAAGTTGTGTTTAATTAGTTCTATGTGACGTGCTCAGAGTGTCATGGCAGGGGGTGCTAAATAAAAATTATCTGCCACTGACTTGCTCTGTGTGACCCTTTCTTTTTCTGAGCCTCACTTTCCCCATCTATAAAACGGTTACTTTTTTCTAAGGGGTGTTGAAAAGCTGGATTTATGCTGGCAAAATGACTTTAGAGGCGCCATAGACATGGAAGCTGCTGTATAATTTGACTGTTCCTTTGTGTTTTTCTTATTCCAGCTGCCCAGCATGTACTGGCTCCTTTGCCACAGTGCTTTCTGACAATGAGCATCAACTCCTCTCTCGGTAATGGAAAGGGCATGAAAAACCTCACAACACAGGAAGATGGGGCTGTCAGAGTTACAGAGTCAATTGCTATTATCGTGATCGCTATTTTCATTTGTTTGGGCAACCTGGTGATTGTCATTACTCTTTACAGGAAATCGTACCTCTTAACACTGAGCAACAAGTTTGTGTTTAGTCTGACTCTGTCAAACTTTCTCCTTTCTGTGCTGGTGCTTCCCTTTGTCGTCACCAGCTCCATCAGACGAGAATGGATCTTTGGAGTCGTCTGGTGCAACTTCTCTGCCCTGCTGTATATGCTAATCAGCTCAGCCAGTATGCTCACTCTCGGACTCATTGCTATAGACCGGTAAGCTACTCTTTCATTATGGACAAGCAACAAGTAATTCCACTTAACAAATCTATGGTAGGAGAATGTGTAGTTGTGTGAATAAGCAATGAAAAATCCTACCATGTCAGAGCTAAGCTTGCATGCACATAATCACATGCTGTTTTTCAAATGATAAAGTGTAACATGGCTCTCAGCCTGGGAATCATGAGAGCCCTTCCTTTCAGTACAACCACATGGGAATGGAGGAATCCAAACAATTACATATGAGATGGTGCTGATGCTTTTTTTCTGTTGTGACATGGAGCCTTGGTTGGGAAAACGTTGAAAACCACTGCACTATAATATTATTATTATTATTATTATTAATAATAACAAACATTTATATAGCGCAAGCAGTGTACCTGCCACTTTACAAAGTAATAAAATAGACACGATCTAATATCTAATATAATAGATATATTTTTTTTCTACAACTAGGTGTAGATATCCTGTGATAATATAGCAGATAATATACATAGTGCTGCACATTTAGGGAGAAATAATGATGATGTAATAGTGTGTTATTGAGAAACCACTATTATAAATTTCATTGAAATAATGCACTCACACCACGTTGCATGTGATGATCTAGCTTAGTGCTTCTCAAACCTTTTTGAACTGCCCCTTTCCACTTGTCTGTGGGTTTTGAGGCTACTCCCTCCAGAACACACACATAAAGCTCGCTCCCTCATTCCTACGTCTCCCTTTTCTTTCTCCCACATTCTTTGGGTATCTTCACACGGACAGCACCCACACCTCTGCGCCGCCTCACCCCTGGGTGCCAGGCCATCCATTTAAAGACAGCCCGCCAGATGTTCAGGCAGAGCAGAGGTGGAGCAGGCTATCCCTGCTCCAGAACATCCTGGAGTATCACCAGCGGAGCAGGCAGTACAACCCTGGAGCACTGGCCGGAGGCAGGGCTGCTGTCCATTCTGCTCCGCAAAAGGCCACTTCAGCTTTGCTCTCAGCCACAGGTTGCCCTGGGCAACATCATAAAGTTGCGGGTGGCAGCCCAGGGCATCGGGCAATCCACCCGCAAATCTATGGTGTGGGGGAGAGGGCGCAGCAACTGCTGGGTCCATTTAAAACGGACCCAGGTAGGGGTGCACCCCCAGAATTGCTCTGAGGTTGAGCACCCCTGCATCCATGTGAAAACACTGAATGACTCTCTTTACCCCTTGCCAACTCATCATTTTTTAAATCCTTCCTAACTCAAGAGTAGAGATATGTGTTTGCCAGCTGTGCTACTACTCGTGCCCCTCCCCCAGAATTCCTTCTGTGCCTCCCCAGGAGGCCTCCCTCCCCCGTTTGAGAATCAAGGCTTTAGTTTTGGCACTTCTGCAAAAAGCAGTAATCCTGACACCACTTACTCAAGAGTAGGACAGTGATAATTTCACAGAAACAACAGTCAGCCACAACTGCTGGTCACACCATCTCAAAAAAGATATAGTAGAACTGGAAAAGGTACAAAGAGAAAGAAAAATAGTCAAGGATATGGAACAGCTTTCATACGAGGAGAAGATAGATAAGTTAGGGCTCTTTAGAGAAGAGATGGCTGAGAGGAGATATGATAGCTTATAAAATCAAGAGTGGCATGGAACAAGAAAATAGAGAGTAGTTATTAATATTTACCCTCTCAAATAGTACTAGCACTAAGGGACACTCCATGAAACTAACTGGCAGCAGATTTAAAACAAATAAAAGAAAGTATTTTCTCACTCAACACACAAATTAATGTATAGAACTTGTTGCCAGAGAATGTGGTCAAGACCAGTAATAGCTGAGTACTTCTCGGAGGATAGATCCATTACTATCCAGTTAGAGCGACAGTGGCGCCGCACTCATGCCCAAGACAACCAATTGCGCCATAGAGCATTTTTTAGACCTATGCCGTGGGTGTTTGAGCAGCAAAGAAACGGTTCTTTGCTGCTCTTATGAATGAATGAATAAATTTATTGTTTAGCTAATGCCATAACAAGACATACTAAACATATAAAATACAAAAGAGAAAAGGAAAGCCATAATCCCATAAGCAGGGGAAATCCAATAAACCCATTATATATAAAAAAAAATACACAAAAAACCAAATCTAAGGGGGCTGCTTAGTCCGAAGGACATTGAATAAAAAGAACGCCACCCTCCGAGATAACACTTCATCTTGCCCAGCCAGACATATTCACCATGTGCCAGTGTTAGCAGGACTAACGGAGCTAGTAAGAAAAGGGGCTAACCAGTTGGCTTGGATACCATGCCACCTAGGACAATAAAAAAGAACATGGTCAAGAGATTCAATTGGCCCAGGCACTGCCCCGGAACAATCTCAAAAGCACAGGGAAGGGTACAATCTCGAAAACCGGCCCTCAGTTAGGGCCATGGGGAATATGTTCATTCGGGCCAGAGTAAGACACATACGAACCAAATGAGGCAGATGAAACTGAAAGTAAGGGCGGGGAGACAACTGATTCTCATAAAGATCCAGGAAATCTATCAAAGAAATCTTAGTCTGGAGTAGGGCCATTTCCTGCTGGGAACTAATATCCCGGATTCTCTGTTTAATAATTTTCTTCCCAGTGGGGAATCCACAGAGGGCTAAACCAGCCGGGGAAAGACCGATGCAGGCAAGCTTTTCTTCTGCCTGCTTTACCCAGCAGTTAGGGGTATCCTTAAATGCCCTCTGCGCAAGCGGGGCGGTGCTGCCCTACTGTAGTTTGAGCCAGTAGCACAAGATTGTTTTCCAAATCTGGACCTCGAGAAGGAGCATCCCACACTCCATACGAACTGCACAGGAAGGAGCGTGATTAGGGAGGGCCAAGATGGACCTCAGGAACTTAGTTTGAATATGCTCCAAACTTGCAACTTTCCCGCAGGCCCAAAACTGGGCACCATATAATAGTTGGGAAAGGCATTTGGCCCTATATACATCCAGAGCTGGAAGAATCAAGTAGAATTTAGACTTAAAGTAACGACAGAGAGCCTTCCCCAACAGGGTTGCCTGTCTGATTGCAGTATTACCATGAATTGCCCAGCTGCCATTGGCCTGGAAAACCAAACCAAGATATTTGTAGGAGGAAACTTGCTCAAGCTCATGACCACCTAGGGACCACTTATAAATCTTCCTCTTGAGCGAGAAAAACATAATCTTAGTTTTTATGTAATTCACCTCCAAAAAAATCTGGGCACAGTAATTGTATAGCGCCTGCAGCTGCCTATTCATACCAACCCAGGACCTAGCCAGCAGGATGGCATCATCTGCATAGAGCAGAATTGCTACATCCATTATCCCAAGCCTAGGGGGATGATTATTGGGGGATGACACAGCAGGGATCAAATCATTAAGATAGATATTTAAAAGGGTTGGGGCAAGAACACACCACTGCTTCACCCCGCAATTGGTTGGAATTGTTCCCGACAGTGAGCCCTCAGCATCCAACCTAACTCAGAGTGTGGTGTTCCTATATAACCTCCGAATAAGACCTAACAACCTGGGGTCAATTTGTAAAGAGGACAGTTTTTCCCAAAGCCTATTCCTGGAAACGAGATCAAATGCTGCGCGTAGATCTACAAACGCCACATAAAGACCAGAAGAATGCATATATTTCTTAACCAAATGTTGGAGAACAAAACAATGGTCAAGTATAGAACGACCTGCCATAAACCCATTCTGCTCCTCCCATAGATAAGCTTCTTTCTCTAACTAACCCTCAAGCCGCTTCAGCAGGAGTCAAGTGTATAGCTTTCCAGCCATGCTGAGTAAGCTAATTGGCCTATAATTTTTGGCTTCCATCGGAGAGCCCTTTTTGTAGATGGGGACAATTTCAGCTTGAGTCCATGAGGTTGGGATCTCCCCAGTTAGATTAATACCTGCAAAGAGCAGGGCTAACACCCTTGCCCACCATCTCCTGTTGGTCTTAAAGAGTTCCGGTGGAAGGCCATCAGACCCGGCTGCCTTTCCTCCTTTCAACCCATCTATTAGCTCCTCAATCTCACTGGCTGTTACTTCAGCCCAGGACGGGAGAGAATTCAAACCCACCAGAGGCACCCAAGGTGCAGGGTCATGGGCATACAAGGAAGTAAAATAAACCCTCCATTGGTCCGAGGGACCCTAGAGGAGAAGCCAGATTGTACCTTCCCACAATTGTGTAGCAGTCTCCAAAAATTGGCAGAGTCACGACTTCTAGCTGCCCTATCAATTGTTTCCCAACATTTACGGTAATGCACCTCTTTCTTATAAAAGGAGCAACTTTTTATAGTTTGCCCAGATGCCACAGAAATATCCTAGCCCAGGAGAAGACGTCCCTCTCCTAATCCCACTGTAAAGTGCTCTCACCTCCCTCCTAGCCCGAGAGCACTCACGATCAAACCAGGTAAAAGTTTTAAAACCACCTCGGGGATTATTATTGCTCCTAAATAACCTGGGACTAGGCTGCAATCCCTCCAGGATAGAACTATACCCAGCCAATAGTTCCTCCATATCCTGGGCCTCTGTCAGCACCTGCAACCAGCTAGTCCCCTCCAAGAAGGAAATAAGTGCCACAGCTTTCGCCTCCCATTCACGACTCCATTTGACTCTAGACATTGAACAAACCTGCAAGGAGGAGACCACTCCCATTTATGCCCAAATCCTTAGAGCTCCTATCTGGATAAAGTGGGGGCAGCCTCAAGCTCCCATGGACCCCCCCCTCGAAGCCAGAGCCTGGTCTGACTCATCCAATTGGGCATTACAATCCCCCGTCAGCAAAATATCCGCCTCCGGGTAAGATTCCTCCACTGCCTCAATCAACCCCTGCGGTTCCTGCCAACAGGAGTCTTGGTAATAGGGCGAGGTACTCAGGACGATATAGACATTTATCAGAGCCAGAGTCCTTCTAGGGAGAATCATCATAGTTCCACAAAAAAGGGACTGGGTCCCAGGAACAGCAGCGAGAGAGGACGAGATGAAACACACACAGCCCCCACTTGGGCGGCCTCTCCCTCTAGCTGAAAGGGCAACCAGATTAAAGGCATCATAGCCTGCAAAAGTAATCAGGTCCATAGACCAGGTTTCCTGAAGGCACACAATATGGTTTGCCTGCAAGAATGATAAAAAAATCCCTGTTGGCTGCCTTGGCCTTCCAGCCAGCAATGTTCCAAGAAAGTACCCTGACTCCTGCTAACCATCAATCCGAACCCACCTGCGCAGCTGACTCTTCCCTTGTGGAAGTCAAGGGAGATAAGGCCCGATCTATCCCTCCCAGATCTACAGCTGAATGCTTGCCTCCCGAGGAAGCCATTAAAGGGTCTCCCACCAGATCCTCCCTAAAGGTAAACACTCCTCCCGGTTCATCCTCCGGCCCATTACCAAACACAAACTGGGCAGGCTCGCTCTGAGATAATAGCCGCCCTGGGCTTACCAAGCCCAATCTAGAGTTCACCTGAGAAGGATGACCTGAAGTAGCGTGAAGTGTACAAGTTACGTGCCCATCCTCTATAGGATCCAAGCACCTATTAGCTTCCCACTGGGCAGATGTTAAAAGTCCCATCCCCGACTCCTGGATTCTCCACAAAAACAACTCCTGGGTCCTGTTCTCCATCAATAGAAAGAAAACTTCCCCCACCCCTACCAGAAATAACCTCCATGTTCTCAGAGACCCCCTTTCTAAGAAAGGTCCGACGCCTAACCCCGAGCGGGACCAGATTAGGATTATTAGGCGAGAGGAACTAACAGCATCTCCCTTAGTGCTTACCACTCCTGAATCTAAACCTAAACCTCTTTCAGGGGCCTCTCTAGCTCTAACAAAAGTTCTAGCTAATCTGATCCCGTGGTCGATGAATCGGGTCACATTCCTAAAAATAAATTTTATGTGAGAAACCTTCCGAAAGGAGACAACACACTGATAGTTACGGGTTCCCCTACAAATTACCCTTATAGAGCAAATGTCCCTAGGTGTAAAGGGGGTCTGGGCCAAAAATGATAAATGTGTGGCTACTTGCCCCCTGGTGTCCCAGGGAGGGAACAACCCAGCAGTCATGGGATAGACGGTAAAGGCTATAGCCTCCCTACAGAGAGCAAAATGGTCAACACACGGGGCTGCTTGCAGCCCCAAACTTCCATGACTGCAGTCCAAACCCGCTTCCTGGGAGGTCATATTGACATTACCCCAGGCACTTCCCCCACCCCCGGAAACCTCCCTAGAACTTTTTGCAGTATCAGCTGGCAAGTTAACATGGTCCAAAGACAACCCCAACGTCTGAGCCACCAGAGAAATTAGGGAGGTATTTGTATTGCCAATATCAGTGGTAACTATTTTGATTTGGGCCAGGACCAACAAGAGTGTCTGATGGATCAGAGACGTCTGTTCCACAAGCATCTCCAAAGTAGACTTTCCCATCACAGGCCCCAACTTTCCTTGGTTAATCGAAAGCAGCAAAGTGCAGGAGCTCAGAGTGTCAAACGAAGTCTGAGTCTGCACCGTACCTGAAGGCATAGCACCAATAGGAATCTCCATGCCACTTAAGGGATCCGGGGGGGGAGGGTGAACCAGGGCGAACCGCAAGGTAGATTTTAGATTATTCCGGAGGCCCTACATAAAAAAAAGGAGTCCAACTTCCTTTGTTTATTATTATAAACATTTATATAGCGCCGGTCATGTACCTGGCGCTGTACAGAACATAGACATAGACGCGGTCCCTGCCTATGGCTTACAATCTAAAAAACAAGGAGGGGGAGACAGGGAGAGGGGACAGTGGGAGAGACAGGGGAGAAGACAAACAAACATTCAAGCGGATGCGAAGTCTCAGGTGCGTGTGCTTGGCTTGGTTACAATCAGGTTGGTTGCAGCAGTCTGCAGAGGAGGGCAGACAGTA
>QEPC01006436.1:454412-474280 GCA_003113815.1 Sphenodon punctatus | reverse complement strand
CTTTTAGATTGTAAGCCACAGGTAGGGACCGCAGCTGATTATATGTTCTGTACAGCGCCAGGTTGTTACTGGCGCTTTATAAATGTTTAATAATAATAATAATAATAATCTGGTAGCACCCTCCTGGCAAGTCCATACGGATAGGTGGACGTTCTTGATGGCTGCTCTGTCACTGTGAAATGCCCTCCCACCAGAGATCTGTCTCAGCCCAAATCTTCTTGCCTTCCATTGGCAATGCAAAACCTGGCTCTTCTGTCAGGCATTTGGCGAGAGGTCTCCATGCCATAACCCAGAAAAAAGCCAGACTGCGTGGGATCAAGGAAACCAGTGAGGTTCACATGTGCCTGCAACTGGCAGGCCACTACCCATTCAATAACCTTCCCTAAAAAGGGATGGTTAGAGACAGGTCGGTAGCAGGCTGGGGTACTAACGTCAAGTGATGGTTTTTTGAGGAGAGGCTGGACCAGTCTGGCACCATCCCCTCCTGAAGGGAGGCGTTGATAATCCCAGCCAACACTGACCCCCAGGACTCCCTGTTGGCTTTCACCAACCAGGACGGGAAAGGGTCTAACCAGTCATGGATCAAACAGATCCAGGCACATCCACCGCCTCGGCGGCTGTCACCAATTTAAAGTTATCCCAAAATACAGACCAGACAGGGCATTCCTAACTCTTGGCTCTGCTACTGCTTCCAAAATGGGTGAGCCAAAATTGTGCTCAATGTGAGCGATTCTATCCGCAAAGTAAGTCAGAAATATGTCACAGCGGGCCTTGATCGAATCCAGTTCCAGGCGGAGAGAGGCTGGACTGGCCAAACTCCTCACCACCCAGAATAGCTCTGCTGGACAAGACTGAGTGGATGCTATAAGAGCAGCAAAGAATTGTTTCTTTGCTGCTCAAACAGCCATGGCATAGGCCTGAAAAAATAGAAGGGGGGGGGGGATGTTTTTGTGCAAAACTGGATTGTTTTATTATGTATATTTATATTATCCTATTTATTACTGTATTTTAATGTTTTATTGTTTTAGATGTGATGGAAGCCACCCCGAGTTGCTGTTGGGTGAGAGGGGCTGGGTAGGAAATATAAAGAAATAAAATAAATTACTGGCAACCTAGGTTTTTTTATGGTTTAAAATTACATTTTTATATTGTGTATTTATTATGTATTTATTGATTATATGTTATTATGTTGTAAGCCACCCCAAACTGCTGTGACAGGAGGGGGTGGCTAAGAAATCCAAGTAAATAAATAAATAATAATACTATATAATAACTTTCAAAATTCAGTTTACTAAAAATGAAATTTATTGTAACTCAAAATGGTAATTCATTTCAAATACGCCTTTTATAGAATGCTTTCTCTCTCATTTATATATCTATTTCAGTCAGGTTGCATTGATAACTTAACTGAAATTAAGATGTAGAAAACATTTTAAAAATGTGAACCTCTTTTACAGGATTTTTAATAGATACGTTAAGCTTAATTTCAGTTAAGTCATCAATACGACGTGACTGAAATGGATATAAATGAGAAAGGAAGGAAGTCAATGTAGATGTGGCATTTTATAAAAGGTGTATTTGAAATTAATTACCATTCCAAGTAACAATACATTTCATTTTTGGTAAATTGAATTTTGAAAGATATGAAAGTATTGTATTCAATTTAAATTCTTTTGTAATAAGAGAAGTGTATAAGAAAGATGCCTTAACATACAATTTCCTGATGTGTTAAAGTTTGAATAAATGTGAATCTGCCTTAACTATGTCTTATCACCAAAAGATTTTTGATACTGGAATTTCCTTCTCTTTTGATAAGGTGGAAGCGCGGCCCTTTCTGACTTTTCCAAACCTTCCCCAGGTGGCTTGAGGACATTTAAAGGGGCCTCCCTGCCCCAGTGCACCACGGGCCAGGATGCGCTCAGGCAGGGAAGCAGGCAGCACCAGGGGTTTAAACCTCCCCCAGGCAGCTGGATGCACCCTGGTGGATCCAGCCGCCTGGGGGACATTTATTTTTTATTTATTTCTGTGCATTTATTGGCTGCCCCCTCATGCCCACGGCATCCCAGGGCGGCTCACAACAGATAAAACAACAATAAAACTCATAAAAACATCACAAGATAAAAATAATTTTAAAAAGTGACCCCCCCAACTTTTACTATAAACCCCAGCCCCCCAAAACCCTCAACCTAAAGGGATTTTCCTGCCCAAGAGCACCTCAGCTGAGATGTGCTTGGGCAGGGAAACAGGGGCAGTTGTTTAATGCTCCCCCAGGTGGCTGGATGCACTGGGGCAGGGAAGCGGCACCAGGGGTTGGAATTTAGAACCCAACTGCGCATGCATGAGATAAGTTATTTCCCATAGACTGAAACAGCATATTTTATTGTGTATAAGTTATGCTAGAAAACACACATTTTTTACTAAGAACTACCAGCGGTTAGTAGACAGTCTCCTTTAATTTTCCAACACATTCATGCTAACATACACAGTTGAATAAATGAGCAATGCCCTGCAATAGATCTGGTCGCAGACCCAGAACTAAACTTGTTCAAAACTCCAATGTCAAAGATAGGCAGGATTCAATGAGAACACCATCTCACCTTAACTATAAAGCCATGACTGTGGCTCTATCATAAGACAGCCCTGCAAGAAAGCCAGGCCTCATCAGGTGACACTGTTTTCAGTGGGTGAAAACAGACATGTACCTCACTCCACTTTAACACCACTTTAATATTTCTTACGCATTTTTCAGGGCTGCATAGGGTGTCAACACATCCTTGCAACATGCATAAGAAATGTTAAAGTGGTGTTAAAGCAAAGTTACGTGCATGTCTGTTTTCACCCACTGTTGCTCGCCTGCGGTGTCACTGTGCTGCACTGTGGGACAGGTAACTTCTCCTTCCTCCCCTGGAAGAAGTGTGTCTGTGTGGCTAAGTAGCAGCACCTCCCACCCACCTTCACAGTACTCCCCACTGCACCACATTCTAGATTGCCTGCAGCTCTGTCTTGCTGCTACCCCAAATGGTGGGTGAATCTGCAGGACCTACCTCTCTAGTGAGTTACCACACACCTATGGTTCAGGAGAGGCAAGGCAGCCAGGGTCTGGAGCTGCATGGCACATGTGGATTGTGGCACAGGCAGAGAGGCTACAAGAGCACAGGGGACAAATGAGGAGGATGATAGGGAGTGGAGCCAGGAGAGTTCTTTTCTCAAGGCATCATCCTAGTCCCCTCGGGTGACATTTCTGAGACTTTTCCTGCTTTTCCCACATCACCGTTGTGAAATTTCCCCTAAAATTCCCATGAAAAAAATCATAGCCTGACTCACAACTCATGCCTCCAACTTCAGACGAGGACTAATGCAACATGATTCCCAGTCTGTGGCCTAACTTATTTTAATTATTTTTGTAAAGTCTTACGTACAATCCAGTTGTGTGTGTGTGCTGGGGAGTCTTTCATTTGACTGCAATGGAAGTTAGATATCAATAAACAAACACTGTTTTCTGTTTGTTGCACTGTTAATTCACAATGCCATTGAATCCTGCTTTTGTGTTTTCCAGGTACTATGCTGTCCTCTATCCAATGGTTTATCCAATGAAGATTACAGGCAATAGAGCTGTTGTTGCCATTGTCTATGTTTGGCTCCATTCCCTCATTGGCTGCCTTCCTCCCCTCTTTGGCTGGTCCTCCTTGGAGTTCCATCAGTTCAAATGGATGTGTGTGGCCGCATGGCATAAGGAAGTAGGATACACGGCCTTTTGGCAGATCTGGTGTGCCTTGCTGCCCTTCCTGGTTATGATGATCTGCTATGGATTCATATTTCGTGTGGCTAGGATTAAGGCACGCAAAATTCACTGTGGAAGTGTGGTCATTGTGGAGGAAGAGGCCCAAAGGAATGGGAGAAAGAACTCCAACACCTCCACCTCCTCGTCAGGCAGCCGAAAGAATGCTTTCCAAGGAGTTGTTTATTCAGCCAACCAGTGCAAAGCTTTCATAACTATCTTGGTTGTGATTGGGGCTTTTGTGATCACATGGGGACCTTACATGGTGGTAATTACATCTGAGGCACTTTGGGGGAAAAACAGCATTTCTCCTGCTGTAGAGACATTAGCAACATGGTTATCTTTTACTAGTGCTATTTGCCATCCACTGATTTACGGACTCTGGAACAAAACCGTGCGCAAGGAACTGCTGGGAATGTGCTTTGGGGACCGATATTATCGGGAGTCATTTGTTCAGCGCCATAGGACATCCAGGTTATTCAGTATTTCCAACAGGATCACAGGTAACAAACACTGACAAAAGAAAAATCCTCTCCCAGAGACATGAGGATGGTACTTAGCAGCTAGATACTCTCTAGCTGCTAAGTACCTTGCACAACTCCCAAGAACTGTGCAAATGCTGGTTACTGATGTGTGAAGGGAGCTCTCAGGAGACACTCATTCACATTCCACCTCCATTTGAAGGGACGACTGATGCAATTTCCCTGCCTTTGAGCAGAGTTCCCTTTCCTCTCTTAATAAATCATCCTCACCAGAGAATGTTTAACCTGGGGGTTCGTAACAATCATTTTGTAAAGCACTTTTCTTGCCTTCAAAGTCTAGACAAGTAAAAATTTCTAGGAAAGAGCTTTTTCTCTTTCCCAAGCCCTCTACACTTCATCCCCCACTTTAAAATTATTCATGTTGAACTCTTCTTTTGTCAGTATACTTTCAGTGGGTCTGATTCTCCACTTTTTAACCCTAGTTTTGTGTCTGTGTAACATTGTTGATCTCTATTTAGAGATCAGGTAAGTTTATAGCTCTGCTCGGGCTGAAAAGTTCATCCCGAGTTCAATGTATTACTGCTACTACTGCTACTTACCGTTTCTATAGCTCTACTAGGCATACGGAGCACTCCCCCCACCCCCAAATAATCTTGAAAAGCACTTTTCTTTCCTTCAGTGCTGTGATGTAATAATGTCCCGCAGGGCATGGGGTCATGTCAGGAAAGGAGCAGGGCAACTTCACGTTTTAATTTAAATATCAAGAAAGTAAATTTAAAATATATTTGATAGTGTCCTTCACATCAGTGAAATTAGAAGTCATTATCCTGTGTCTCAGACATTGTAACTGATCAGAGGCTACAGATTATGGCTATTCAATATGGTTTCATATTACAGTAGAATAAAACTGGTATAACAGAGAGCACCAGGACAAACATATTTTTAAGAGTAAAGTATAAATATTTGCAGCCAGTGGAACCTAGGGGTGCAGACAATAGGAACTCAGCCCTCAACTTCAATAAGGACAGGATTATACCCTTAGTATAATTTTTTTTGTTAAATGGTGTTGCCTTCCTCTTGCGTATAGTTGTCATTTTAGCAGGAGTTGTAACAAGCTACGGTTAACATTGCCCAATTTTTTCCCTTCTAAAGCCATGTAGTCAGAGGATTATGGCTTTCCCAAACTTTCACCTATTAGGGTAATTTTTTTTCATTCTTGGCCTATGCCTGAAATTGATTATTCTGGCAAGATGAAGCACAAACAATTTAGCTGTTTTTAAGAATGGGAAAAGAGGAAAAAAAGAACCATACAAACAAGAGGAGAAACTGGGTGCAGTCAGACGAGCTGCCCAGGCCTGATTCCTGTGCCACCCTGTGGCGGGCAATTGGCCCTGCCAGACTGCAGGGCCAGCACAGGGAGCCAGGCACATGAGCAGCAGTTGGGGGTGGGGGAAGAGGAAGGCATGTGTTCCTCCCCACTCCTGACAGCTGATGGAGAAGGAGAACCCAGAAGAACACATGCCATCAGCTGTCAGTCAGGTGGATTAGGAGAGAGGGGGGCCTGGGAAGAGTGCAGGCTCACCTCCCCCCCCATCAACCTGACTGACAGCTGATAGGGGGAGCTCAGAGGAGCTGCGCACATGCCCCACTCCAACAAACAGCTGATTGGGGGAAGGGGAGCCTAGAGGAGTGTCCACGTGGGATTTCTCTGATAACGTGTCCTGGAGCAAGCAGATGTTCCCAACCACCCCAGGGTAAAGCAAGCATCTGGCAGCCCCTGGACACATGAACCACTGCCTCCTGTGGCTCGTTTGCCCAGGAAGGGGCAGGCATCTTGTGTAGCTACCCACTGATTGCACAAGAGAAACAGTGAAACTGAGTAAACAGAAACTGCTGTCAAATGTGGAAAGTGAACACACTAAAAAAAGAAAAGTAGCCTCTTCCAGTTATTAATTATTATTATTTATACAGCACCTCCGATGTACCTGGCATTTACTTGTACAATCAATAGTTATAGACAGGTCCCTACTCCAAAGGGCTTACAATGGGTAATTTCAGACGTAACAATACCACGGTCAACCACAGTGAATCCCCTGTGGTGACGGTTCGCACCGTTACGTCTAAAGAATTCCTGCCAGATGTTCACATCAGTGAATCACTGGCGGGAATCAAAATGACCATGATTCTGGACCTCTGGCTGCCCGGAAGTCCAGAATGATGGTGGGATCGGGCCCCAACCGTGGTTGGATTGGCCATGATCCGAGATGGGCCGGAGGTTACGTCTGTTACTTTCAGCCTGGCCGGATTGTGGTCCCGACCACGGGACGGGATCGGACACAGCGGCCCATATCAGCCACTGCACCCGCCCGTCTCCCAGAGGGTGGGCAGTTGGGGGAGCGCAGGGGGGGGGGCTGTGCAGTTGCACAGCCCCGCCCCCTGCCCGATCCCCGGTGAGAATCAGGCCGGCACATCTAAAAGGACAGCTGGCGTGATTCCTGACCGTGGATCCCGGTCCGTGGTTCAGTGTGGTGGGCCTCTGGGCCCAGTACGTCTGAAATTACCCAATCTAAGAGAGACAAGGGGCAGACAAGGGAGAGGTGAACATCTTCAGAGACAAGGATACATTCATGAGATTGAGAAAATGCAGGTGCACGTGCGTCACTTAGATCCAGATGAGATTCTGAGTGAGGGAGGGATGAGGATGCAATTTCACTCATGAGAAGTCTTTGGACTCATGACCAGGAAAAGCCTGACAGAAGAGGTAGGTTTTTAGGAGGGATCTGAAAGTTGGGAGGGAGGGAGCAGAATGAATTTATCCAGGGAGGGAGTTCCAGGCATGGGGGGCAGCAAGAAAGAAGGGGCAAAGACATTTAGAGCAACAGGGGAATCACAAGCAGACAAGGGTGGGGGCAGAGGAGGAGTGAAGTAGGGGTGTGCAATTCGTTTTCGTTATGATAATGAAAATGAAATTTTTGATTTTCTTTTTCGTTATTGTAATAACGAAAACGACAAAACAAACAATTTTTTGTTTTTAAAATACTGAGGAAACACTGAAAAACCTATTTCCAGATATAACTTTTTTGTTTCTTATTTCATTCTGATGTAACTTGGGGAGATTGTACCCCCAACCGAGGGTACTAAGTGTACCAAATTTCGGAAAGATTGGATAAAGGAAACCGATTTTAGAAGCAATTGAATATTGTGATTTTAAGAAAAGCTCCATACACATTCCTGGCTACAACTTCTTTATCTTTTGTTCAATTTGCATGAAACCTGGGAATACTACATCACTCCACAATATTACCAATTCTGCGATGTTTCAGAAAGATTGGCTAAAGGGTTCTGATGTTATAAGCTATTAACTTGAAAATACATTTCTGGCTGTAACATTTTTATATTCCGTCCTGTTTGCAAGACATTTGGCAGGAATGTGTCCCACACTTTCCCTGTCATCTCTGTCAAACTACAGGAAAATTTGATAAAGGGACCCAATTTTATAAGAACATAAGAAGTGCCATACTAGGTCAGACCAATGGTCCATTTAGCCCAGCATCCTGTCTCTGACAGTGGCCAATCACGGTGGCTTGGGAGAAGCATCCAACAGGTCACAATGGGGAATTCATTCCGTTGTTTTCCCCCAGCTCCCGTCATGTTCCCTGATCCTGTCTGGCTAATAGCTGCTAATGGATCTATCTTCCAGAAACTTGTCCAAAACTCTTTTAAATTCAGCTATAGTAATGGCCCTTACCACAGTCTCTGGCAGTAGATTCCACAACCCTATTATATGCTGAGTGAAAAAAATATTTTCTTTTATTTGTTTTAAACTTGTCACCCATGAGTTTCACGGAGTGTCCCCTAGTTCTAGTACTAGCTGAGAGGGTAAATAACTGCTCCTTGTTTATTAGTTCCACCCCACTCATGATTTTATAGACCTCTATCATATCTCCTCCAAACTGAAGAGCCCCAACCTACCAAGCCTCTCCTCATACAGGAGCCGTTCCATGCCCTTGATCATTTTTGTTGCCCTTCTCTGTACCTTTTCTAGTTCAGCTATGTCTTTTTTGAGATGGGGCGACCGGAACTGCACACAATATTCGAGGTGCAGTCGCACCATTGATTTGTATAGAGGCATTATTACCACCTCAGTTTTATTCTCTATCCCTTCCAAATAATTCCTAACAGTCTGTTTGCTTTTTTGACTACTGCTGCGCACTGCGCTGTGCATTTCATTGTATTGTCCACAACCACCCCCAGATCCTTCTCCTGAGTGGTAACTCCTAGTTTAGTATCCAGCATTATGTATGCATAGTCTGGATTATTTTTCCCTACATGCATAACTTTGCACTTGTCCACATTAAATCTCATTTGCCATTTAGATGCCCAGGCACCCAGTCTCGTAAGATTCCGTTGCAGTTCCTCACAGTCTGCTCGTGTTTTAACTACCTTGAATAACTTGGTGTCCGCAAATTTGATCACTTCACTCTCAACACCCTTTTCTAAATCATTAATGAATACATTAAACAGCACCGGTCCCAATACAGATCCACCACTTTTTACATCTCTCCATTGTGAAAAGTGCCCATTTAGTCCTACCCTTTGCTTTCTATCTTTTAACCAGTTTCTGATCCATAGTAAGACACTACCTCCTATTGCATGACATTTTAATTTTCTCAGGAGCCTCTCATGAAGGACCTTTTCAAATGCTTTCTGGAAATCCAGGTACACTATATCTACTGGGTCTCCCTTGTCCACATGCTTATTTACACCCTCAAAGGATTCCAGCAGGTTAGTGAGGCATGACTAACCTTTACTAAATCCGTGTTGACTCTTCCCCATTAAGCCATGTTTGTCAACATGCCCTGTAATTCTGTCCTTAACGATGGTTTCCACCATTTTGCCCAGCACAGACGTCAAGCTTACTGGTCTGTAGTTTCCAGGATCGCCTCTGGATCCCTTTTTAAATATCGGGGTTATATTTGCCACCCTCCAGTCCTCAGGCACCGTGGCAGATTTTAGTGACAGGTTACAAATTACTAACAGTAGGTCTGCGATTTCATATTTGAGTTCCTTCAGAACTCTGGGGTGAATGCCATCTGGCCCTGGTGACTTGTTAGTATTCAGTTTGTCAATTTGCCCGAAGCAAATGAAGTTGTCCCCTTGAAGACCATTATTCAGATAAATAGCATTACATGCAGTGCCAGTCAGAGGCAGGCACCTAGCATGGCAGGGGGAGGGAGGCTGTAGGAGGGAGGTTGGGGAGCAACCCAACAGACCGACAGACACATTCACTGGCCAATTACTGCATGCTTCCAGATTTACAGGGCCAATCGGTGGTGGCTTTGAGCTGGGCGTAGGCATAGAAGGTAGGCAGAGAAGGTACATAACTGGGGCTTTGGGGATAGCATCCCAGCAATCAGAAGACATGGTTTACACATCCAGGCTGGCCAATTATCAGCACAATCACATCCTGCAGCACTGTGACAGAGGACATAAGAAAATCTCTATTGGCTCTTTCCTAAACAGATGCTTCCGACTTCCTAGTAATAAGTGGGGGAGAGAAGTTGGGATGGTCACAACACAGAATGAGGATATTTGGTTGACCTTTCTGCTGGCTAATTGGCATCACAAACACATCTTATACCACAGTGACATGTGAGACAATTCCTTGCATAGGCTCATTCTCTGCATATGCTATGCAGGCTTATAAAATTGGGACCGACCCTTTATCACATCTTTTTTATATTTGGCAGAGATGATCCTGAAGGTGTGCGATACAGCCCTGCCAAATGTCATGTACACTGGTTGGACTACAAAGATGTTACAGTCAAACATACATTTATACATTAATTACTTTTACCACCAGGACCATTTATTCAATCATTCTGAAAGTTGGCATGGATAGTAAACATGGGGAGGGGTATAAACTTGCCAAGTTCCATCCACATTACGTGGGAAACAAAAATGTTATAGCCATGAATGTATATGCAGACTTTTGCAAAATAACACAATTCAACTGCTTATACAATTGGATTCCTTTATCTAAACTTTCTGCAATTTGGTACGCTTAATGCCTTCCATTGAAGGTACAATCCTTCCACGTTTCATCCAAATATAACGAAGAACAAAAAGGTTATAGCCGAATATGCGCTTTCAATTGAAACCAATGGAAAGCAAAAACAAAAGCAAAAACAAAAATGAAATGTTGATATTTATGAAAATGAAAATGAAAGATTTAAATAACGAAAACAAAAAACAACATGGGTCCCTGGTGCACACCGCTAGAGCGAAGCTCCTGGGCAGGAATGTGGTGGGGTACAAGAGCAGAGAGATATAGTGGAGCAAGGCCATTAAGAGCCTTGAAGGTGAAGACCAGGAGCTTGTGCTGAACATGTTCCTGTAGAGGGAGCCAGTGTAGGGTGGAGACGAGGGGCTGAACGTGGTCAAAGCGATGGGCAAAGTGGATGACTTCGGCAGCGGAGCATTGAACAGAGATGAAGGGAGCAAGATTAGAGCAGGGGAGACCAGTAAGGAGCAGGTTACAGTAGTCAAGGTGAAAGATGACTAGAGCATGGACTAGAGTTTTTGCAGTGGCAACAAGGCAGGGCTGGATTTTAGCAATCTTATACAGAGTAAAGCGGCAGGATTTGGCTACAGCCTGGATCAGAGACATAAAGAAGAGAGAGGAGTCAAAAATGAACCCCAGGTTACACCCCTGAGGGATAGGCTGGATGGTGACACCCTCGATGGAAACTGAGAGGGAAGTAGGAGGGGAATGTTTTGTGGGGGAAGATGAGTTCGGTCTTGGTCATATTAAGCTTGAGATGGCAGTGAGACATCCAAGCAGAGATATACTTGTGACTTGTAACAACGGCATGTAAAACATTTTTTGACAGGAGGGTCAGTTTTAAGTTAAATGTAGTTCCTTCCAAAACTTGTTTCTTCCTCAAGGCTCACAAGAAGTAGCTGACTAGAACTTGTAAATGTTTCCAGCTCGGAACATGTATATTTCAGCATGTTGTCAGATCTCTTCATAAAATGAATGCAAGTACAAA
The DNA here is from genome assembly GCA_003113815.1 of Sphenodon punctatus. Classification (NCBI taxonomy): domain Eukaryota; kingdom Metazoa; phylum Chordata; class Lepidosauria; order Sphenodontia; family Sphenodontidae; genus Sphenodon; species Sphenodon punctatus. The sequence continues at coordinate 462,968 of QEPC01006436.1, read as the reverse complement.
GCACTAGGGATAAGGAGACAGAAAACTTGCCATATGGGAGGAATCTGGAAGGACCTGGAGGCTAGAAGTACATAGGGCTTGGTGCTATGTGTTTATGAAGAGGGATATAGAGATGACTTGGCAATTAGGTCTGGGAGTGAGCTTCAGAGTCGTCTTGTCACAGAAAAAGGGGGAGAAGAACAGGTTAGTGAAGTGAGGGGTGGAACAAGGGAGCAGGGAGTGAGGGTTATTTGAACATGCTACTACAGTTTTACCTTGTCATGTACAGTTTAGTGATGTTGAAACTGTCTTGCAGACCTGGGACTATCTCCCCATCTCACAGCTCTCATGGCAGGTGGGCGGCCTTCAGGACACAGTAGCAGCACAGGTGATACTGGTTTCAGCTACTCACAGGATTCAGGTAACTATTTTTTCTTTATTTTAGAAGGTATATTTCACCTACAGTTTTTCAGAATTCTCTGGCTAATCTGTCTACACAAATACACTTTGATAGGCTGGCTGAATAATGAATGGAAGTGTTGTGCATGGCTCCTGCCTTAGCTGCTCTTTTTGTGCCAGTGGAGTCCTATTGGCTTCACTGTGGTTCTGACAATGCATCCATATTTAAAATTGCAAATGTTGCATCTACTGTGTTATCACTGCTAAAGCTAGGAGGATGGCCTTTCCTCCAGGAGATATTTCTAAAGGATCATGATACTCTGTCCCTCTTTTCTTACTCTTGCTCCTGCACTTGATTTTTATTCAGCAAATGGAAAGTGATACACATCAGAGGATCCTAGACATCTTATGAAGACAGAAACAAAAGTCTTTAAGTTAAAAGTTATTTTTATCTTTTCATTTTGGGTTTATATTCTCAGAAATAGAATTTTGGCATGAGCATTTTCTGTTTTCAAAAATCTTAATACAAGAGAGGACCATCATGATACTCTAGTTCAGGGATTCCCAGTTTTGTTTTGTTTTATTTATTTTTATTTATTTATTTATATAAAATTTATATCCCACCCCTCCTGCCCACAGGGCAGCCCGGGGTGGTGAACAACAGTATAAAAAACAACAATTTAAAACCGTTAAAAATATACAATATAAGGGGGGGGAAGAACCCTCTCCTCCACCCCCTCGCCAAAAGCCTTGCAGAATAGCCAGGTCTTACATAAACGCCGAAATGACAGGAGAGTGGGAGCCAACCGAGCCTCCTCCGGGAGTGAGTTTCACAGCACTGGGGTGCCCACCGAAAAAGATCTAACATCGGTGGCCACCTGCCTTGCCCGGGGAACCTCTTAAAAGGCTCCCACGGATGATCTCAAGGACACATGGGGAGCGAGGCGGTCCTGCAGATAGGTAGGGCCTAGGTCATGAAGGGCTTTAAAGGTTAAAACCAGCACCTTGAACCTGGCTCAGTGCTGTATAGGCAGCCAGCGCAGAGCCCGGAGCACTGGTGTCATGTGCTCCCTGCGACCCACCCCCATAAGGAGACGGGCCACGGCATTCTGCACCAGCTGCAGCCTCCGGACCAGCTTCTCGGACAGCCCCACATAGAGCGCGTTGCAGTAATCCAGCCTTGAGGTGATGAAGGCATGGATGACAGTGGTGAGGTCAGAGTCTGAGAGATATGGCCAAAGCCGCCGGACAAGACGTAACTACCAAAACGCACTCCCAGCCACAGCCACAACCTGAGATTCCAGGCTGAGCCGTGAATCGAGGAGCACACCCAGACTCCACACTTGAGTGACCATGGGAGGGCGAACCCCCCCAACAAGAGAAGATTCAACCACCCCTAGGCCCCCCAAGTCCTCGCCCACCAACATCACCTCCGTCTTGTCAGGATTCAATTGCAGATGGCTCGACCTCATCCAAGCCCCCATAGCTGACAGGCACTGGGAAAATAGGGAGACTGCATTACCTGGGTCGATGGAAAAGGAGAGGTAGAGCTGAGTGTCATCAGCATACTGATGACACTGCATGCCCTGAAACTCTCTCACGATCTCACCTAACGGCTGCATATAGATGTTAAACAAGAGGGGGGACAGAATGGCACCCTGCGGGACTCCGCACGTGAGGTCCCGGGGGGGAAGATGTACACTCCCCCAAGACCACCCAGTTTTGCTTTTTGTCTTCCACTTTCAGCCTTCCAGATTTCTTGTGGCTTACTATATGGTCTGGACATGGCTGCACAAAGTAGGCAGTTTGATCCCTTATGGTGTCACAGCCATCCCTTTGTGGGTAGAGGCAGTGGTGTAGCTAGGTGGGGATGGGCCCTGGTGCAGAAGATGGAATGGGCCCCCTGCTTAGGAACTTTCTCCCATGTATGTGCATTGTACATGCATGGTACGTGGTTGTAATGGTTCTTGGATTGTGAGCTTCTCGGGGCAAGGATTGGTCTCTAATGACGACTGTTCAATGCCAGTCTCATTGTTGGCAGCAGTATACAACTAATAAACAATAATAAAATAATAATAATAACCCAACCTGTTGCCTAATTTCAGGAACCGATATGATGTTGCTTGAAGATTACAGTTCAGATGGCACTCATCACCCACACTGCATTTATCCCCATCGACGGAGGAGTTCAGTAACATTTGAAGATGAAGTGGAGCAAATTAAAGGTGTGCTTAGGGTGATTTCTGTAATGCTGAGTTCTAAATGGATCACTTTCTCCTCAACTGGATGCATACAGAACATACCTATCCTCTTTCCTCAATCTTAAATGCAGAGGACAACATTTTCCCCCCTGCTGTTCAAACCCACCCCCTTCATAACATGTACAGCAAGGCTGAAATGCAATTTTTGACATTGTTGATTTTTTGATTTTCCATACTTGACTATTGCACTAGCTGCTCTGACCTTTCTTTTCTGCTTCTCAACTCTCGATTCCTCCACATATTTCACACCACTGTCCTGAAAAGCCTGTACCCCATCCCCTTACTGATGATTTATTGATTTCCCCAACAATGGTCTGACGCCCTTGTGAATATGCCTTCCCAGCTAAGCTGCATTAGTCTGTGCTTCCCATGCTGATGCTGGTAGAAGGCACGAATCTGAGAGAATAAGCTGAGGATTCGCTAGGGCAGGCAAGCGCAACTTGATTCATGCTGAGGGCTGGAATATTTGCTTCAGGCACAACACTGGGCTGCATGCGGCCCCACCCTAATTTGCATGGCTCCCAGGGCAAACCCACAGCAAAGCGAACCCACTATTTAAATGGCAATGGGGGAAAAGGAGAGAGAAACCCTTTCACAAAGGGGGAGACATTTCCAGGGGGAGGGGGCACGATCTAATCCAGTGGGCAGATTGAATATTTTAAGGAGAATCTGTCCTGATGCCCCTGTTTGGAGTGTGCAAGGGGAGCTGGCCTGCTGGGGCTGTCTTTAGTAAGTCCCTTCTCTTTAGATAGCGAGTCAGAAAGCAGCCCGGCTGTATGTGAACTCTAAGGGGCCTGGGCTGAGAGAGCGAGCTCCAGGCACAGAGAAACATTCCTGTCCTCCTCTCCAACCATTTCCAGGCTGTGCAGCCCATGGAGGGTTTTGCCTGCACCGGCGGGTGGAGCTAGCAGCAGCTGCTTTACTGGGGGTCAGGCTGCTATCGCTGCCCGGGTCGGCATCGACATGGGCACTCTAGGTGCTTTTTCTGCTTCCCGCCTCCCCCACAGTGCTGAGAGCGCCTGCATCCAGGCCGACTTGGGTAGCAGTAGGAGCTGCTGCCGGCTCCCACCGGCGCAGGCAAAAGTCGCCACAGGCCGCACACAATGAACAGAGGCCCGTTTGAAAGTGGGCCTCACGAAACGTATTGGCGGGCTGCATGCAGCCCCCAGGCCATATGTTGTGCAGCCCTGCACTAGGGTATATTTTATTTCTGTCTTTCTGTCATCACTCCATTTTCTTTTAAGATCCAGTCATAATTTTAATGTATATTTTGCCTAAAATTCATGACAGATGTTCAGTTGATTTAATAACTAGTCTTTTATCTTAGTATCTCAAACAGTGGTAGCTGACGATAGAGAGCTCTTTCTGTATGGAAATACTAAGGGCTCTTGTTGTGTGCAATTCAGCTAACCTCATACATTATGTTTTTGCAAAGAGGCTCTGCTGGAGCACACATCTTCTGAATTAAACCAAATACTCAGGCAAGGGGTGCATATGAAATTACTGAAAACAACATCATTTAGTTGTAGGTCCAGACCCAAATATAGAGAATCTCTTTGCCTTAATTCTCCTATGTTCAGGTATAACCAGTCGTAAGGACATAACTATAAAAGGGACAGATAGAGCAGCTGCACTGGAGCTCACAAGCCTGGAAAGCCCATGTTGCTTGGTACAGTTGTGTCTCTTGCTGCTGGGAGGAGGGACAGAGGCGGTCTCTTCACACCTAGCTGCTCCTTTGACCAAACCATATATGACCAGTTCCCTAGACAGAAGAAAGGAATAGCAGACTTTCGTCTTGCCACCCATAAAATTACATTTTACACATGAATTAGAAGTAGCCCCAAGCACAGGCCACCCCTTCTCCCCCCAGCTCACACAGACATAGCTTTCCCCTCTATATAAGGAGCTGCCTAACTGAGCCAGAACAATGGTCCATCTTAGCCCAGTATTGTCACAACCTGACATGGCAGCAGGGTTTCAAATCCAGCTCTCTGGGGTCTCCGACAGAGGCCTTACCCAGGTATGCTACCTGGGACCCTCCAGAATCACCAGCAGAGGCTTCACCCAGGTGTGCTACCAGAGATCCTGAATCCGAGATGCTGGGGATTGAACATGGGACCTTATAAATGCTAAGAATACACTCTACCACCCCTCTGACCTTGGGTGCAGCCACATGAGCTATGGGGGCCTGATCCCCACCCGGCCCTGTAACGTGCAAGCACAGCTGCCACACTGTGGGGCAAGCATGGGGAGCTGGGGAAATGGTCATGCGGAAGGTGGGTGGGTCAGCCACTGCCAGAGCTACACCATGGCCAAGGTGCGTTCCAACAGGTCACAACGGGCAATCCATTCTCTCTTTGTTTTAAATCTGCTGTCAGTTAATTTCATGGAGTGTTCCCTTGTTCTAGTACCATTAGAGAGGGTAACTAACCATTCCCTATTTACATGATATTATAAACTATCATATCCACTTTCAGTCATCTCTTCTCCAAGCTAAAGAGCCCTAACCTATCAAGCCTCTCCTCGTATCAGTCCTTCCATACGTTTGATCATTTTTGTTGCCCTTCTCTGTACCATTCCTAGTTCTACTGTGTCTTTTTTGAGATGGAGCGACCAAAACTGCATGCTATATTGCAGGTGCAGTAGTACCATAGATTTATATAGAGGCATTACCATATTTTCAGTTTTAGTCTCTATCCGTTTCCAAATAATTTCTAACATTGTTTGCTTTTTTGACCACCGCCACACACTGAGCTGAGAATTTCAATGTATTGTCCACAATGACTCCAAAATCCTTTTCCTGAGTGGTAACTCCAAATTTTGAACACAGCACTGTATACATATAACTGGGGTTATTTTTCCCTATATGCATCACTTTGCACTTGTCCACATTTAATTCCATCTGCCAGTTAGATGCCCAATCACCCAGTCTCACAAGATCCTCCTGCAATTCTTCACAGTCCATTCGGGTTTTAACCACCTTGAATAACTGTGTCATCTGCAGATCTGATCACCTCACTCTTTACTCCCTTCTCCAGATCATGAATGAATATATTAAACACTGGTCCCAGTACAGATCCCTGGGGCACTCCACTAGTTACCTCTCTCCACTGTAAACACTGATCATTTTGTCCTACCTTTTGCTTTGCCAGTCCATGATAGGATACTGCCTCTTATCCCATGGCTCTTTAATTTCCTCAAGTCTCTCATGCGGGACCTTATTCAACACCTTCTGAAAGTCAAGGCAGCTATATTGACTGGCTCGGCCATATCCACATACTTATTTACACCCTCAAAAAATTCCAATAGATTAGTGAGGCATGACTTCCCTTTCCTAAATCCATGTTGATTCTTCCCCATTATGCCATGTTTATCAATATGGTCAGTAATTCTGCTCTTGACAACTGTTTCCACCAGTTTGCCTAGCACTAACGTCAGGCTCGCCAGTCTGTAGTTTCCAGGGTCACCTCTGGAGCCCTTTTTAAATACTGATGTTACATTTGCTACACTCCAATCTTCTGGTAGAGTGACAAATTTTAGTGATAGGTTACAAATTACCTACAATAGTAGGTCTCCAACTTCATATTTGAATTCCTTCAGAACTTTGGGATGAATACCATCTGGTCCTGATGATTTGTTACTATTTAGTTTGTCAATTTTCTCTAGAACCTTTTCCAGAGTCACACTTATTTGTGACAGTTCTTCTGGTTCTTCACCCACAAAGACTCAGTCTGGCGTGGGTATCTCCTGAACAGCCTCAGCGGTGAAGACCAAAGCAAAGAAGTCATTCAGCTTCTCTGCAATGTTCCTCTCCTCCCCGAGCACCCCTTTGACCGCCTGGCCCAACCAACTCTCTATCAGGCTTCTTGCTTCTAATATACTTGAAAAAGTTTTTATTATTTTTTGCGTCTTTAGCAAGTCCTCGCTAATTGATCAGATAGATGGGTGATCTGTTACAAATGACTGAATTAACCAAATGATAACTGAATGAGAATACGTTATTTATATTTAATAGCTGTGAGTACATATAGTATCAATGTTTAGTGAAAATAATTAAATCTTATAAGGCACCACTGCAGTCTTTTTTGTTCAGTCATATTGGCAAAATTCTACTCCATCACCTCAACTTACACTTGCATTCAGCTGTATTGTCTTTTGGGAGGAAGGAAGGATGTATAGGTAGACTAGTAAATAATTATTATCCATCTCATAATCATGGCAGAAGAAATTTTGTGTCTGGGTTCACAAATATTTATGACATTCCTGAGAGCAGGGGCATGGCTAGGTTGGAATGGTCTCTAGTGCAGAAGATAAATTGGCACCTCCACCATCTCCCACCAGCAGGGGCCACAGCTGCTCCAGGAAACATGAGCCCCCCCCCGCCCCCCGCTCATTGCCCCTTGTACAGCTGCACTGCTTGTCCTTATTATATCTACACCTTTGTCTGACAGATCATTTTAAGTCTATTGGTCACAGGAAAGGAAAGACAGTCAGTTTTTCTGCATCCCAGAAAAGTGTGAATTAGGCTGCTTGCCCAGGTTACCTTGAGTGGCGATTCTCCCAAAAGCAAATCTCTCATCTGGGAATGTTATGGCGAGCTCTGAATGCGGGTGTGACGTAAGGAGCCACATCAAGCGGCTTTTTTTCTTATGAATGACTGGGCTCGAAGTTCAGCCCTGTCATTCATAAGAAAAAAGCCACATGACACAGCAGAGATTACGCTTTTAACCCCAATCCCACATGCAGAGCTCGCTGCAAGATTTCCAGCTGGGAGACTGGTCGCTGGGAGAATCACTGCTCAAGGTAACGTGGGCTAAGGATGTGTACCAGAGCCCCATGTCATTTTTCATTATCGTTTTTGTTATTAAAGTGTGTCATTTTTGTTAATAACAAAATGTTTTTTGTTATTGTTGGTATTGGTACTGATTTCAAATGAAGATTTTATTTTTGGTATCAATATCGATTTCATGTGCCAGTGAAGAATTGTCAGAAGTTGAACTTCTTCCCTTCTCAATTGTGATACAGCAAGAACTGCACACAGTGATATATATACTGTACACAATATGTAGTTTTATTTATATAATATATATAGAACCTAAGCTAAACCTAACCTAAGTGTTCCTATTCTATAATCCTAATATATAAAATAAAACAGCCTAGTATCTAATCTATATAATATATGGACAGGGGGAGACAGACAGGGGAAGGGAAAAGGAAAACTCATATATATACAACTAATATCTATATAATATATGGACAGGGGGAGACAGACAGGGGAAGGGAAAAGGAAAACTCAGAGGTATATCTACTATCTCTATTACATATACATATATACACACACATACGTATTTATTGTTATGGGAGGATTTCTAGTGCAAGCACCAGCAGCTTCTACAAACTCACCCTGAAAAGCAAGAGAGCTAACACAGAGTGAAGCAGCCCAGCCCTACAATATGAAGGATTGCAGTGCCCTCCCCCAGAGCCTTCCTGATTGGTTCTGGGAGACAGAGGCATTGAGGAATCACAGGGTGCCATTCAACTGCTGGGATCTGCTTGCGCTGCTCATTGGCCGGAGATACATCCATCAAGTCCTTCCCCACCCAGTTCAAGAGTTCAACACTGTTTCCAGCTCCGAGATGTCTTCTCGCCTCCCAGGGCTGGCCTTACAGCAAGCGGGGCCCAGGGCGGGGAAGAAATACGGAACACTATACCTTCGAGGCCCCACCTCTCCCTCACTCGGGTGCCCCCCCTCAGTGCCTGTCAGTCTCTCAGCCAGGGGAACTGAGGGAGAGGCAGGGCCTCTGCCTCTCTCTCCCTCATTTCCCCTGGCCGAGACTGTGCCGGCAGCGGGGGCGGGGGGTGGGTGGGCACGGAGTGTGCGAGAGGCAGGGCCTCTGCCTCTCCCTCACTCCTGCTG
>QEPC01006436.1:420682-443285 GCA_003113815.1 Sphenodon punctatus | reverse complement strand
TGGCTCGCCGCCAGATGTGCACCACAGTCAAACGCGGCCCGTGTTTGCATTCACCACGCTTCTGGACCTCCAGATGCGAGGAGGTTGAGACATGTGGTGAAAGGCCACCACGGCTGTGATGAACAGAAAGTAACGTCTGGTTACTTATCGTTCACTGCAGTCAATGAAATTCCCCCCTGCCTGTGGTTGCGGCAGTGGCCGCATTGGCTGCTGCCCGTCGGGGGGCGGGGCCGTGCGGCAGCACGCTGCGCCACCCAGCCCTGCCCCCTCCGGGTGTGTGTGTGCCGCTTTAGACGTTACGGGTGGGCGCTTTCACCACAGGCCGTGGGGTGGTTCGGACCATGGCCGGGGGCAATGGGGCGCACATCTGTTGGTGCACCCCTTCACCCCCGGCCATGGTCCGAACCACCCCATAGCCCGTGGTGAAAGCGCCCGCCCGTAACGTCTGAAATCACCCATTGAGGCCAGTGCTGCCTGGGGTTGTCAATGCCTCCTGTTGGAAGGGCAGGGTGCCTGATGGCCTTAAAACTGCAGTCATCCAACTCCTGCTCAGAAACATCTATTGATGTTGACTCCCCTGCCAGCTCTCGCCCCATCTCTAATCTTTTATTTAGGGAAGGGTAGTGAATGGGTCGTCACCTCACAGCTTCAGGTGCAAGTCGATGCTATTGGATTCCTGGATCCATGTCAGTCAGGATTCCATCCTGGTCATGGCACAGAGACTGCACTTGTGGCCTTGGTTTACGATCTCTGTAATTGTACTCTATTGATTTTGTTAGATCTCTTGGCAGCCTTTGATAATTGATCATGGGGTGTTGTTGACCTGGCAGGGGTTGGGCTGCTCTTGAGTGGTTCGGCTCATTCTTGGCTGGGAGAACCCAGAGAGTGGTGATGGGCAGTGACTCATCATCCTCTTGGGAACTCCCTTTGTGGGGTCCTGCAGGCTTCCATCTGTTCAATGTGTATCAGAGGACCCTGGATGAGATTGTACAGAAATCTGGAGTGAAGCGCCATTAGTGTGCTGATGACACCCAACTCTTTCTCTTTTTCATCTGACCCACTTCCTGCAGTCTCAGTGCTTACCCAGTGCCTGGCTGCCATTGGAGAGTAAACGTGGGCAAGCCGATGGAAGATGAATCCAGACAAGACCAAAGTGATGATGGTTGGTCAGCCTTGTGACCTGGGAGACATAGGGACCCCTGTTATTGATAGGCTCCAACCTCCTTTGGTCATTCAGGTTCACAGCCTTGAGATGCTCTTAGATCCATTGCTGCTCCTGGACTGCCAGGTTGCAGTGGTGGCCAGGAGCACTTTTCACTAACTTCATCTGGTGAGAAGGCTGTGACCTTTTTTATCAAATACGGATTTGGCCACTGTCATCCATGCCTTCATAACCTCAAGGCTAGACTATAGCAATGCACTCTATGTGGGGCTGCCCTTGATGACTGTTGGGAAGATGCAATTGGTGCAGAATGCAGCAGCCCATCTTCTGTTGGGGGTGGGTTGCTAGGAGCACATTACACCAGTGCTCCAGAGTCTGCACTGGCTGCCAATAGCTTTCTGGACACAATTAAAGGTGCTGCTTTTGACCTATTAAGTCCTAAATGGCTTAGGCCATAATTATCTGAAATTCCCATCTGCTCCTTCGTGGCCTCTGAGGTCAGTTGGGAGCACCCTCTTACAGGTACCATCTTTCACAAGTTTTCACATCAAGGACATGCAGAGAGGCGTTCTTACTGGCTGCCCATCATTATGGAATTGCCTCCCCCCAAGGAGATCCATCTAAGCCTGAGGCTGCTCATCTTCCAGAAGAGATGAAAGACCTTTTTGTTTGGCCAGGCATTTAGCACGCAGGAATAGGGTTGGTGGGATTAGATGGGGGGGGGGGAGGGGCATGTTTAGGGGATTTTGTAACTGGTTTTGCATGTTTTATTTGATGTAAGCCGCCCAGAGCCTTATTGGGAAAGGTGGGGCAAAAACTGAAATTAATTTTAAAAAATGATTAAATTTTTAAAATAAAATAAAATTATTCTGTGTGCTACCTGCCACTCTGCAGTCCTGAGCTGGCTGCCCTTTGAGCTACCATCCATACCAGATCCATTTTGCTGTAGGAAGCTGTAGTGATTCTGAGATGGAGCTATAGCATTTCCTAGTAATCACCTCTTGACTGGTTTGCAGCAAACAGTTTCTGCAAAAACATATATATACCAAAGAATCTAAGTACATAACAGAAACAGCCTTCATGAACAGGCATAGCCATACATCTCAACCCCTGGATGGTGACTCTCAAAATGCAGGACAATGTGGGACATAACTTGCATATGTTCATACATATTTATGCAAATTCAGCGTAGTCCATTGTTTAACTATGAGGCTGAACTGGAAAAAAAACCCTTTTCTTTTTTTTCTTTTCTTTTTTTTAAAAAGCAGTCTTAAAAAGTGAAAGGACTCAAGTACATAAGAACATAAGTAGTGACATACTGTCCATTGAACCCAGCATTCTGTCTCCAACATTGGCCAATCTCTTTTTCTTGGGAGAAGTACCCAACAGGTCACAATGTGTCCATTCCCTGTTGTTACAGCCCCCAACAGTAAGAGGTTACCTCTCAAAAAGTTACTTGACTAACAAGAATGTTGGCAGGGCTGTGGGGCGAAGGGACATTATCTCCATTGCTGGTGGGAATGTACTAAGGTCACCCCCTTCTGGAAAGCTGTTTGGGACAAAATGGAGGAGGCCACAAATCTGAAATTTGATCCCAAACTGGCCCTGTTGGGCATCTGGCCAAAAGACTTGCAAAAGGAAACCAACGCCCTGGCATGTAGGATGATGTGCCTGGCTGCAATTCATGTTATTTTATGTGGATGGAAAATGGCTGTTGGTTTCAATATTGATGTATGGATACACAGATTGTGGTTTGTTTTGTCCATGGAAAGGATTGCGGCGGGTATCCATGACAAAATGGAGGACTTTTATATGACTTGGAACCCCATCTGGAGGATCATTACAAAACATATTGATACGGACACAGCACCGCTTGGCATAAATTTACATAATATTTAACATAGACTGGGTACTTCATTACCCTGACTGTCTGCATTGCAACTCCTCTCCTCTGAAGAAATCTCCCCCCTCCCCCTTTTTTCTCTTTCTAATTCATTTTGGTATCTATACGATTTCCTTGTTTTCCCTTTGCAATTTTTATTTACAATGTTGGTTGTAGTGCATTATCTCATGAATATAAAATGGTATGATCTGTAAGGTTGGGTGAACCAGACGATATTCAAAATGTTCTATGGAGGTAATGGAATGTTAACCCTATTAAAAATAAAATATTATATTAAAAAAAAGTTACTTGGCTAATAGCCATTAATGGACCTACCCTCCAAGAACTTATCCAATCTCTTTTTAAAACTAGCACCACTACCAGCCATGACCACTTCCTCTGACAGTAAGTTCCACAAGTGAATTGTGCACTGTGTGAAAAAATACTTTCTCTTATTTTTTTAAATCTGCTGCCAGTTTATTTCATGCAGTGTCCCCTTGTTCTAGTGCTGTTAGAGAGGGACATATCCCATCTCAGTCCTCTCTTCTCCAAGCTGAAGAGCCCTAAACTATCAAACCTCTCTTCATACGGCAGCCATTACGTACACGTGGTCATTTTTATTGCTCTTCTCTGTACCTTTCCTAATTCTACAATGTCTTTTTTGAAATGAAGCGACCAGAACTACACACAATACTCCAGATGCGGTTGTTATGTATTTATTAGGCAGTTTGACCATGATCAGAAACACAAGCAGGATGAGGCCTGAACAACTCAGTTCAGCTAATTTGAGACATAAGCCTCAGGCTGGCACAAATCAACCAGGTCCATGAGAATAAAACTGAAAAACTTCACACTCCAGCAGAAAATGTATTTTCAAGGCCACAGTAACAAATCCCAGACAGCCACTACCTTTGAGAACACAAAGGAGGCCTGAGAGAAAACAAAGAGGGTTTGAAAGAAGGGAGGGAGCCTCCCTTTACAACTAGGCAACAACTCCTTAAAACTCCCTAAAACTCCAAAAATAGCTTGGTGGCTATGCTCCAAGTGACAGAATAATAGTCAACTTATTCTCTGCACCTGGCAGAGGGGACCCTGCAACATGCATTCTTAATAAAAAAAACTATAAAAGGAAAAGCCCAGCCCCTTATCACTTGTCACTGGCGCTTGCGGCTACTAGCATTGCAGTAAGCCTGCGTGGGCCTCTGACCCTAACTGTCGCTCCCAAAGATCCAGACTCCTGCCCAGCCATCTGCTGGGCCCCCTCCTCTTCTCCGCTGAACCAGCTTGCGTAGGTTGGGTTACTGGGGTTCACAACTAGTAACACACACTGCCATGTCCAGATATTAAGTGTCTATCCAATAAAAATGAGTTGTACCCACATGTTTTGGCTTGTTTATTAGCAACCTTCGATCACGTTTGGGGTAAACTGAGGCACCAACCTCATTTATTTCCCTTCACGGTCATACCACAGATCTATATAGAGGCATTATGATATTTCCAGTTTTATTCTCTATCCCTTTCCGAATGATTCCTAACATTGTTTGCTTTTTTGACCACCACCACTGCACACTGAGGTGAGGATTTCAATGTATTGTCCACAATGACTCCAAGATCCTTTTCTTGGAGCATGGGGGCACTCCTAACCGAGGGTGTTTTACACAAGACAGATGGGTAGGGGAGGAGGGGTCTGTGGTCATTGCGTGGGGTGGGTGGGTTGGTGCTGTGCATGGGGGGACGCTTCACACAAGCAGCCCCAAACATTGCCGACCCTTCCATGTACCACTACCCCGTTCACACACGGGGCATGCTGGATTTTCCCAGATGCCTCATGTAGATAACGGGGGCATGCACCATATTCAAACGAAACATCCCCCACATGGACGATGAGTGTGCATGGGGGTGTCTCGTGTAAAAACACCCTCTGAACCCAGCATTGTATACATATAGTTTAAGTTATTTCCCCCTAAAGTATCCATACAACTTCTCTCATAGTTCAGACAAACCCTCATCCTGCCAGTCTTTATGTCCAAGTTCTATCACGGCACTTTTCAAAGCAGCTTGGCCTAAACTCCCTTTTGCTTCCCTAAATCCCCATGGAAATTGAGCTTTATAGTTTCCACAGCCCTCCCTCTGACAAAGCTTTTCTCCCACTTAATTTACCAAGTTCCCCATGCATATTTGGAGTGTTTGTTAGACATTGATGGTTTCTTTATAGTTTACAGATTAAATAATTGTGATGCAGAACAAACATCAGCTATAGTGCTTTGATAAGGAATGAATTTATGAATCCACTATACTTCAGTTCTGTTCGTGGTTTTGAAAAAGACTGGATGAAACAGGCATTGCAACCAGGAGCTAACAAACTGAACTTATGAACTGATTCAACTAATGCTGTTTCAACTAATGAACTGAATCAATTTTATAACAATTGCTACTGAGTCATCATTTGTCTACAACTTCGATGTGGTTTAGCAGCCAATTACTCGCATTGCAGCTGATGTAGTTTATGAACTGACTCAATTTCTGTAACATTGTGACTTGTATTCTTTTACATTTGTATTTTATTATTGGCATACATTATACTCTTGTTTTTGGCTTATGCCGTAAATGAATGAATGAACTTATTATACTCTTTTTATTGCATATTTTGTTGCAATTAATCAGTAACATATATTCACGGGGACATTGTATTTTTCAGATAATGAAGATTTAGTTCCGTTGCAGTCTGTGGACTTCATCCTTTCTTTATTGTTTTAAAAAGGGCATTTAAAGAAATCATATCAACTCCTTAGAAAGGTTAGGTTTGAACCCTTGACTTTCTGATTTTTATAGCTCCAAGTGATACTCACAAATCGAGGTGTTTTTAATTCAAAAGACTTCCAATTTTCTCCCCAAAAGGGGAATAAAATAGCCAGTAAGGAGTCCGAGGCCAATAAATTCCTTAACTGCAGTATGGTAGGGGTTTCTTGGAGCTTACCTGGGGGAAACCTATTTGGCTCTTTCAGGCTGAAGAATTCAACTCGCCGTCTCCACTGATGGTTTGTAAGTTGCTCTCTCACCTCTTTGCTGCAGTTTTCTGTGACTGCCAGACACATCATAAAAGAGGTGTAAAATTGTGGACAGCTGGACAGTTGAGCGGTATGGACAGAACTTCTGGTAGTGAGATAAGTTGGCCCAACAAAGATATTACCTTGGGTGTTTCTAAACCAGACAGCTCCACACGTGGCCCATCCCTCACCATCCACGTGGAAAGCCACTCATTTGAAGCTGGTGTGTGGGGAGACACGCTCAGTTCCCACATGGAGCACTCCTGAAAAATTCAGAGTGCCCCGTGCAGAGTCTGGGTGGCCAGCGTGCAGATGGGGCAGCTATGCGAGGAGTCACCTGCGTGAAGCACTTCCCATGCATAGACACCCTGCACCAGTCCCACAGTGTAAAAACACCCTTCTTTGCCACCTGTTGCATCCTGTTATCACTGGTCTTTTGCTTACAAATGTTTCCAAGCCCTATGATTCCTCAAACCAACCCTCTGCTGGTTTTTAAGGCCTTGGCTATATTCAAGACCTACTCTTGGAACCTCATCCTACTGGCTATTTGTGCTCAGATGCCACCAGCTCTTTGGGGATCCCTTAAGACTTAAGTCAGGGGTGGGTGTAGTGTCCCCTGTCTGGGACACAGGAAACTCGGCTGGATCGCCTGCCTGGGGCAGAGGGCAGGATCAGGATGAGGTACCGAGCGCAGCCCCCAGATACTCACAGACATCACCGAGCTGTCAACACACTTCTTTATTGGGCCTTCTGGGGCAAGCTGGGCCTCTGGCTGGACTGCAGCCTGGCAGAGCTCCACACTGCTCTGTGTCCAGCCTTAGGGTGGTTTTAGACGGGACACAAATGGCGGCTGAGCCCTTTATCAGCCGCCATTGTTGCCGCTCGTCTAAAACCCCGGCGCGCCCGAATGCCGGATCTCTGCCCCGTGAAGCTGGTCTGGCGATCCTGCCCCCGTCAAGGCGGATCGCCGCTGTGCCGGCTTCACGCAGCACTTCCGGGTTCTTTGCCCGAGTGCACACGCGCAGAAGGGCGCGCATGCACACAAACACTCCACGCCGTGTCTGATGCTCTTCTGATCAGACATGGCGTTGAGAGGAAG
Organism: Sphenodon punctatus; assembly: GCA_003113815.1. Classification (NCBI taxonomy): domain Eukaryota; kingdom Metazoa; phylum Chordata; class Lepidosauria; order Sphenodontia; family Sphenodontidae; genus Sphenodon; species Sphenodon punctatus. The sequence goes on along the minus strand of QEPC01006436.1, from coordinate 436,095 downwards.
GCGGGTGCCCAATGCCGGCACGGAACGATCCCGCTTGTGAGCGGGATTGTCTAAAACCGCCCTTAGAGTGAGCAGAATCCGACCGTTCAGCCTAGCTGTTCCCACATGTACACAGGGCGCACATCACCACACTGGGGGGGGGGGGGCAAGGGGGAATCAGGCCTTTGCTGTGACTCTCAGTGTAGAACTTGCATCCTCCAGATCTTGGTCTTGGTTCCTCCCTCCTCACCTTCACAAAGCACCTGAAAACTGTTTGTTTTCCAACTGCTTTAAGATGATCCACTGCTGGTTCTCCCTTCATGTGTTTTTTCCCCCCCTCTCCCCTTTTCAATTGATTTTCTATATAATGTTTTAAGAACTGCAAGCACCATTTGACAGAGGGGAACACCATGCATTGTTGCAAAATATCATTAAAAAACTTAACCGAGAGCGGCACCCACGGTTCCCCCCACATGGCATCCAGCAGTACACTACACTCCGCCACAAACCACTTAGCTTGATTGTGCTGCCAGGCCCCACTGAAAAGCGGGAGTCGTGTTATTGATATTTGGGAGGAGTTGTTTTGTCCCCCCCCTCCCCTCGGATCGCCCCTTTAGGACTAACAAAGAAGGGGGGGGGGGAAGCTCTGACCGATAGGGAGAGGGGTTTGTTCTCCTGTTTCTTCTAAGATGCAATATTGTACTTACAACATTTTAAATCTCAATAAAGAAAGGAAAAGAGTACAAAGCCGGCCAGAAAACAGACTGGAGCTCTGCACCCAGGTAGGGTGCGCGAGCAGGACCGGGATTAGCCACTTACTCTCGAGTAGTACCTTGGAAACCAAAGAGGCCCTTAGCAGAGGACCGAGCTCAAGCCTAGAGTAAGATACGGAGACAATTACAGCAACCTACTCCCCCAGAAGGGGTTCCCGCGCCTGTTTTTTTATTAACTCCCGCCCTCCAGGCTCTCCCGCCCCGCCTCCCTTCGGTCCAGCCTTCCTTGCTAGGGCCGCGCGAAATCCGACTTTCTCCTGCTCCCCGCCCTCCTCTTCTCATTGGCGACGCGTCAGCAGGGGACATCCAGGACTGGCTGAAGCTGAAGGAACCGGCTGGCGCTGCGTCTCTTCCGCAAAGTTTGCCGGGGTGTGTGGAAGGCTTTGCTGATGCTGATGTAGAGAGTGCGGTGTTCGGCTCACGGTGAGGCTGGGTCTGAGCTGCAGGCGGGCCCGCTAGGATCCTCACTCATAGTCCTGGTTCAGCGAGGGAGGAGGTGGCTGCTCTGGGCGGTGGGGGGTTTGCCTGGGCTGGGCCTGTGCACAGTCTCCTCTCCTCACAAGGCTGGGATTTATTTATTCCCCCCCCCCCCAGGCTCTCTCTGCCTCCTGAAAACCGGGATCCGGGATGGCCCGAACAAGGGGAAGAGCTTCTACGTCTGTGGGGATCAAGGCCAGCAGCCCTGCGGTTTCGTCCTCCCTGCCCAGTAGGTTGACGCTTTACTGTTCTCTCTAAACCCCGACTAATGGAGTCTGGTGACTATTACTCCTGCTGCTGCTACTGGTTTGAAGGGAGACCCTGAGGTGAACTCAAAGCAGGGGGCGGGTAACCTCAGACCCTGTGGGCTAAAAGTGATCTGAGCTAGTTTTTACCTGGTCTCTTTCAAGTCCCTGGATCCAGTGGTTCCTGTATCCAACTTCTATCCCGAAGCACTGAAAAACTGAGCTCTGGGTAAGAGAGCAGAGATGAGGACAGGCATATGAAGATAGGGGACAGATTCCCATCCTCCTATCATAGATCCGTGATCTGGTCCCTAATCTTCTTAAGCACACCCCTTAAGCACCCCCACCCTCAATTTCTCTATGCTCCTTGGAGATTGTACCTATTTTCAAAGTGGTCTCCAGGTACCTAGCATAGCTAGGTGAAAACGGGCCCTGGTGCAGAAGATGGACAGGTTCCCTTGCTGAGGCACTCTATTCCAGTTTGCATATGCATTCTACTTGTGTATGGGCTACCTGGACTCAGAGGCCCTGGTGCACCTGCACCAATAATAATAATAATCATCATCATCTTTATTTTATATAGCACCCAGCCCCCACCCCGCCATGGCACTAAGAACGCTTTACGTATAACACAACTTTTAATCCTCACAACAACCCTGTGAGGTAGGTTAAGGCTGAGAGAATATTGTGACTGGCCCAAGGTTGCCCAGTGAGTTTCTGGCTCACTATCAGAAATTATAGCTTTCTATAATATTTTCTATATCAGGAATTATTATTATTTATTATTTACATAGTGCCAGCAATGTACCTGGCACTGTACAATCAACAGTCCGAGACCGGTCCCTACCCCCAACTTACAATCTGAGAGACAAGGGAGGGGGATATGAGGGCGAGGTAAACATCAGGAAAGACAAGAGTACATTCATGAGGCTGAGAAGTTGCAGGCTCACGTGCTTCGCTTGGTTACAGGGAATTAGGTTCTGAACGAGGAGGAAAGGATGCAGTATCACTCATGATGAGCTAGGGAAGGCTTGACGGAAGAGGTGGTTTTTCAGGAGGGATTTGGGAGGGAGTGGAGCAGATGTATCCAGGGAGGGAGTTCCAGGCATGAGGGACAGCAAGAGAGAAGGGGTGAAGATGTTTAGAGGAGCAAGGGGTTCGTGAGCAGACGAGGGTGGGAGCAGAGGAGGAGCGAAGCTCCTGGGCAGAAGCATGGCGGGATACAAGAGTGAAGAGAGATGGGGGAGCAAGGCCATGAAACGATAGTGTATTATAGATATGACCCTGCCTCCAGGAGAGAAAAGGTCCCCCACCCCTGTCTTAAAACCTCTGGGAAAACCGCTAATAAGCACTGAAAATGTATTATTTCATTTCCTGATTGTCAGACAAATCTCTAATTTGGGGGGGTGGGGGAAATCTCAGTCACAGGAAGAAGACTTAGGGTATTTTCAGACAAGTGCATTACCTACCCAGTGTTCGCTGGTTAACCATTGATTACCAGGGGATTTTCACAGGTGAGGAGGTGCTTGTCTGAAAACACCCACTGTTTCAGACTTTGTCCCAGGTCTACCTTGCACTACTTTTACTTGGGTAGCTCAAATCTTATTTTCTGCCTTCAGCGTTCCTCCCTCCCACTGCTTGATCCATGAGAAGTATATGGTGGAGCTGCAGGTTCTTATTCAGCATCATGAGAGTGAAGAATACAGGTATGTTTTCGATAGCATGAGTCCCATCAACTTCAAGGGTGAACTTGCACATAAGTGCTAGAATCCAATGTCTGTGGATTCTAATGATCCCATCTAGTCATAGGATCTGAGTTCAAAGCAGAGCTGGAACTTGGATTGCCTCACACGCAACAGTGATCCAGGGCTCATTATACAGCTTTTGGGGCCCCGCAGACATCAGATTCTAGCAGCTTACGTGTGAGTTCACCAAAAATGTTGACTTTCTTCCTATGTCACAATTGTCAGTTGTTTCCTGGCTTATCAAACCCCTTGCCCTGCTTCCCACAACCTGCCCTTTTCCTAGCTGTTTTAGAGAATAGGTAAGCTGTGCAATGTATTTAGAAGTCGGGGGGGGGCTTGAGTTTTACAAAACAAACCTGCACCAGCTTCCTTAGAACTGATAAATTCTCTCTTTAAAGAGACTTGCAACAGTGCTAAACAGCCAGAAAATTGCACTGCTTGCCTGTGAATGGGGCTACTGATGTTTTGACCACAATTGGTGTCCAAAACATGTTGAATATTCTGTGCTACTGCATCATTCTGTCAAGGCAAAAGACAATGATAAATAGAGGAATTTCTGTATCAAGACTTTATTTTTGTGCATTATGCTGTTAATGCATCTTATTAGATTTGTGTTGCCAAAAACTTAGTGTGAACCATTAAGGTCAGAGATTCAGGGTGAGAGATTTTCAGCACAAATCAAAATTTTAGGGATCCTTTACAGAAAAAACATACTGTTGCAGATATTAAAACAGACTTTGACATTCCATATTCTGTTTTGTTGTTTGTTAGACTGTTTTATCGATGCCATAAAAGTTGTGCGGAAGGGAAGAAGAGCTGGTGTGGAAGCATCCCATGGCAGGTAAAAGTGTCTCATTTGTGTCTAAACTGTCTTCTGCTGAAAGCTTGAGACTCATTGCCTCCCATGGCTTCCAATACCACCTCTATGCTGATGACACTCAACTCTATCTCTCTACTCCCTCTCTCTTTCCCTCTGTTCAAGCTCGTCTCATCAACTGTCTCTCTGACATCTCTACCTGGATGTCTCAATGTCAACTCAAACTCAACATGGCTAAAACTGAACTCCTTATCTTCCCCCCTCATCCTTCCTCTCCTTCCTCACTGTCAATAACTATTGATGGAGTCACCATCCTNTTGAGATCTTGCTTGAATCAGGGGAAGGCTGAGGGTGTGGAATGGGTATTTCTCTTTCCAATTCATGTGCTAGAATTAAGTTTATCTGTATGTCTTGCAGGATCCAAAAGCCAAATTGCCAACTGATGCAGAGTTTAAGCATACATCTGAGGTGCTGCACAATCCCAATGGTCAAAGAAATCCATTCAAAGTTCTAGACAAGAATCCTGAACAGTCCTGGAAACAAATTAATAATGACAGTGGGGAGAAGCATGCAACAGAAAGAGAGAAGCAGGTGGGAAAGGGAGAGCAGACATCGGACAAAAAGGATCAGCAGAAATTGGCATTTGAATCCCAGACAAGGAAAGAACTTCAAACTAAGTCAAGTGAGGCTGAGGCTCAGAAAGAGAGAATTATTTCACTGGACAAACAACAGTGTGGCTCCTATGGAAGGACTGAGAAACATGCTGAGCATGTAGAGAATGAGACAGCTGTGATTCCAACAGAAGGTAGTTTGTGCAGAAAAGGGAGACCGGAACACTCCTTGCTGAGCCTCGAGAGTCAAAAGCGAGGTAGTGAGCCTCTTGAAGATGTGCAGCTCTGTAAGGGAGAATCAGCAAATTGCACTGACAAAGTGGTAAAGCTAAAGACAGATGTTGGCAAGAAGTCTGAAGAGAAGAATCTGTTACCCAGAGAATGTCTGACTTCCCAGGAAGCCACATGTGCATTGACATACCCCCACATGCCCTCTGGAAGAGACTCAGCAGGCCACCCAGCACTATCCAAGTCAGGAAACACTTCTGAGAAGGGGAAATGTGCCAATGAAAGCTTCAGCAGCAATGAGAATGAAGTCATGTTTGTTTCCTCCACATCTAGCAAAAGACAACCCTCCAGGCCAGCAGTGGCTTTACAACAGGGAAAGGATCTTGTGGGAGTACCTGAAAAAAGTGAGAAGACGACTTTCTCTTCCTTCTCAAAAGTCACGACCTCTCCACAGAAAGAAAAAACCCTGGACTCCAAAGCCCTTCATAATCAATTTTCAGTCCAGCTGAAACAGAAGAAGGTCATTTTTACTATTATACTACTTGTTTGGTCTCTCTGTATCCATTTGTATCGGGCTCACTGAGGCCGCAGGGTAAAAAAAAGTCTTCAGAACAGAACTTGTAGCATCCCCTCACAGTGCTGACCACCTCTCTTGATTGCCTAGATTTACAAAGATAAAGCATAGGCTCAGCTGTATTTCTGTGCTATCTGTTGAGATAGCACCCTGTGGTGCAGACTCAGGTTCTCAGGACTAGACAGTCTGGAGGCTTGAATCTTAAATGTATAAATAGTGAGTCTCTTGCTCCAGGGACAGTCCTGGGTTCACAACAACCTGTGTCTCTTGGTCCCGTATCCCAGATTTTATATAATTTGGAGATGCTCAGGTTCAATTTACTTATGTTCCAGTCCCTTGCTCGGAGACTTCCACCTCAGACTCTCAATATCCTAGATGTGTGGTCTTTCCACTGTTTTCCAAACCTTCTCAGGCTAGTGGCTGATGAGAACCTGTATCCCTAAAGATGAAGCATCCATCCTCCTTCTTCATGTTCCCTGCTGATCATCCTCCTGAGCTCCTAGCTCACCCATTATATCTGCCCATTTGGGTGTCTGGCTACTTCTCTTCAATTGCTTCCAGTTGGAGCAGTCATTAGCTGAGTGGTTGCGCTCAAAGGACCACTCCCTGCAAAATCCTGGGGCCCATTCACACAAAACTCCCCCCCTCCCCCTCCCCAGTGAGAACATTACAATGACCAGTGTTGTGAGCACTGTAGGAAGTGGGATAAGATACCTGACATCCAAGGGTATAACTCCTCTATTGGGAATGTCTTGCTCTCTGTGGACAGGTAACTAGCTGGGAAGAGCTGTTGGAGATGACTGAAGAGTCAATAACATTCTATCTTTTTTTTTTCAGAGTGTTTTGAAAACCATTAATATGCAGAAACTGCCAGATAAAGGTGAAAGGTTATTAAAGCAAGTACGGGAATTGGAAGCTGCACTCGACTCCCTTAACCTCTCAGCAGAAGAAAATGCAAAGGAAGGTAAGGTGGCTCAATTGGAATTTTTGAAACAGGATTGCATGTTTCTAACTGTAGAGTTTATATAAGTGTGGATTTATTCCTGGTGCTGTGCATGTGTGTGGATAGTGGAAGTGTCTCTTGATAATCATTTTCAAGAAGCTAAACTAGAGGTGTAATTTTACTCCAGACATTGTGGGGGAAGCTGGAGGAATAATGGGAGGGGGAGTCAATAACAAGGGGAATAATGGAAGCAAGTGCCAGTGGGTAAGAAAGAGAGGGACAGCTGAGGGCTCTCTTCTCTCAGAATCTTTCTGCTGGAAAAGCCAAACGTTGTTTTTTTTTCTTCAAAATTTGTGAAGAATCTTAATTTATCCAAAATAGGTTGCAGATACATAGCCCTTAAATCTTTAAAAAGTAAGCAATGAATGACATAATGAGTAGTGCCCTTGACAACACCTAAACAGCAAGGACATTATCTTAGTTCTCTAGGAATATGTACTCTTTTACCCTAAGAGCAGACCTCATTTGTCCCATCCAAAGTCTATATAACGAGGTTAGCAACTGCTGCGTTAATTCAAGTGAAACATAATTTTCCATCCCCCAGTCTGCTTTCCATAAGGAATAAGTTTTCCTTATGGGGGCGGGCCGCAGAGAGCACATGACACCAGTGCTCCGGGCTCTGCACTGGCTGCCTATAAAGCACCGAGCCAGGTTCAAGGTGTTGATTTTAACCTTTAAAGCCCTTCACGGCCTGGGCCCTACTTATCTATGGGATCGCCTCACTCCCCATGTGCCTGTGCAACCTTTGAGATCGTCCGTGGGAGCTTTTTTGGAGGTTCCCCAGACGAGGCGGGTGTCCACCGATGTTAGATCTTTTTTGGTGGCCGCCCCTGTGCTGTGGAATTCGCTCCCGGAGGAGACTCGGTTGGCCCCCGCTCTCCTGTTATTTCGACGTATATGTAAGACCTGGCTGTTCCACCAGGCCTTTGGCAAGGGGTAGGGCTTGGGTGGGTGGGGTTGGGGGGGAAGGGAGTGTTTTTCCCCCCTACATAATGTGGAATTTTTAACTGTTTTAAATGTTCTATTGTTTTTTATAGTTGTTTGCTGCTCCGGGCTGCCCTGTGGGCAGGAGGGGCGGGATATACATTTTGTATAAATAAATAAAAATAAAAGGGAGAAATGCAGCAATTACAAATTAAAGCAAAGTCATTCTGGGTAGGAATGTGTCTGTCTTTGCAAACGCAAATTTCATCTCTAGATGTAAAGAATTTTTTATTGTCATTAACATAAAAGCCCAGCTACAGCTGATAAAGGTTCTAATTACAAAAGTTAACCAGAGGGATTAAAGAGAACTAACAGAATTCTGTCCTCTAAATAACACATTTTGGGGAATCCAGATGGTGAGTATGTCAAAATACTCTCTGAGGGATTTACTCACTCCTTCATGGCTACTCTGTCAATGACCTGGTCGCTTTGTGGAATGACATCCTGACCATGGCCATTGACATGGTTTCACCTAGGCATCCGCTACCACCGCTGCAACAGCTTAGATCCCCCTGGTATACAGGGGACCTGAGGCGGTTGAAGCAGGAGGGTGGCGGTTAGAGCGGAGGTGGTGCTCAACTTGCACTGAATCCAACCAATTGCAGCATAGATAATGTTTGAAGAAATGTCATGGCTGTGATGGCAGCAAAGAAAGCTTTCTTCTTTGACATCATAGCATCTGCAGAGTCGCGTCGTACAGAGCTGTTCTGGGTGGTGAATGGCCTGGTAAACTTGCCCTGCCTCTCTTGTGACCCAGAGTCTAGTGCCTGTTGTGACATTTTTATTAATTATTTTTCAGATAAAATTGCTTGCATTCACCACAACTTGGGGGCTGCTATTTTACTTGCAGAGTTTGGGCTTGTAGAAGCTCAGCCATGTCCTGTTTGTTTGGATCGGTTTCAATTAGTGTCACTGTCTGATACAGAGACTGTACTTGGAGCGCTGTGGGCAACCAGTTGTGAATTAAATCCTTGCCCAGAGACATTGGGGTCGTTGCTGACTGAGGTAGTCAACACCTCCTTTCAGGAGGGTAGGTTGACAGACACTCTCAAAATTGCACTTGTCTGGCACCTGCTTAAGAAAGCATCTTTGGATTCTGACTCCCCAGCCAGCTACTGCCTCGTCTCTAAACTTTCTTTTTTAGGGAAGGTTATTGAACAGGTGGTTGCCCAGCAGCTTCAGGCTCATCTCGATGCTGTTAATTCCTGGTTCCATTTCAGTCTGGTTTTCGTCCAGGAGACTGTGCTTGTGACCTTGGTTCATGATCTACACCTGGAGATCAATAAGGGGAACTGTGCCTTCGGAGACCTCTCATCCGCAATTTCCCTGCCATGTCCTGTAGGGTTCCATCTTGTCTCCTCCTTTGTTCAATGTGTTATCTGAGGCCACTGGGTGAGATCATTCAGAGGTTTGAAGTGAAGTGCCATCAGTATGCTGATGACACTCAGATCTACCTCCTTTTCATCCGACTCAGAACCTGCAGTCTTGGTGTTTACCCAATGCCTGGCTGCTGTTGGAGATTGGATGAGGGTGAGCCGATTGAAGTTAAATCAAGATAAGACTGAAGTGATGACGACTGGCCGACTTAGAGGAGATTGGGACCCCTGTTTCTTCTGGGATCCGACCCCCTCTGGTTACTCAGGTTTGCAGCCTTGGAGGGCTTACTGGGCCTGGAGCATTGGGTTACAGCAGTTGGCCAGGAGTGCTTTTCACCAACTGTCTAATGAAGAGGCTGCGTCCTTTTCTTTCTGACTCTGATCTAGCCACCATCATCTATGCTTTCATTACCTCGAGGCTAAACTACTGTAATGCGCTCTGCATGGGGCTACCGTTGGTGACTGTTTGGAAGCTGCAGCTGGTGCAGAATGTGATGGCCTGGCTCCTTTTGAGCACATTACACCTGTGTCTACAATCTGCACTGGCTCCCTATAGCCTTCTGGACACAATTCAGGGTGTTAGTTTTGACCTTCTAAAGCCCTAAATGGCCGGGGCCCCACATACCTAAGAGACCAGCTTTCCTTCTGTGCTCCACTGCAGGCCATGCGATCAGCCGGGAATACTCTTACGGGTGCCAGCCGCCAGTTTTATTCATATGGCAGGGACCTGCAGGGAGGCATTCTCGGTTGCTTCCCTGGTATTATGAAACTCCCTTCTCCTGAAGGTCCGTCGGAGCCTGAGCATATTCTGGAGGCGGTGTAAGCTTTTCTTTTGGGTAAAGCATTTGGCAGGTGGGGTTAGGGGGTTAGAGGTGAGGGTGGATTTTCTTTTAATGAAGTTTTTAAAGGGAGTTTTATTGTATTTCTGTTTTGTGTGTTTTATGTAAGCCACCCTGAGCCTTAAGGGAAGGGTGGGACAGAAGTCTAAATAAACTAATAAACATTTTAAGCTAATACTCCAATAGATACATTTGTCAGTAATGATTCCATACCTGCCTCTAGTCTTAATATTGCAGCTGGTGTGGAAGGAGGAAGGGCTCCCGGCAGGGGTCCACCTCAGCCCAAACCACCTTGTGTTCCACTGTAAGTGTAAGACCTGGCTCTTCCGCCAGGCATTTGTGGGGGGGTTGGTTGATTTTGGGTGGGATGGGTTTTGGCTTGCACACTATTTGATTATTTTTATGGTTTTTATTGACTATTTATATTGTTACACTGTTTGATAGTGTATTTTTATGGCTTTTATAATGTGAGCCACCCTGAGCTGCCTGAGGCAGGAGGGGTGAGGGTAAAAATCCATTATATAAATTAATTAAATAAATAATGACACAAGAATTTATTTTGTGGGATTGAGTAGCATGTCCCCAAATCTTCGCTGTGTACAAAATTTGCAAGACTACTTTAGCATGAAAACCCTGTAACACCACAGGCAAAGATCCCTTAGCAAAAGCATCATGGAAGTGTTTAATTGCAAATGCCAATTCAGTAACTTTGGCTTTCACGTGTTTAATAATTTAAAGATGGCGGGCGGCATGACCAAACTTGAGTACATGTACTCTTTAACAACCTCCAAGCTACAAGAGTCTATATGCCATGGATATATTTTAGAACACTTACCCCAATAAAGGATTTTAGTTTTAGAGTGATTAATATTCAATTTATTCACCTTAGTCAACTTAGCAAATTTAGTTAAAGTTCTTTGTAGGCCAATAGGTGTTTATGAAACAAAACAGCATCATCCTTCTACATCAAAATAGAAATATAGGTAGTTAAAAGTTTCAGTGGATGTAAATCCACATCTCCCATGTCTTTAATAATATTTACAGACAAATTAAATAAAAGTGGAGCTAGGATGCAGCCCTGACGAACTTCATTATAGGTAGCTAATTTCAAGGTCAGTTCACCTTGTGGACCGCATTTCACTTGCGCCCAAGTCTCTTCATGATAAGCTATAAGGAGCTTCAAAAGAGGTGGTGAAACACACCTGTAGGGATCAAGGTGCATACCCCATGGCAAGCACAGAATTAAGGGGAAAGCTGAAGGGAGACATTACATTTATGCGGCCCCACACGGTACAAAACAGTCAGTCCCCCATCAAGCTGTCAGGTCAGTCCATACGTTGTACACAGCACAGCGCATAGATCACCCACACAAGCAGGCCATAGGGCACAATTCCAAGAGGGGGCGGGGGCAAGGCACCTAAAGGATATTGGTTGGGGAACCCTACTCCTCCCACAGAGAGAAATCACACCGGTAGCCCAGAGAACAAAGTTCCACGGAGTTTGCTGCATGTGGGGCTTTGGGGCTGCACAAGGCCGCCCCCCCCCCCCCCCCCCCCCACCACACTGAGGTCACACACAAACACAGGAGGCGAGAAATAAAGTCCAGAGAATAAAGTTCAAGTGGGGCTCAAGGCCATGGGTGGGGTGGGAGGGTGAAACCAGCCTCCTCTGTATATAAGCCCCATCCACACATGCCCCTGCAGTAGCCCCTCGCCTGCACATGAAAAAACACCAAGTAGTGAGGTTCAAAAGGATCCCCTCTGGCTAGAGCTACCTACACATCTGGGTGTGTCCAGATCAGTTGCAGGTCACGGAGCTTGGCTGCGAATGGCTCCTCCTCCAAGTGGGGAGCCCCAGGTGGCCATGCAAGGTGGTTCTGTTGCAGCATCTGATTAAGGTACTCGTGTCGTGGCTGCACGTATCCCCTAGTACGCAGCAGGTCACTGGTGAATGAGAGGGACCCTTGCTAGCAAAACACTGTCCAAAATCTGTTAGCTCACCTATCTCCTGCAAAGATGCGTTCTTGTTTGCCTTCCACAGGGACCATGACCTCCCATGGGGTATGACACGGTTCAGTGTGCCCCTACACCAGAAAGCTGGACGCTCCTGCCTGGTCACATGATGTTCAAGCCCCTGCATATGGTGGCTAATCAGCTTATAACCAATAGTAACCGTATTCAGATCAGCAATTAGTTGCTGTATGTCACCCCTAAGCCAAATGTCAGCAAGGGACTTGGTTAACCTCATAATCCAGTTCCCGCTACCCCCAGTTCCCGCGCCCCAGCACGAGGAAGGGTCCAAATCACCAGACATGGTGGCCTGCTCCAGGATCACAGAAATAGAAGGAGCCTAGGAGCACAATGGCAAACAGCTGCTTTCACATCTGCTGAAAAATATGGAACAGTGTCCCAAAGTTACAAGTTAAAGACACAACAGAGCTAGTGCAAAGTATCCACAGATTGCAGCTCCCACAGAGCTAGCCACAGACAGGGAATATCACCATATGGGGGAAGCAGCACACCTGGCACAGTCTGTATCGGGGACATGTGAACCCTCTTCTCTCAAAACACCCCCATGCGAAATGGAGAGGCAGGCCCTCCTCCCCATGGCTCCTCCTCAACCCCACCCCCCCCGCAACAACTCGGCCCAGTCCTCCTTTTAGGCTGTGACACCTCTGTGGTATCAAGCTGCAGATGAGACGGAAGCAGTAGGCAGTTGCAGAAGAGTCCTCCCTCCGTCCTTCCTTAGGTAGTGGTAGCAGATGCTGCTGTGGTGGGAAGTCCCTCTATAGCCTTCTTACACATGCACACACTTGGTGGATCCCTGGCCATCTGATATCAAAACATGGAGGGTGAGAAGCTTACTGGTCTGCAGGTGCTCCTGATGTATACAGAGGCATAGTACAGAATCATTCAGTTATCCAGGGACAGAATTGGGGTGCTGTTGGCGTACCGTGCTCCGTCCTGCCTGGCAGCATCCCTCGCTGCTCTAGCGGAGCTAGTGTCAGGGGTGGTGCTGCTTGGAACATCTTGCTGGGTGGAGTCATTGATTGGGTGGCTCCCAGGCGTCTGCTCCTGCCGCTTTGTCACCGTAGAGCTCATTGGTTTACTGAGGAGCTGCGGTGTTTGAAGCGGGAAGGGCGGAGGTTAGAGCGAAGCTGGAACAGCTCTCATGCTGAATTAGATAGGCTGCAGCATCAGACCCGTTTGTGGTCCTATGCTGTGGCCGTGAGGACGGCAAAGAAGGAATTCTTTGCTGCCCTCATAGCTGCTGCGAAGTCGCGTCCAGCGGAGCTTTTCCGGGTGGTGAGGGGCTGGTCAGTCCGGCCTGCCTCTGCCTGGAGGGGGAAGTTTCCCAAGCCGGCTGTGAGGCGTTTGTAAACTACTTCGCAGATAAAATCGCTCTAATCCAGCATGTTTTGGGGGCCGGGATTGATGCAGAAGAAGGAGAGCCGAGGGTTAGGTTGCCCCGTCTGGTCCATTTTTGTGGGATCGGTTTCAGGAAGTGACGCCAGCCGATTCTCAGGGGATTCTGGGATCTGTTAGGGCTACCTTTTGTGAACTAGATCCATGCCCGTCCTGGTTGGTGAAAGCCTCCAGGGAGATGTTGGGACTGGTGCTGGCGGGAGTGATCAGTGCCTCCCTTCGGGAGAGCAGGGTGCCGGACTGCCTCAAGGAGGCGTTTTCTTGAGCAGGGGCTGCACCACCATCATTGGACATTGATTCCCTTGCCAGCTACCGCCCTGTCTCTAACCACCCCTTTTTAGGGAAGGTTATTGAACGGGTGGTGGCCCAACAGCTCCAGGGCCATCTGGATGGCATTGGTTTTTTGGACCCTTATCAATCAGGTTTTCGTCCAGGATATGGCACTGAAACTGCATTGGTGACCTTGGTCGATGACCTCCGCTGAGAGATGGATTTAGGACATTCAACACTTCTGGTCCTATTAGATCTCTCGGCAGCGTTCGATATGGTGGACCATGGGTTGCTTCTGAGATGGTTGCGGACCCTGAGGTGGTAGTGGATGAGACTGTCTTAAGCTGGCTCTGCTTGTTCCTCTTAGGGAGAAGCCAGCAGGTGGTGCTGGGGGAAGAAACATCTGGCCCCTGGGATCTTGCTTGTGGCGTACTGCAAGGTTTGATTCTGTCTCCACTTATTTAATATCTATATGCAACCCCTGGGTGAGGTCGTGAGATGGTGTCACGGAGGAACATAGGGTCACACACGTGTAACATGGGCCCACATGTAGACTACAGGTCTGGTAAATATATAATGCAAAACGTTCCACATGTATGCAATGTTGCAATACATGTAGACTACAGGTCTGGTAAATATGTAATGCAAAACGTTCCACATGTATGCAATGTTGCAATACATGTAGACTACAAGTCTGACAAATATGTAATACAAAAGGTTCCACATGTATATAATGTTACAATGGAGAACTGTAAAATCCAGATCAGAGATGTGACAAGCTCCAGGAAATGCAAAGAGAGACAAAGATGTGTATTTGGGGAACCCTGGCCCCAGACGGGGGGGGGGCAGACGGATGGCCAGAGACATTTATATGCTAATGCAGGCTGACATTGCCTACGTGCAAAGGGACACAGAAAAGCTGATACCCCGAGACAAAGGGGGAACAAGGCTACTTAAGAAGCCAGTAAGTCACCTCAAGAGGGAGTTCTCTCCCAGAGCCATCTTGAACATCTGCATATAAAAACCTGGCAGCAGCAGGTTGGAGAAACCATGTGCAGAGAGGCATGATTTTACTCTTTGCCAACCAAGGTGCCACTGTCACGGGTTGGAGGTCCGCACCCCCACTTTACCGGGTTTGAGTGACTCAGTTTCCCCTGCGCACAGCCCTCTTGAATTAGTTTCTCTCTCTGGCTAATTCAAGTCTGTCACAAGGAAACTCCTTTGTCACTCTTTACTCTCTGGGTTCGCAATGTTCCAATGTTATACACAGACACTTCTTCATAAAGATAAGAAGTAAGTTTATTGATTACATAAGCAAGATAGTTGGTACAGAGTGGTTACTAGAAATCAAAGGTAAACAACGCATTCCTGATCTATACTGGTTGAGTTCCTAAATTAGCATCTTACCCTATAAAGGTCCATAAACTTCTGGTTCCTCAGTCATAAAGGTAGAATGACTGGGCACTGGCTTATTGAAAAGAGATCTATAACCAGTTCAGTTGTGCCCCCATAATCACTTCATGCTGCCCCCACCCCATAACCAGTTCATTTGTGCCCCTGCCCCCATATAATCAATTCAAGCTGCCCCCACCCATAACCATTTAATTTGTGCCTACGGGGCAGTGTGAATTGATTATATGGGAGCGCAAATGAACTGGTTATGGGGATGTGGGTTTAAAGACCGTATTCGTGTTAGCAATAACTTCATTAAGAAGCAGCCATAATAATCTCAGAACCATATTTGCAGATTTATTTTCCAAGACAGAATAGATATTGCTTTACATCGTAAATTCCTACCTAAGATAGTATAAGTAAGACAGTTGTGAGAATGTGGCCCTTTTTACACGGGCCTCTCCTCCCAGCCATGAACACGCAGATTTCTGTGTGTTCATGGGTGGGGGAACCCCGTGTGAATGACATAGTGCACAGGCTCATGGTGAGTGGGTGTGCGTGCGCACTCGCCTAACACACATCCCCACTCATTCCCCCACTCATCCCCACGCGAGAAACGGTGGTTACTATGTGGGTGTGGATGAGTGGTGGGTGAGTGGGGATGTGTGTGCAGCC
>QEPC01006436.1:373272-418020 GCA_003113815.1 Sphenodon punctatus | reverse complement strand
CCTTCCAGCCCTGCATGGAATTCTTTTCTTATATTTCTAGAAAGGGTTGAAAGGAACTGTCATTCAGAGGGGGAGGGTTCTTTTTATACTAGAGGAGCTCGAGACCATCATGTGGTCTATTATTTGAATAGGGTGAGCATGCACAACCCAGTAGTGAGAATGTTGGGAGCCATCTCAAAGAACCTTTTTTACAAGGCAGCAACCTTCTGATCAGCACATGGGGAGGAGCTGTTTGTAAACAAACAGCCTTATCTCCCAGATAGAGTGTCCCGCTACTAGAAGACAGAGGCAGGTGAGGGATGGGGTCTGGAGCCAGGGAGGGGAGGAAGAATCACTTACTGGGGGAGAAGCTGGCTGCAGCCTGCTGCCCAGCCAGGCAAGTGCGTGGCCCCGGCTGGTCGCGGGGCCATGTGTGGCCGCACATATGGCACATGCCTGGGGCCGGCCCTGCATGGCCCCAGTCATCCTGGGGGTCCCAGCTTATCCCCTGACAAGGTGACTCATGAAGGCCTATCCTGGGGCCTGCATCCCTGTCCAGATCCACTTCCACAGGCAACTGAGTTCCTCCAGGACCATGGTAAAACGGTCATTCAGACTCCTTAATCAGTGGTGGAGATCCATTCAGGATGCATTGATTTCATGGTGGAGACAGCCCCACTCATGGTTGTTGCAACATGCGTCCTCCACAACATAAGCGAGACCAAGGGTGGTGCCATTGTCAATCCCCTCACTATCTTAACCCATACCCCTGTGCCTCTGTACAGGCACATGAATAACCCCCATGAGACTTTATATGCCCAGAGGAGCAGGGATGCCTTGTCAAGATACATTGCCTGCAGGGACAATGTAGAAATAGAAATGCATGTAAATATATATACACAGATATACATACATGCAAGAATATTGTGGCCTGTATGACAGGTATATAGGGGGGAGTGATGGAGGGAGAGATGTTTGTGTATGACAACTACATGTTCATGCAGAACAAACAGGTTACATGTTGAACCAAGATTATGGCGTTCTGTTGTGATCTTTTTGTGCTATAGATAACTGTGCAGTGTGTACTGAACACCCAGGATGGAGTGACTTGTGATGAGGGTACATGCATACAAGGAGGAGGGAACCACCACTGAAAGGAGGACTGGACCGAGTTTCTACAAGGAGGGTGTGTGTGTGTCTAGGAGGAGCCAGGGGGAGATTTATTTATTTTTAAATTTATTTTAAAACTTGTATCCCACCCCTCCTGCCCAAAGGCAGCCTGGGATAGCAAACAACACAAAAGACTTAACAATAAAAAACAAATCAACAAATTTTAAAACAAAGCATAAAACTCACCCTCCTTCCCAAACCCTCCCCCTCGCCAAAAGCCTGGCGGAACAGCCAGGTCTTACACAAACGTTGAAATGACAGGAGGGTGGAGCCTCCTCCAGGAGCGAATTCCACAGCATGGGGGCAGCCACCGAAAAAGATCTCACATCCACCCATCTCGCCTGGGGAACCTCCAAAAAGGCCCCCACGGACAATCTCGGGGGTTGCACGGGTACATGGGGAGTGAGGCGGTCCCGCAGATAAGCAGGACCCAGCCCGTGAAGGGCTTTAAAGGTCAAAACCAGCACCTTGAACCTAGCCCGGTGCTTTATAGGCAGCCAGTGCAGAGCCTGGAGCACTGGTGTCATGTGCTCCCTGCGGCCCGCCCCAGTAAGGAGACGGGCCGCGGCATTCTGCACCAGCTGCAGCCTCCGGACCAGCTTCTCAGGCAGCCCCACGTAGAGCGCGTTGCAGTAATCCAGCCTCGAGGTGATGAAGGCATGGATGACAGTGGCGAGGTCAGAGTCTGAGAGATACGGACGAAGCTGCTGGACAAGATGTAACTGCCGAAATGCATTCCCCGCCACGGCCACAACCTGAGATTCCAGGCTGAGCCGTGAATCGAGGAGCACACCCAGATTCCGTACCTGCGAGACCATGGGAGGGCGAACCCTCCCCCAACCACTCCCAGGCCCTTGCCCACCAACATCATCTCCATCTTGTCAGGATTCATCTGCAGATGGCTCAACCTCATCCAAGCCCCCACAGCCGACAGGCACTGGGAAAATAAAGAGACTGCATAGCCTGGGTCGATTGAGAAGGAGGGCCTGTCTCTCCATTTCCCATGGGGACTGGCCTTCCTTTGGGCAATCTCTGGTGATGGGATGAGGGGCCTGGGGGCAGCATTATCCCACTTCTGAAGGGGGGAGATATGGAAGGGAAAGAGGGGGCATGTTGCAGGTGCTATGCCGAGATGGAGGAGGACGTGCTGTCTGTCCAGCGATGTTTCCAGGATCACTTTGCCCATACGTGGTTTCCCAGCATTTTCCTCCAACTGCAAGGGGATAATGGATCTGCCTACAGTTATGGGAGGGCAGAGTCTGCAGCTATTGGGAGGGGGGTTTGAAACTTGGCAGCCAACAATCCGACACCCCTTTCCTAGTCTTCTCACCACATCACCCAGTGAACACAAGCTTGAGAGGATTGGGGGAATGGTGTTGTGGACTTCCACCCACACATTGGTCCCTGCCACGGAGAATGCAATCCCTCGGTTTCAGCAAGCACCCAAATGCGGTACCGTCCCAGTCCTGTCATAAGGATGGAGGACGAGGCCTAAGAAGAGAGAGCTAGTTATTCTGTCCCAGGTCCTTTCTATCCCAGGTCCAAGGTTGTGCATCACCAGCAGGGGCCCATTTTGACTGAAAAATAAGTTCCACAACCAGTGCTGCCAGATTCTGCAAATTTACTGTAAGCATGAAATTTGCATAATTAACTTGATTTGTCTAATTATGCAAATTTTATGTACGCTTGTTTGCATCCCAGCATGAGTTTCCAACAGGTTTGACGTATAGAACGACTTTGTTAACTGTTAATCAAAACTGACACAAGATAAAAACAAAACTACTATTTATGAGCAAATAAATTATTGCAGAGACAAAGAGCCAGATATACTCTATAACAAAAAATCTAATGGAATTCATTAGAACCAGATATACAAACACAAAATCTAATGGAAACATTTTAATGTTTCATAACAATACACATACAATGTTTTACAATATAAGAACCAGATACATAGTAACACAAAATCTAATGGAAACATTTCCATTATCGGGATGTAGGATCAGTAGAAATTGGCAGTTAAAACAGATTGAAGGGGAAGCTTTAGTTTAGGAAAAGAAAAAGTCTGCAAAAAAAAAAAAAATCCAGCAGAATTTTAATGTGATAATAGAAAAAGATTTTCAGACTTTTATTTCACAGGAACCGACGCAGACTTTAGCTACCGAAATTATGATGGTCTCCGACGAGACTACAGCAGCCTATGAAAATCTTATAGAGGCTATGAGGCCACTGTTTGTAATCTCAAGGGAGTCAACTGGTACAATTCTAAAAGATTCAACCTGGTTTGATAGGGACTGTAGATATCAGAGGAAAAAGTTACGGAGAATCACCAGAATGGTGAAGCGAGCCCCCCACCAGGGCTAATAGGTGGGCTTTTTAACTCTGTAGGAAGCAATATTGTGAGTTTCTGGCAAAGAAAAAGAATGAATTTCAAACCAAACAGTGGAAGGCTTTGACTGAAGCAGCTAATGCTAGGGACTCCAAACAGTTTTGGTCCCTGATAAGAACAGCCGGGTTAGGTAGGAAGCCCCATTTTGTTCCTCTACGATCACCTGACCTATGGGAAAAGCACATCCTGACTGTATTTCTGGATAGTTCTATCAGTCCTGTTAATGTTTTTTTGCCCCCTTGTGATAGGCTACAACATTGGGAGTCGGTTACTGAGAAAATTTGCGATCTAATTGCCCAACTAAAGACAGGGAAAGCTCCGGGAGATGATTTTTTGCTGGCAGAGATTATAAAAAGTCAATCTGGTTGGTGGGCCTCTTTACTACCCCCCTCCTTTTCACACATATTAATGCCACAAGAAGGATACCTAGGAAGTGGCTGATGAGTTTGTTCATCCCAAGTTTTAAAAAGGGTGAAGATACAATCCCTACAAATTATAGGCCGATTAGCCTCTTAAGTGTGGCAGGGAAATTGTACGCTAAATTTTTATTATCTAAACTCCAGCTATGGCTGGATTACGAGGGCTTTTGGGAACCAGAACAGGCAGGCTTCAGTAAAGGACAATCTACCATCGAACAGGTTTACGTGCTATCCCATCTTATTAAATAAATACAATTTTTTTGCGAGACAGAGGTCATTGCACTACAAAGTGAGTACCACCATAGGCTCTTTTACCAGTCAAAGAGCAAAAAAGCCAGAATAGACTGACTGCATAAAAATGATTACCAAGACCAGCACGAGGATTATGAGACACAGGGTCTCCCCCGACTCCCTTATAAGCAATACACATATAACCATACATAAAGTAAAAACCACGTAACCAAACCCTAAGGCCTTTGGGGCTTTTTCCATTCCATTCCATTTTAATTTATATCCCGTAACTCTCCTGCCACAGCAGCTCGAGGCGGCTTACAACACAAAGGAATACAAAAAAAAAAATAGGTCCACAAGGACCAATAATCCATAATAAACAGACCCCATCATAAATTAAACAAATACATCCTATACATAATACATATAAACCTTCATTCCACCTCTCTACCCCACCCTGCTGCCACCAGGGGGGGCCTTTCCACCCCCATCCTCCTGCTCTCACCAGAAAGAGGTGCTTCTGACCAACCCTCACAATAATTAACAATATCTAACTCAGTAGACAAATTAGAACTTCAAATAAAATCCCCTTACAATACAACCCACAACATATGACACGAGGACACGATATGACATTTGCACGAGGCCAGCCCCCTGGCCACAGATGACTTAAAATTTTGCCCTTTTTACTAGATTCACACAATATTGCTGAAAATGATATAGCAAAAGCAAAAGAAACAATCAATAAAATTTAGCCCGTGAACCTTCCTCCTGGGCAACCGTATCTTTAACTTGTTTAATTTTAATAACTAGGCTCAGGAAACGAGCGACTTGCTGTGAAATATAAGTAGAATGGTCTCCTAACATAAAAATGAGGGATTCCTCTGAGCGACCTGGCAAGAGAGCCAACAGTGGAGCAAGGTAATCTTCCTGCAAATTGGCATTAAAAAGGGCAATACAAAAAAATATGGGCCAGAGAATCCACAGCTTTCAAGGGACAATGGCACAGACTTTCTGCCAGGGGAGTATGATTGTATCTACCGGCGGTAAGTGCCGATGGAAAGGCATTACACCTCGCCAGTAGAAACAATCTTCTGGGGTTCAAAGACATCCCACAGTCCCAAAAGGGCATGGGGAGAACAGTTGTATTTGCTAGCCTTGAATAAAGGCCCGAGGCTTTGCTAGCACTGAGTTCGACCCAAACCTCCTGTCACATAGAATCCAACAAACCATCAAAAATAAGTTTCTTGGCCCCTTTAAATCCCAATGGAGATAGAGCCCCAACAGTAAAGATCAGATGTTTAATTTTATCAGATAACTACACCCAGCCAAGGGTTTGGAAATTTATCAGTTAAAACCAACTGGGCCCAAGGTGCAGCTATGTTGAAATAAAGACCCTTGCCAGACCTTAACCCGCAGAGGGAGCAAACCACACTCACGGCAGAGAACCTGGGATGGGGTACCGGGGGGAGCCATCGATATTGCCCATGCGACACCCACCTGAAATCTCCAAATCCCTCAATCTGCTCAGAGTTCAAAAAAGAGCCCCATACAGGAGCTGGGGAACCAACTTGTGGGTATAGAAATAGATTACTGGAGGGACTAAATACCCTCCCCTCAACCTAAAGAAACTTATCAAATTGTTTTTTAACTTCTTTGCCCTACTCAGGGAGAACTGGGTCCTGGAACAGTCTCCTGGAACAAAAGTCCCAGGTACTTAGCCCAGGTCCCGGTGTATATCTCCTGATTCGCTAGCCGCCATTTATTAATAGTTTTTCTCCGGGAGAAATGAACAACTTTAGACTTGTCCTGATTAATTTTGAGCAAGTTTTCCCAGCAAAAATCTCCCAAAGCAGCTAGCAGACGACGAAGGCCAACCTGGGTGCGCGAGAGCAAGACCGTATCATCTGCATACAGGAGGCAAGGGATTTCGATCTCGCCCACAAGGGGAGCATGGCTGGCAACACTCGCCAAAGTTTCCATAATGTCATTTAAATAAATGGTGAAGCGGGTTAGGGCCAGAATACACCCCTGCTTCACCCCTCTCTCAACAGGGATGCTGTCCGAAACTGCCCCTTGGTGATTTAACCTCACAATAATGGAATTTTCCCTGTGACAGTTAATAATCAAATGCAACAATCTTGGGTCTAAGTCAAGTCAAGAGAAGCTAGTTTCCTCCACAACCGGTCTCTTGGGACTGTGTCAAAAGCTGCCCTCAAATCGATGAAGGCAGCATACAGGGATTGAGGAGACTTAGCATATTTAAGGACTAAGTGGGACAGAAGGAAACAATGGCCACTGGTAGATCTCCCTTTTTGGAACCCAGTTTGGGCGTTTGACAGGATGCCCTTGGCTTTCGGCCAGCCATTGAGCTTCACTAGCAGGTATTTGCCATACAATTTACTTATGATGTTTAAAAGGCTAATTGGCCTAGAATTACTAGGAGTAGCTGGATTACCCTTCTTATAGATGGGGACTATAATCGCCTTACCCCAATCCTCGGGGATATTCCTTGATTTATTGATCCCTGTGAAGAGAGCGGCCAAAATAGGAGCCCACCAGTCTACCTCAGCCTTTAAACACTGCAGTAATTCCATCCACTCCCGGAGCTTTGGCAACTTTAAGGTTTACTCAGCTCCCACCTCCACCGAAACAGGGTCCCAGGCAGGGGCAGGTGTAACCAAAACCATCTCCCCAGGGGTGGGGCTGGGAGCCATGTACAGGGTGGAAAAATGTAGTTCCCAGTCTTTTCCGGTGACCAGGGGGGCAATAGAGGAGGTCATGCCGAGGCCAGTGCCTCTGACTAATTTTCAAAATTTCACCAAATTGGATTTGAAAGCTTGGTTGAGGACTTTCCACTTAGATCTAAAATAGGCAGCCCGTTTGGCCGTCAGCAGCGATCTGTACACCCTCCTCTTGTTAAAAAACTCTACTAGAAACCTGCTCCCCTGTGTGGATCTAAAATAACGGTAGAGACGCCGTAACTCTAGTCTGAGGAGCCGACACGCCTCATCAAACCAAGCAGGGGGAGGTTGGCTTCCCAGATCAGCAGAAATGGACAAAGAGCAGGTCTCAAAGAAGAGGGGGGACTAACCATTCCACCAGAGTTTGAAAACCAGTAAACAGTCCCTTCTGTGTGGTTGAGGTCCTGAGCTCTACCGACAGCTGCAGGCCCCTTGGAGAATTCACTAGAGCCCTGAATTCTTGTTCTAACAGGGTGTCCCAGCCTCTTCTTGCCCTCTATACCCCCAGGGGTTTAAGGGAAGCGGGGGCCACTCATGCCCAAGATCCTTGGGCAATTCAGGGTGAACATCAGCGGCAAATGGTCGCTGCTTAACTGAGAACCAATGCAGAAGGCTGCAATCAGGCCAATCAAGGGGTCCGAGGTGATGAGGTAGTCGGGGGTACTGCACCCCCTGGGTGAAATATAAGTAAATTCCCCCAGCCAATCCATCCAATGACGGCCATTCAGAGGGTACAAATCTAACTGGTACAGAAAATCGGCCAGGGCCAGACCACCTGTATTTATGCCCGTGTCCTTAGACTTCCTGTCTTCTAAAGGAATGTCTTCCTCAGCGCCCCAACGATTCCCATGGAAACCCAGCTCGAAATCAGACTCGCCCATACAGGCGTTGAAGTCACCCCCTAATAATATTCCCACACCTGGTAGTAAATTCTGAACCTTCTCGAAGAAGGCAATCAGCTCCGGCCAAGCATTCTCGTCAAAGTTCGCCGAGTTTACTGGGGGAATATACACACAGACCACCACCAAAAGTTAGCTTGCCATTTCCAATAAACAGCCACAACCAATCGGGGGTCTATGGGTAGAGCTGACGCCTTCAACCCTGCAGAAGTCTTGATGAAACAAGCTGCTCCCCCACTCGGGCGGCCTCTGCAACGGGCTGGGAGGGCCTCCTGCCAAGAAACCTCATATCCTGGGAGTGCTGGACTTTCTCTGGCCCAGGTTTCCTGGGCCATAACTATGTCAAAGCTGGATAGGAAAGATGTTACCTCGGGATCCAGAGTTCTAGCCTTCCAGCCTGCCATATTCCAAGATACAATTTTAAGACAGGGCTTTCCACTGCCGCACAAGAGTCAATCAGTCTTGGTTTTCTGCTCCGGCCTGGGGCCTCCGCTACTTGCCAGCTGCGAGCACTCAGGGCCAGCCCTGTCCACCTCCCCAACTGCTGAGCACCCCTCCCCGGTCGAAAGGGGAGGGGGGCAGCGAAGGTCGCGAGTCGGGGAGAGAACCAACCCAATGTCACACACATGGCACCTCCCCCCTACGCAATCCCAGGCAATTAAATTTGGGCAGCCAAGGGGGCCGGTCCCACTACGAGACTCCCCCTCCATAAATCCCAATCCAGGGGTAAATGGAAGACTGTCCAAATCAAAGTCTCCCAACGCCTGGAAAACATCCCAAGTCATACCTGACCCTAATGGGCATTTAAAATCTATTGGTGCATCCGACACCCCCCTAAGTTGTTTAAACCCATCCGCCCCAACAGCATCGTCCCGAGCATCCACGGGAGGGACAGTAGTCACTTCAATCTCTATCAAGCACCTTTTCTCCCCATCCAGAGTTGTGTTACCCGCCTTGGACAGCTGAGCGTCAACTTTTGGGGAAAGCCCCCTAGCTTTACCCCCTCTCAGCCCAAGTCCATTGGCAGGGTGTGAAAGAGACGGCTGAGAGGCGCCACAGAAGATCTTCAGTTTGGGCGGCATAAGGGCCTATCTCCATATCCTCGAGTAATGGGGCAGAGGAGACCCGGTTAAGTGCCAACGAATTTCCTCCACGGTCAGGCTCATGTCGCGCTAGTTGTTCCCCCCGACTGGCACCAGGATCCCAAGCAGGGGCTACAGAGGTGTCAATCGTACCGGAACTCAGGCACTCTGGCCTGGTCCCGCGGGAAGTAGCCCCCGGACCATGGAGAGAATAATTTATATGTATCTTGGCCAACTGTATCCCATTTTGAAAAAGGGTACAGCCAGCCCTCCAAATGAGGTCTGGCAGCAAACTGTTTCTAAAGGAAATCACATATTTAGACAGACCCTGGTTTGTGTATAAATATCTGATGCCCTTGATATCCCTAGGTCGGCAGGGGAATTTAAGTAGGGTTCCCAGGTACTTTGCTACCAAACCAGGGGTAGACCACTGGGGGATATGCCCAGAGGGAAAAGGAAATATAGTAAAAATAATAGCATGCCGGCAAAAAAAAAAATTGTCCGGCCGGCCCACAGGTTTTGCTGTCAGAGTCAGGGAGGGGCGCCGGGGGCTTTGAGACCTCCTTACAAATCCTGGCCCCTCCCGCAGGGCCGCAATCCTTGGCAGGTCGGGAGATCTTTACTCCGCGTGCTGCCCTGCAACGAGGGGAGACCCCTTTGCTCCTCAATAATGCAGGTGAGGATCGTAAGTTGGGCAAAGATGTGCTGCAGAGTCCTGCCTATCAAAATGGATTGCTTCACCATGTAATGCGCCCAATTTCTATCCTGTAGGCGGCTGCCCAGGACCGGACTCGGGCAAGTCGCCTCCCCAGATTCCTGTGAGACAGCGGACACCGGCGAGCTAGCAAGAGAAGTTAATTTCTTCTTGTACTTGCGGGGGCCTGGGTCCTCCCCCTGCACCACCTTATCCTCCCTCCACTCCTCCATTGGCAGGCCAGTAAAGCAATTCGAGATCGGGAGTCCAGGGGAGACCCACACCCCTTGTGTACTCACAACGGCAGCACCCCTAGTTCTGATAACAAATTTGTCCAATTTTTGCTGCTTGGGGGAGGTGGGGGTGTTCCACCGCCTCCCCAGCCAGTCCTCGCCTCTGTTTAGCCGTCATGGCTCCCACCGTTCCTGCCAGCGCCTAAGGCCGCGCGCACAAGGAGTGCCCTTAGGTGCGCTGCCCCCACGCACGCCTCCAGCACTGCCTCCGCCGAGCAGGAGTTTATGAGTCCAAACCTCGGGGGGGTGCAAATCGCAAACCCCGCCACCCGGTAATTCGCACAGGTGGGCGCCTTGCGTCCGTTTCGCCTCTGCCTCTCGCTAGCTGGCACGCCGCCACTCACCACCAGCACTCCGCCTCCACTGACCAGGAGTTTATGAGTCCAAGCTCCGGGGGCGTGCAGATCGCAAACCCCGCCCCATGGAATTCGCACAGGTGGGCGCCTTGCGTCCATTCTGCCTCTGCCTCTCACTAGCTGTCACACTGCCGCTCGCCACCAGCCCATCCTATTAATAAGTATGTTCTCCAACAAAAAAGTACACATTTGTATATGTGTTTTATTGATTTACGCGCAGCATTTGACTCGGTGAATATTTTATTTATTTATTTATTTTCATCAATTTATATCCCGCCCCTCCTGCAAACAGCTCGGGGCGGCTAACAATAATAAAATACAAGTATAAAAATATATAAAAACACTCATAAAAACACACCAAAGAACAGGCCAGGGTAATATAAAAATACAATAAATAGGGTGACGGGGGTAAAAAAAAACTAACCCACCCACCCCCTCCCCAAAGGCCTGGGCGAACAGCCAGGTCTTGCAAATTCGCCGGAATGTTAAAAGGCTTGGGGCCAGGTGAGCTTCCTCCAGGAGGGAATTCCAATGGCGTAGCCCAGCCACCAAGAATGCCCTCTCCATTGTGCTCCCCCGCTTAATACGGGGGACCTCCGGGAAGGCACCCCCAGCAGACCGAAGGAGCTGCTCTGGGGCGCGGAGGGCGAGGCGGTCCCTGAGGTATGAGGGGCCCAGACCATGAAGGGCCTTATAGATTAACACCAATACCTTGAACCTGGCTCGGCATGCTATCGGCAGCCAGTGCAGAGTCCAGAGCACAGGTGTTATATTCTGCAGATGGCCCATCCCCACTAGGAGATGGACCGCCGCATTCTGAACTAGCTGCAGCCTCCGAACCAGGAACAAGGAATAGAGAAAGACTTTGGCATAAGCTTAGTGCAACTACATTGGATCCTCGTTTACTCTTCCTGTTGATTCAGTTACATAGTTCAAATTCTCTTCAAGTATGGTATGCCTCTACAGAACCAATGACAACAGAAATATCTGTAAATAGGGGGGTACGACAGGGATGTATATTGGCCCCCGCACTGTTCAATATTTATTTGAATAATGTGGTGTCGTTCATGAGGAGAGATGAGTTGCATCCACCTAAACTCGGAACTAGGGAGATTTTTATTTTACTGTATGCAGATGACACTGTCCTGCTTTCTCTGTCGCAAGTGGGTTTGAGAAGAAATTTGGGGAGATTTGCTGAATTTTGTGAGCAGGAAAAACTTGCAATAAATTTCTCCAAAACAAAGGTAATGGTCTTGGGGCTAGGAAATAACAGCAAATCTCACCGATCGGAAATTGCGGGGAATAAAATTAGTCAGGTCAGGGAATTCAAATACTTGGGAGTGTGTGTGGCTGCTAATGGCAGGTGGAGGAGATACCTGGCTTTTACATTAGGTCAGGCCCGTAATACTGCACGAGCTATACAAAATTTCTACCATGGAAAAGGCGGCAAGCAAGTCTTGCCAGCCTTGCGTTTATATTCTGCTAAGGTTATAAACCAATTTTTGTATGCCGTACCAATTTGGGGGGTAGACTATCTGGAGAATCTGGAGGTTTTCCAAAATGGTTTTCTGAGGGCTATTTTGGGGGTCCCTAGGAGTACCCTACAAGAGCTCTTGCAGGCCGAAACCTGTAGAAGTATGATCAGGTCTTTGGCACTGATTATGATAATTAAATTTTGGCTAAAAGTCATTTTGTTTGCAGCTGACTCATCCCCTTTAATTCAATTGATCCAAGTTGGTGAGGCACCTAGTAAATGGGCTCTCTTAGTTGAACACGAATTGGCTAAACTGGGGTTCTCTAGAGTTTGTCTCCTTCCGCTTGGCTTTAAGGGGGCGGCTTCTATAACTAAAAGGAGAATACTTGATCAGGAGATGCAGAGAAGTGATTCTGACCTGGTGGCGCAAAGGGTCGCTGGGAATTTTCATTCTAAAAAACCCTTTGTTTCCTTCGAGTTACCTGTTCCAATGGAAGGATTCCTGCCTCAGGCAGGCCTTTACTTTATTTAGGTGTGGGGTTAATCCATCTGCCTTAGTTGAGGGGCGGTATAAGTATATACCGAGACAGAATAGACTCTGCTTACTCTGTAATGAGAAAGAACTTGAAAATGCTGCCCATATTCTGTTTTGCTGTCCGGCTTATGGTGATCTCTGGATGTCCCTCCTAGGTGAGTTTTTTATTAATTTGCAAAATCTGCCTAGGGAGCTACTCTGGAAAATGCTGTGTCCACTCGATACTAGCTGCTCGAGAGCGATCAAGAGATACAGCTAGAGGATTCCCAAATTCGATTGCAGCAAGTGGCTCCGAATTACTTTCCCCTGAGCCCCCAACTCTTAAAGGCCACCTATCTATTTGTATGGACAGACGTTCATCTTAGACAGTCTTTTTCCCGTCCCCGTTGTGGAGCCTACTCTCCCAGTATTTTGGACGGCCCCTGTGCGGGTGTACCCAGCGAACAGCGGTTTTGTAATCTCTGTGACCTTCAGGTCCCAGACTCATTAGTCCATATTTTTTTCCATTGTCCAGCGTTGAATGATTTGAGAAGCAAATTGCAAGCCTCTCTTTCTTTCCAGCTTTTAGCTAATAATCGTTTGAGTAATCTAAGGCTACTGCTTAAGCCAGTGGACTCCCCAAATACCCGGCAAGCAGCTCATTTGGGGCTTGCGGTAGCCCGGAGACGGGTAAGATCATTGGTAAAGTAATTAAACATCTTGGGAGAATGGCCGAGCTGTTGTTATGTCTCCTTGGATTTCTGGACAGTTAGTGGAAATTTGCAATTGTATTGGTGTATGGATGTACTTGACACTGTTGTTGGTTATTTTGTTACTTTGTTGTTTTGATGTAATAGCTACGGCTACACACACAATAAACGATTTGATTTGATTTGATTTGATTTGATTTGACAATCTCTCTAATATAGTATACAAGTTCTCAAAACATAAATGTTACGATTCTACCCTGCAAGTAAATATGGACTTGGAATCCAAAAGGGAATGTCTTAAGGCAAAAGCTTGCCTCAGGAATTTTGCTACTGCATTTGTGACTGTATTATCGGTGTCACTCAAAGCTAGCCTCAAAAGAGCAATAGAATTTCTACCTGGGAATTTTTCAATCAAAAAACAAAGATGGTTAATTCTAAGAGTCATAAAGGTGACACTCAAATAATATATGATGTGTGGATTCTGTAACCTGTTGCTCAAAAGGGCACAGTCGGTCACTGTAAGGAATACCTCCAAAAAGACCGTCAAGCACCCTAGAAGGAAGAGAATTTAGTCGAGCTGCTAGAAATAAATACTTTCTAAATGGGAGAGATGAGGCCAACTATGAAGCCATTTTACCAGGGGCTGGTGCCCAGAGACTATATCCTAACATATTCTATTTTTCTATGGGGTGGGGTGTTTCCCTACATATTGTATTTTTAAATTGTTTTTAAAATTTTGTATTGTTTTTATTGAATGTTGTTCGCTGCCCCGGGCTGCCCTGAGGGCAGGAGGGGCAGGATATATATTTTAAATAAATAAATAAATATTAGATAGTATAAAATCAGGCATTGTAGCCTTAACTGACCGCTTTGTGTTGTTCCTATTCCACCTTCTTCCCCCCTCCCCCCCCCCGCTTGCAGTGCCTACCTTTCACAGGTGGAGCATGGACATCCCAGGCTTAGGTTGTTGGAGCTTGACCTCTCGGACACCTGTGAGCACAACACATAACAGGTTCCATGTTGTTGGCTGGCCTTACATTGCTGATCTGTCCTATACCTAATTGACCTTTCCAATCCCCCAAGCTCCGGCTCCTCCCACATGTATTCACATACCGCACCCCTCAAACTCTGGTTCCACTGGCCGCAGTACCATACTCTGCAGATCCCTGCATGCAAGTCGCGTGCATGTGCCGGCAATCTGCACACAGCTGCGTACACACATATTTATTTATTTATTTATTTTCGTAGATTTTTATACCGCCCCATCCTGCAAAGCAGCTCGGGGCGGTTAACAACAATAAAAATAATTTAAAACATATAAAATACATAAATAAAACAGGGCAGTGTGCATAAATAAATATATAAGTGGGGCATTAAAACTCACCCCCCCCCCTCCCAAAGGCCTGGGCAAACAGCCAGGTCTTACAGTTCCGCCGAAATGTTAAAAGGCTTGGGGCCAGGCGAGCTTCCTCCGGAAGGGAGTTCCACAGCCGCGGCCCTACCACCGAGAATGCCCGCTCCATCGTGGCCCCCCGCTTAACACGGGGGACCTCCAGGAGGGCACCCCCGGCAGACCGCAGGAGTCGTTCCGGGGCGCGAAGGGCGAGGCGGTCCCTAAGGTAAGAGGGGCCAAGGCCGTATAGGGCTTTATAGATCATTACTAGGACCTTGAACCTGGCCCGGCACACTATCGGCAGCCAGTGCAGCGCTCGGAGCACCGGTGTAATGTGCTCCCGGCGACCCGTCCCCGTAAGAAGACGGGCCGCCGCATTCTGCACCAGCTGCAGCCTCCGGGCCAAGAACAAGGGAAGCCCCACGTAGAGCGCGTTACAGTAGTCGAGCCGCGAGGTGACGAAGGCATGGATGAGGGAGGCCAGGTCCGGGCCAGAGACATACGGACGCAGCCTACGTACCAGATAAAGCTGGCGGAAGGCAGCCTTAGCGACTGCCTCCACCTGCCGCTCCAGCCGCAGGTCTGCGTCCAATATGACCCCCAGACTCCGGACCTGCTGAGCTACAGGGGGGCAAACCCCCCCAATCAGGGGGGCCACCACCCCCTTCGCCCTCCCCACCACCATCACCTCCGTCTTATCTGGGTTGAGCTTCAGTCTGCTCCGCCGCATCCAATCCGCCACGGCCTCCAAACATTGGGATAGCACCGAGACAGCAGGGTCTGGGTCGGTAGAAAACGAGAGGTACAGCTGAGTATCATCAGCATACTGGTGACATCGCACCCCGAACCCTCTCACGACCTCCCCCAAGGGCTGCATATAGATGTTAAATAATAATGGAGACAAGATCGATCCCTGCGGAACGCCACACGGTAAGGCGCGGGGGCTCGATGTTTCCTCCCCCAACACCACCCGCTGGCTCCTCCCCGAGAGGAATGAACGGAACCATTCAAGAACAGTCCCGTCCAGACCCCCCCGGTCACGCAGTCGTCTCAACAGCAGCCCATGGTCCACGGTGTCAAAAGCGGCCGAGAGATCGAGCAGGATGAGAAATGTCGAACATCCCGCATCCATCTCCCGGCGGAGGTCGTCCACCAAGGCCACCAACGCCGTCTCGGTGCCATAGCCGGGGCGGAACCCAGATTGAAACGGGTCAAGGAGCCCGATATTATCTAGATGACCCTGGAGCTGGAGCGCCACTGCCCGCTCAATAACCTTCCCTAAAAAGGGAAGGTTAGAGACAGGTCGGTAGCTGGCGAGCGCGTCTACGTCCAACGATGGTTTTTTCAGCAGGGGGCGCACCACAGCCTCTTTTAAGCAAGGCGACAACCTCCCCTGCCGAAGGGACGCATTCACCACCCTCGCCAGCACCGTCCCCAACGTCTCCCCGGAAGCTTTTATTAACCAGGACGGGCATGGATCTAGTTGACAACACGTGGCCCTCACAGACCCCAGGACATCCACCACATCGGCTGGCGTCACTTCCTGAAACTCACCCCATAAAGATGGACCAGACGGACCCTCCGCCCCCCCGCGCTCTTCCCCTACTGCTATCAACCCAGCGTCGAAATCGGCCTGAATCCGAGCGATCTTGTCTGCGAAGTAGATGACAAACTCCTCACAGCGGGCCCGGGACAAGTCCCCATCCAGGCGGAGGGAGGCCGGACTCACCAGCCCCCGCACCACCCGAAACAGCTCCGCTGGACGCGACTTCGCAGACGCTATGAGGACGGCGAGGAATTCCTTCCTCGCCGTCCTCACAGCCTCCACATAGGACCGCAAATGGGCCCTATGGAGAAGACGATCGGAGACAGACCGAGTCCGACGCCAGCGTCGCTCTAGCCTCCTGCCCACACGCTTCATACACCGCAGCC
The DNA here is from genome assembly GCA_003113815.1 of Sphenodon punctatus. Classification (NCBI taxonomy): domain Eukaryota; kingdom Metazoa; phylum Chordata; class Lepidosauria; order Sphenodontia; family Sphenodontidae; genus Sphenodon; species Sphenodon punctatus. The sequence goes on along the minus strand of QEPC01006436.1, from coordinate 401,741 downwards.
CCTCAGTAAACCAAGGGGTCCTGCGGTGACGAGACCGAGGCAGAAGGCGCCTCGGAGCCACCCTGTCAATGGCCTCCTCCAGCAAGGTGTTCCAATGCCGGACCCACATGACTCCACGTGGGATCCACAGAGCATGGGATCGGGGCCTCTGCCCCAACAGATGGCTTTTCTTTGTGGAGACCGGTAGTGAGGGTCATGGAGGTGGCGGTGTCCAACTCCTCTGAGTCGGAGGCTGACTGGCACCTGGGGCATGGCTGGACACAATGGCTTGTGTCCTGGGGGTGGGGGGCAGACTCCTCTTTGGAGGCTGGGAGATGTTCCCAGAATGGGTGGATGCATCAGGGTCAGACAGTGGTGGTGGATTGTCCATCCAGTGGCAACTATGGGTGACCCCAGTGCCAGGAAGACTCAGGGCCACCGTGGATCAGTCCATGCAGAGGAAGCGTTCAAGAAAGTCCTTGTAGGGCAGGGTTTTTTGGCCCTGCCCTGAGGTGGTGTTATCTTGGACCTCCTTGAAGCCCCTCCGCAGATCCTTGGCCCGCTACCAGCACTGGGTATCCAGCTGCCGCCATCTGGGTTGCGATCCGTTGATACACCCACTCATTCTGGTGAAAAATGGAGAGGTCATTCTGCACCTTTGCATCCTCCCCAGAGGAGGTCTGGTTTCCTAATCAATCCATGGGGCACCCCTCCTGTGGATGGTACTTTCTGCGGGATGGGGGGGGGGGGTTCATGGGGCCTGCTGCTGCTCTTGTTGGGGCAACAATGTGGGTGGGTGTCTGTGCAGAGGGTGATAGAGAGGCGTCACATGTAACTCATACCTACCGTGGGGAAGCTGCAGGTCTGCCTGTCCCCTCACGCTCCAACCTCCCACCCCCTGGAGGTGCGGTGACTTACCTGTCCGTTCCATCCCTCCTGCTGCAACATTCCACTTTGGGGGTGGAGGTGTTGGGTGTATGCTGGCCAGTAGGTTTCTTGTTACCAACGTGATGTTGCTCTGCTGCTGGTTCCCTTTAAGGGTGGTGGGCTGTTCTCATTGCTTGGGGCATTGAGGCGTGGCTACCCCACTGACCTCTCTAGTAATTGATCTTGGGACTCTCTGATCCTGGTAAACCTCAGCCTGGTCCGGGGTTAGGAGGGGTCTAAACACATGTGATAGCCCAGATTGGCCCGGGTTAGTGAGCATTGGCCTGGGCTGTTACTTGGGACCTTTCCAGAGGTGGGGGTCCATGTCAAAGCAGGCCATAGTGGGGCAATGTCATGGGTTGTTTTTTTACCCACTGAAGCTCGTTGCCATTAACCAACACTGAGTGTGTTAGAAGATGTCACCCCTGGATAAAAGGCTGATGCCCTCAGGTCCCTCCAATTCAGTTGATACCTGTAGAGACAGAGGTAGGTGTTGGCAATCCCCTCTCTCAGCTGGTCCCAGCCCACTGACACAAGCAGCCCACAACTGCAGTCTCAAACTGCAAGTAAGTTCTTCTCCCCATATGTGGATGAGGTAGGCTGGGAGATGGTGACATACACAGGCAACACAACTCAAGACAAGTTGTTTTTTAAAAGCATTCTTAAAACAGGGATGATCAGCTGTTCTTTATTTGGGCCCCTTTCCATTTCTGGCTTCTGGTCCATTGATCCAGTCTCAAGCACTGAAAAAATGAGTTATGGGAAAGGGGGCAGAGATGAGGGTATGCTCGCAAGAACAGGGAATGGATCCATGGCACACAGATGTAGGATCTGAAGCCTTCCCTTCTGTCCAGCACACCCTTGGCGCGCTACCTTCTGTCCGGCCCATGGAGCTTGAAGTGGCCTGTCACTCCCCATCCCTGTCTTAAACCATGTTTTTGAAGAGAGCCAGGTTAGCAGCCCTGACAGTTGTTTTCTATCCACAAATCAAAGAGTTCCCAGTCCGCAGCAGAGCAAGCTCTGTCTGCTCAGCTTCACCAGCACACCTCAACCCTGAGGAGAGGATCATTTGGAACCCATGTTCCATTTCTCCTGGTTGTTTGTGTTTGGACTTGTTGAAGGCTGCTGCTGCTTGGTGAAATTTATGATAGGGATACGGCCTCTGACTAATACCCACTTATTTAAAATAGGCCAGTAAAGTACCCTCAAATTAGTGAAAACTTCTAGCCCCTCCTCTGCTGGGCCAATGACTTGGATCAAGGACTTTGGCTTCAGATCCTATTGTTCCCAGAGCTAAGCTGTCGGTTGCTATATTCTAACCTTCTAATCCTTCTTGTCCTTTTCTCATATGGCAGATGATGTGAACACTGGAAGTCATGAAGAACAGCTGCCAAACCCATTCTGCAGAACCACCAATGAACCACCAAGTACTGTGCGGATGAAAAAGCCACAGCCTTTACAGGGTCCTCTTGCTGCCAGCTCACTAGGGTTATTACCCAGTAGCAGATCTGTCCCTTCTCTGGGATCCAGTCAATACTACAGTCATGTTTATGGAGGTAAGATTGGGAGCCTAGACATGAGGAAGGCAGCAACTGGCAAGGCCATTGTGCCAACTTGTGGATAGCTCAGTTCAGAGGAGACAGTGCAACTTAGTCCCGGTGACATTGGTGAACTCCAGGCTTGGCTGGAGCTGTCTTCTTCTGTGACATATGAAAAACAACTAGCTCTGTACAAATACTCTTCATAAGGGTCATAATGACACTTAACATTTGTTGCTAGCAGAGTGCTTTGTTTCTTTACAAATCTGTAGCCATACAGTTCTATCTTTTCATTATCCATGACTGTGGCAGAATCCTCCCCTTTCCACTGCTGTGGCTACAACTTTCTGTCTCAGTTTCTCCCTCCTCCAGTCAAGTTCTGGACATTGTAGTCCTCCAGTTCACCCCCGGCTTGAGTCTGTTTGCTGATGCAGTATTGTGATGTGTCCCCGCACTTCCAAAGGTATTTTTTTTCCTTTCCCTGATTTCATAGTCTTCTTGAGACCCTCCAGTCCTCAGCTTTTCCTAACCCAGGTTTTCTCCTGATGCTGGAGTTTCCTGATGACCCCTGGCTCTGCCCAACCTCTTGCCCTGCTCAGAATCATGACAGTCTGTGGACCAGCCATTCCTCACTCCTGCCTTTCCCTAACCCTTTTTACATTCCTGCTGACTCACAATTTCCATGCATACTTTAACAGATGTGAGAGTGGGCAGACTCAACACCAGCAACTGTGTGGCCTCAACCCTCCGCACAGCAGACCAGCCTGCTGTGTTGAAGCTTGTTGCTGGTATCAGAACTACAGTAAATCCTTGCTGACTCAGATTCTGTCTTTTCCTAGTGGATTACAGCACTCCTGGCCTGTATGGAGGCAGAATGACTGAAGATCGTCTTTGGGCTGTGCACAGTGCCACAAGTGATGCTATTAACCAGCTTCACAAGTCTCTCGAGTCCTGCCCCACAGAAGAGACAGCAGCTGAAGACCCGCCTGGGCTGAAGGTGAGCTGAGGGAAGGGAGAGCATGGCCCAGCTTGAGTTTTCTGTAGCCATCATTAGGAAAAATAGTATCAAGGATGATGCTAAAAAGTGGACACGTCTAATATGCTACCCATTCCTATACATGTTCTGCTTAAGCCAAGATGTGCATCAAGAGAACTCCACCCCAAGCTTGCATTTTCTTGTGAAGGCAGAGAAAACTGTAAAGGTCTGATGGAGATATGAGGCTTATTAGTTCCACTTGAGCTTTGTTATACCTTAAGATTGTAAGTTCTTCAGGATCATGTGTGTGCGTGAATTAAACCTTGTTTCTTGTTGGGTTGTATACTCCAATTGTACAAAAATTTCACATAAGAAAAAATAAAACCTGTTAAAGGAACACTATTTAGGTTGTAACAGTTGTGGGGGATACTGTATAATTATGCTCAATATTTATTTAGTTACTCATTAAGGTGGGTTGGGACTTAGTTTGGTCTGACACTTTTAAAGGTTTGTGGCCTGTATTTTCATGTCATCCCAATTCCCTCCCCGGCATGTTTGTCCCTCTATGTTGGGGTTCGGTTTAGTGTTGGAAGGTCTTTATATGATCCTATACTATTCTCCCCCTTCCCTCCCCAAAGAAAACAGCTGCATACATAGGAATGATGCAAATGAAAACTGTGAGGTTGAGAGCCATAGGAAAAGAAGTCCCATATCTGTTCACAGCACAGAAGTCACAGTGCAATTTTTTCACACTGCTATTGCTTCCCTCTCTGCCAGATCATGAATTCATGCATATGAAGCCGTCTTTTATTATGTTTGCAGCAACTTACTAGCACAATTGGTCTGATTCCAAAGTAGCAAGTACCTTTCACTAAGGTGCTGGTTATAGTCTGGGAGGGTTCAGCACTGAGGATTTGGTTGTACTAACCAGAACTTGCTTAATTGGACAGCTTGTTGTTGAGAATAGAAGTGATTGAGTACAGCATGCCATGAATGGCAATTCTGTTTTGCATTCCCTGACTAATCTTTCCAGGTCTTGCTGCTGCTGCACCAGAAGCAGGCCCTAGTGTGGCTACTCTGGAGGGAGAACCAAAGTCCGTGTGGAGGAATTCTGGGTAGGCAACAGTTTTATGTGCCACATTCTTCTGTAATGGAAAAAATCCTTCTGTATCATTCTTTACCATGCTAGCAAGGAGACAGACATCCTGACTGTTGTGTTTAGCTACCGTGATAACTCCCTTCTCCCTTTTCTGTGTACAATTATATACTCAAAAAACTCTTCAGATTAAGAGAGATGTTAAGGCCCTTACAAATAAAATCATGATCCAAAAAGCATGGAAATTGTAATATTGTGCTTGCTTACAAATTAAGCTCCATGCACTCACACTTTGCTTTGGTCTTTCAGCCCATTCCTCTTCCTCTGCAGGTTGGGGGCAATTCTGTTCCGCCGGGCCTTTGGCGAGGGAGATGGGTAGTGGGAGGGAGGTTAGGTTGGGTGGGTTATGTTGTGCTCCAGCAATGTTTTATGGTATATTATTTTTATGTATTTTTATATTCATATTTATATTTATGTGTTTTATTACTTTCCAGTTAGCCACCCTGAGCTGCCTGAGGCAGGATGGGTACAGGGTAAAAAAATTAAAAATAAATAAATAAATAATGCTGAAGCTGGGGAAAGTGCTATAAAAATGTTTAATAAGAATTTTAAATTGGGTACATATTGAAATTAATAAAATGGAATTCCCATTGGAAGGAATTGAGGCAACAGCAGTACCAATTTGGAAATAAATCCTATTGTCATTCACAGATTCCATTAAATGACTGTGAAAGAATACAACGGAGCTGCATCTTTGGGAGTCGCGGAGGGGGGACAAGAGAGTGTGGCAATAATTAGTAAGGCACCAGGGAAAGTAACTAGAATGGGTGGAATGACCGGGAAGAACGGGGATAGGGTGCAGCAGCAAGGAACTGTTGGAATGACAGGAGGAACGCCAAGACAAACAAGTAGAATGACAAGGTTCTGAGTGAAATAAGTGATTCAGAAGAGTGATAGGATACCATGGGGAGCATCCCTATCATTCCACCCAGTTCCTACAGCTGGCTTCCTGTCGTTGCACTCCCTATTTCCTCCCACCCTGTTGTTCTACCTCCTCTCCTGTTTCTTTTTTTGTCATTCCACAAACACCCCCTTACTCCTGTTCTCAATTAGAGATAGAGCTCGTTGTATTTCTCAGGAGTCTTGGGTTCTATGTAAAGGGGAATGGTGGCTACTGGATTAGAGGGGGCAGACTGTGCTTCTTCCCGGATATACACCCCTCCCAACACCTCTCTGCCTTGTGCTGATACCTACACTTCCCCCCTCACTTCAACCTTCAACCCAAATGAAAGGATATAGGGAAAGAAGGGGGCGAGGGGGCATCTCATCCTCTCCTGTCCCCAGTTTCAGCATTACCCTCATCCTGCAGAGGAAGAGGATTGGGGCTGAAAGATTAAGGCAAAGTGTGGGTGTATGGAGCCTAAGTTGCCTACCCGATGTCTGGCGGCTGTGGGGGATTGGATGAGGGTGAGCTGTCTGAAACTAAATCCTGACAAGACGGAAGTGAAGTTGGTGGGGAGGGCAGTGGGTGTGATGTCTCCCATCATTGATGGGGTTCGTTCCCCACTGGTCTCTCAGGTTCAGAGTCTGGGGGTACTCCTCGATCCGCACCTTTGCTTGGATCTCCAGGTTGAGGCTGGGGCGAGGAGTTCTTTCCGCCAATTACATCTGGTGTGATGGCTTTGGCCGTATGTCTCGAACTCTGACCTGGCTGCTGTCATCCTCTCTTCATCACCTCAGGATTAGACTATTGTAACGTGCTCTACGTGGGGCTACCTTTGGTGGTGGTTCGGAGACTGCAGCTCAGAATGCAGCAGCCCATCTCCTTACCAGAATGGGTCACCATGAGCACATTACACCAGTTCTCCAAGCTCTGTACTGGCTGCCAATAGTCTTCCGGGGCCGATTCAAAGTGTTGATACTTTATAAAACTCTCTATGATCTGGACCCCTCCTATCTGCGAGACTGCCTCACTCTACATGTCCTGCATAGTCCCACTGCAGTCCACTTAGAGCGCCCTTCTTGATGTCCCCCCCGGGTGGTGTGGGGGGCTACAATGGAGAGGGCGTTCTTGGTGGCAGCACCTAGGCTGTGGAACTCCCTTCCAGTGGAGGCCCATATGGCCCCATACCTTGCTTCGTTTCAACAACAGTGCAAGACCAGGCTGTTCCGCCAGGCCTTTGGTGAAGGGTGGGAGGGGAGGATGCGGTTTTTATTTTCTTCTTATTTTTATGCCTCCCTTTTATGTATTTTATGTATATTTTTAAATATTTTAACTTTTAAACCGCCTCGAGCTGCCTAGGCAGGAAAGGCGGGATATAAACAGGGACCTGAATTGACTGCATTGCTGCAATTTGCAGTGATTTTTCTCAGAATCAGCCAATCCTCGCAGAATCAGCCAATTCTCACAGAATCCTCGCAGAATCAGCCAATCCTGACCATGACCCGAGGGTAAATAGGCCCCTGGGAGATTAATTATGGGTGGGTGGGGTCTGAAGGCCCTATGTTTGTGTGGGGGAGGTGCTGAAATTAAAGAGGATTTGAGTTGTGTTTGATTAGCAAAGTTGTGATTCTATGTCAAACCTATTGCAAGTTTGCTTCCCAGCATGCATAGTTATGCAAATCAAGTTAATTATGCAAATATTAATGCTCACTGAATTTGCAGAATTTGGCTTCACTGGTTGCAGAATTTAGGATTTTTTGGTGCAGTCAACTCGAGTCCCTGGGTATAAATAATGAAAATAAATAAATAAATAAGTTGTAAGTGAGCACAGTATGTGAGACTGGGTAATGTTTTTACTGCTTACATTGTACAGAAGTTAAGGCGGGAGCCTTAGCTTAAAGTTTTCATGCTTTTTGGAGCATGACTGAATTTGTAAGGGCCTTAACTTCTCTCTTAAACTGAAGGGTTTTTGAGTATATAATTTCCCTGATTTTTGAAAGGGGAATGCACAAAATGACCTCCCACATGCACTGTACTTGCCTGCACCCTATATGGCTCCAAATGACTCCCCTGCCCTGGCTGCCTGCACCCCCTCACTCCAAGTGACACCTCTGTGCCAGCCCTCCACCCCCCCGTACTAAGTGACCCCACGAACCAGCTCCTCAGCCCCCCCACTCCCAAGTGCTGCCGCACCAGCTCATCAGCACCTTTCACTCCACTGACCCCCCACGCCAGCTCCTCAGCCTCCCCCACACCAAGTGACCCTCCTCCCGTGCCAGCTCCCCAGCATCCCCCACCCCTGCAACCCCCAGGGAGCTAACTCAACTCATCCTGATTCAGAAAAGGCACAGTATGGAAGGGCCAGATGGGGAAAAGTAGCAGGACACACTTAATCAGCATGTGTGACATTATGAACTCTCCCGTTGGCAAATATGGGAAATTTATAACTTTAAAACTACCAGGTGGATTTTGGAAAATCAAAAAAAGGTACATGCCAGAACACTCCCCTGAATTCTCTAACAGCATTCCACTTCACAAAAAATTGCTAAAAGTACGCTTTCAACCCAATTAAAAAAGTGTCTGAAAGAGGGGGGAAAGCAATTTTTACTCCACTTTTCAAATCACTGTAACGTTTTTGTTGTTTATCCAATTTGCATGAAATATAGACAGATTATACCCCTCACCCAGGCAATCCTCTTTGCCAAATTTCAGACAAACAGGATAAATAGTGCCAATTTTATAGGTAATAACTATAGAGCAGCTCCTGCCGCTCTATTATACAGCCTCCACATGAGAGAACTGTCTGATTTCTTTAAAATGAACCCCTGGAGATCATGAGCAAGTGCAGTTTTGCTGATCAGCACGTACCATTTCTGAGCTTGTTGTCTGTACTTAGCAGAATGGTTAGAGTGATTTTTACAGGGCATGACAATAGGGGTATATCTTGCTCTTTGAATAAGAGCAAAGGCAGACATGACTCCGCTCCCAAGCGCTCTCCAGCTGTGTTGAGCATAACATTTTATGTCTCTCAGAAGGTCTCCACTGGTTCTGCCTGCTTGATGCTCAGTTTGTCAGCAACTCAGACATGCCTTTGTCATGTGCCCATATCCCAACGTTATGAAACTGAGAGGCCAAGATGGCGGAGCAGACCTCTGTTTTTAATTTATCGAGGATTGCGCCAAATGAATTTTTGTTGCTGCAGAAGTTGCCTTTGCAGGCAGGATGAGTTTTAGCTACTGCTGTCTCTTGTGTCCATCTTCTGTTTGGCTCTGGAATCCCCAACCAACAGCGCCACCTAGCACCAAGCTCAGCATTCCTAAAGATTATATGTATAAAGAAAAGTGTATTCAGTATTGGATTACCAACTATGTCTTCTGGAGAACTTGGTTTCTCTTATGACGCCTATCTAAATACAAATCAGAAGAAAGCCTAGTTTGAGACATTAGTACTTCTTAGAGTCAGCAAATATTGTGCAATGTTAATTACGTTTCCAAGAAGCTTAATCAAAGATTTGAGTTGTGGAGAGTTGTTCAGGTCACTAACCCTGACTTGTGTCCCATTTATGCTTTTTCTTTTTCCAGCGGATTATATGGGCTTGGGGAAGACTCTAACAATGATTGCACTTATCCTGACTCAGAAAAGGCTAGTGAAGGACAAAGGAAAGGAGAAGAAGTTAGAGATTTGGATGTCCAAACATGGTACGGAAGAAATGCTGCAGCACTGGGCTGTGTATATAGGCAGTATGCTTGGTGTGGCAAATGACAGGTGAAAGTCTGACCTGCAGAGTTCAATAATGGGTGGAAACAGACATGCATGTAACTTCACTTTAACACCGTTTTAACATTTCTTATGCATGTTGCTGAGAATGCTAAAGTGGTGTTGAAGCAGAGTTAAGGTGAATGTCTGTTTTCACCCAGTGTGGCTATTCTGAATTTACATTGTTGTCCGTACTGGTAGTTCTCCATTTGATTAATCAGAGACATTAATGTTGGGATTATTTACTTGTAAGTCTGTTGGAATATTTAGTCTGCTCCATTAAATGAAAATATGCATGATTTTGACCTTCGATAGACAGACCATCTGTAATCAGGGGAAAATATGTTTACATATTAGAAGGCAAAACTTTGTCTTTATTTGTAACAGTTCAGCTTCTGGCAGGCTGTTAATATATTCTTGGCTAGATGAATCTTGGATGTCACCGATTAGAGTACTGTATGTACATGGTACCCATACTGGCTCTGTGTGAAAGAACTGCAGAAATGCTTTATAGTTTTGCTGGAAGATAAACTACCTGACTGGTCAGAAGAACTGCAGGGTTGCTAGAGATGTATTGTGTTTTGGCACTCTTTCCATAGTTTTTAGCATGCCAAACCAGACAGTGATATATGAACACAAGGATTCAATGTACTAGTAAGGCTTCCTGGAAACTAAATCTGGTCCTGCTAAATAGCTGGAAAAGTCAATTACATGAAAAATAAGCTGATTTTTAACATCACTTTTGTGGAGTTGTGTGGGGAATATTGCTTTTGTAGTGTTTATACAAGTTTTCTTCAACATTTATAACCAGCTCTTAGATTATACTAACTCCCCCAAACCACTTTTAACTATTTTTTTTAAAAAAAATTTAATGCATAAATCATGAGACCAGGCAAAGTGAGACTTTAAAAATGGGTAATTAAGGTAGCTGGTTGAAGAATTCCCTCCCTCCCCCCAAACTGTAGTCTGAGAAGTTACTGAACTTCTTATCTTTGTATTTAAGATTCTTCTGTCATCCTTTCCCATGGCACTTTAATTATCTGTCCTGCATCCTTGGTTCATCACTGGAAAAAGGAAGTTGAGAGGCATGTAAGCAGTGGCAAACTGAAGGTTTATCTCTACCATGGACCCAAACGGAACAAGCATGCAGAGGCGTAAGTGCAAAGCCACAGCACAATTAACTATAGGAGCTGCATAAGCGACCCTTCGGTGGTGGGGTGGGGAAGGGGTTTGGTTCTGAGGTGTCCTTGGATTAATATTTGTGTAGCAAGTCGGGACTAAAATCTACCAACAGTTGTGCAGGAGAAACCTATGTACAACCTGCTTAACTTGACTCAAGCTAAGGCTATTAATTCTTCTGAATTTGAAGATAGGTTTGTTTCCTCTGATCATTCTTGTTGCTGCCACTGTTACTACAGACCCTCATAAACTGGTGCTGAAGATGACTCTGCTGCTAATGTGGATGAGACCAAATGATTTTCATCAGCTTTGTAGAAAATGTTCTTCAATCTTGAACAGTGGACAGGAGTCACAGCACCTAAGTTTTATTACAGAAACAAAAAACCTATGGTTTAAAAAACCTAGTTAAGGCAGATTCACATAAAGCAAACTTTAACAAACCTGAAAATTGTATGCTCCCGCCTTAACTTCCACACCATGTAAGCAGTAAAGATGTTGTATGACTTCGCATACTGTGCTCGCTTGCAACTCAGGCTCCATGCACCCATACTTTGCCTTGGTCTTTCAGCTCCAAGCCTCTTCCTTTGCAAGTTGGGGGCAACGCTAAAGCTAGGACGGCACGCTCCTCCCTGTCCAGTATTACATGGTTACTCTACTTCCAATGTGGCAAGAATTTCACATTCATTTACATTCCGGATCTCCATTCTGTGGCACTAGATCAAATACATCTCCCCATTGCACAGGTGACTAAGAGCATGTAAATTTGTCACCATCAAACACCTACATGGACCAGTTGTGTCCTTACATTTAAATTCCTTTTATTTGTGATCCCCACCTACTCTAACCCACTACTTATTTGCCCCCCACCCACTGTAACCCACCACTTGACTCTCAGAGGACAGAAAAGTTCTGACTTCAGCTTCCACCCCCACTCCACCCCTAGTTTAACCTAGCTTCCAACCCCATAACACGCAACCCAGAGGTCTGGACTCCAGTACTACCCAATAAACTTCACTCACCTCCCAAAAAATCACAAGCCTGAAGACTCCTGACCACTATAATGACCATTATCTCTCATAGAGAATAGGACAGTGTGTGTGAAATGACACCCCCCCCCCAAAAAAAAACAACACCACCCAGGAGAGGAGGTGTAAAACACAAGGAGGCAATAGAGACTAGAACAGCAAGGAGGTAGCTGTGGTGCTTAATAGCATGATAGTAGTGTTCCCCATAGTCTCCTATCACTGCTCCCAATCATTTACATCACCCAAAATCTTGACATTCCACCCATTTCCTACGGAATTCCTCCTATTATTACACCAAGTTCCTTCCTGCTGTACTTAATCCCTATAGCCTTCTCCCTGCCATTCCACCGTCTCTCCCTGCCGTCTTTGTTATTCCACATAATCTTCATCCCCCACTCACAAAGATGCATCTCCATTGTATTATTTCACAAACAGTTAATGAGATATAATTTAATTCCAAATTAGCATTAATGTTTCCTCCATTCCTTCCATTGGCCTTTCCATGGATTTAATGTCAACATGTACCCAAATTCTTATTAAACACTTACATAGTATTCTCCCGGGAGGTCCTCCTGGACAGCCAGCTAGCACAGTAGGGTAGATCCCCGTCCACTACCAGTAGGAGACAGACATGACATAACTTTTGTTATCATACTCCGGGGATCTCCTTCCCCTCTCCAGTTACTTGTCTGCCTTCACACAGGTAGGACGCAGGCAAGCTACCTCCAGAAAAATATAGCATCTGGGACACAGGCAGCAGAAACGATGACAGAAAGCTCCTGGTGCCAGGGGAGGAGGAAATCCCGGGTGACCCCTCTTCCTACGGGCAAGGGGTCCCCGAAGAGCAGGCACAGCACCCTATAGCAGGGGAGAGCTGCGGATCCAGAAGGATCCATCCCCGCTGCCCCCAGAGCGCACTCAGGCACAACCGGACCATGGCAGGAGCCCGGTAGCACGGTAGCCACTGTCAGCCACCGGAAGGGGATACAAGGAGCTACCCTCCTCACCTCCCCAGGGGATAGGGAGAGGCTTGGTCGGCTCCGCGGCCGAGGCAGGACCCAGCAGAGCGGGTTTACAGGGTGGTTCCCCGCGCCATTCCCCTCCACTCCCAAAGGAGAGGGAGTCTTGGTCGGCTCTGGTCAAGCCTCCTTTTGATCCCTCCGGTAAATAACATCAGGTCTTCAGGAGATGTGATAATAAGCAGTAGAGCCCCTAGACTACAAAATCTTATTGAAAAGTGGAATCTGACAGTCCTTAATGGGCTGCTGGATGGTGATGTGGGAGGAAATTTCACTTACCATTCTCCGCAGGGGTCCAGTGTTCTGGATTACTTCATGATCTCAAATTCCCTATTATTTGCAGTGACAGAATTACAGGTGGTTCCACAATACATGACGGAACATTTTCCTTTAATCTTGACTATCTGTAACCCAGTCTTAGGGAGTAGTATAAGAAGTAAACAGCCCGATGAACAGAAGGACCAGGCCATAGTATTGGTGCGGAAAAAATAGTCGGTGAAGACAGAGGAGGCTTTTATGGAATTGATGGGATCAGATCTAATGCTTGGCCTCTGTCAAGATCTCCTCTGCCCATCGGCAGATAAAGTAGCTGTTTTTGACAACATAGTGGGCAGGGCATGAAATTTCAGATCCAAGTTTAGTAGCCAAAAAATTTTCTTGGTCGCCAAGGGTAAATTAAACTGCTAATTTGCATAATTAGCCACCACCTATTTATGCAAATATGAACATTTGCATATTTGCGCATAATTAAGTGTTCCTCATCTACGCACATACCTTTTAATAGCTACTAAAAACTACTCACACTTAATCATGGATCATCCCCCGCAGGGACAGCGGGGATGGGGGACAGCAGGGTGGGTGAAATGGGCTGAGGACAGCGGGGACGGGGGCATGGGGGAAACGGGCTGGGGACATGCATGCAGGCCAGAGAGGGGCTGGTGGCTACAGGTGCCGGCCAGGCACTGGGGGCAGCCTTACCTGCTGGGCTGCTGCTGCGCCTGCCTCCTCCTCAGCTCAGCTGACTGACCAGCCACTCCTCTCCTGAGTGGCTCCAGCCGGCCGGGGCACCGCGGCACCATGAGCAGACACAGCCAGGCAGCCTGGCGGGGTCTGCAAGTACCGGACCGGGCCCCACAGCACCTCCTCCTCTCAGGCCAGAGAGGAGGAGGCGCGGTGGGGCCGAGCCAGTACTTGCCAGGGCCCAGGCTGGCCCCCCCCATGCAGCGAGCCATGCAGGAGCCCTCCACATGGCAGAGACCCGGAAGTATGGCTATCGCATAGCCATACTTATTTCCAGGTTTCTGCCATGTGGAGCAGGTCCAGCGTGATGTGAGGCGGGGCGTGAGGAGACGCAGCTGGCAGGGGATACAGGCAGAGCAGTGGCAGTGCGCCGCCTGTCCTGCTGAGGTTTTTTTTAAAAAAATTTGTCGCAACTTTAAAAAAAACGAAAACTCAGTGGGACAGGCAGCTGGGTAGCGGGCACTGAGATCCGGGGCTCTGGGGGAAAGATCCGGGGCTTTAGCCCGGTCAGCCTAGCCCTAGCAATGCCCCTGGAAATCTCGACGCAACCAAAAAATAAAATACAGCCGCATTAAGGGCAGGTCGCCAGCCTTCATTTTCTGGTTGCCAATGGCGACTTGGTGACCAGAAATTTTGCACCCTGGTGGGCTTGATAACCCCACTACTGGTTACGGACTAACATGGTAATAAGACCACTGATCCCGCCCTTAAGGTGGTTCAATGAAGAATGTTGGTCTTTTAAGATCAAACCTGCGGAAGTTGGTAAAAAAAAGTGAAAAATCTTCCCTCTAGAGAAAATAGATGATCTCTCCAAATTAGTAGAAGGCTCTATAAGTCAACTCTTGCAGCCAAACAGTTGGCAACACAGGGTGAAAACAGACATGACACTAACCACCCTTTAACCACCCTTGGTGGTCATTTATGCATGTTTCAGGGCTGCATAGGGCACCAGTACAGCCCTGCAACATGCATAAATAACCACAAAGGGTGGTTAAAGGGTGGTTAGCATCATGTCTGTTTTCACCCACAGAGGCACGATTGGAGTGAACTTTTACAGGCGGCCAGGCAAAATGACTCCAGGACATTTTGGAAATGAATGAGGGAAGCAAGATTGGATGGAAAGACACAGCAGCTTCTTAGTTTATCTCCTAATTTGTGGGAAAGTCACTTTAGGTCACTTTTCTCAAGGCCAGTAAAACCCGATTTAAGGAAGTGGGTGCCGCCACTGGAATTTGTGCAGCCATGGGTGCCAGTAACCCATAAAGGAATAATCGATTTGATCAGTGACCTAAAGAAGGGTAAAGCCCCGGGGGTTGATTGTATTCCCCCGGAACTACTGAAGGCCAGTCCGGTCTGGTGGGCAAACATGGCCCTTCTATTCACATTTATAAGCAATACAGGGGCTCTCCCCAGCAGATGGCTGAATAGTATTGTCATTCCAATTTTTAAGAAGGATGATCAGGAGAACCCAAAAAACTATAGACTGATTAGCCTCCTTTGTGTAATCTCTAAAATCTATGCCAAGTACTTACTTGGGAAATTGTCGAGTTGGATGGTAGATCAGGATGTCCTGGCGACTGAACAGGCAGGTTTCGGAGAGGGCCAGTCGACCCTGGACCATGTTTACATAATTTCCCAATTGATACACAAATACTCTAAACAGGGTAGAAACTTAGCACTTTACTTGTGTTTTGTAGACCTCCAGACAGCCTTTGACTCCATCAACAGAGAGAGATTGTGGTGGAAACTGAGTACCTTGTCAATTGACTGCCGCCTTCTCTATTTAATAATAAAGCTTTATACAAATAACTCCCTCCAAGTTCGTTATTCGGCAGACCAGAGATAGACAAAGAAAATAGCTGTAGACATCGGTGTCAGACAGGAATGCATCTTGGCCCCCACATTAGTTAACACTTACTTAAATGATGTGATTAAGAGCATGACAAGGGAAGAATACCATCCGCCAAGACTTGGAGGGAGGCAGCTTCCAATACTCCTATACGCAGACAACACAGTCCTGATATCCATCACACAGATAGGTCTAAGAAGGGCCATGGAGGGTTTTGCCTCATATTGTGCCTGTGAGGGCCTACTGATAAACTTCTCTAAGACAAATACTGGTGGCAGGGGCTAAAAGAGGAAAACACAAGTGGTTAATGAATAACCATGAGATAGAGCAGGTCTTTACTTTTAAATATCTGGGAGTGATCATAGCTGCCTCCTTGAGTTGGAAGGCTCATTATGAGGCACTAATCCAACATGCCTCCCGTGAGGCTCAGGCTATCTTAAGTTATTACCTTTAGCTCGATGGGTGGTAAACTAGTTGATCCAGCCCTAAGATTATTTAGGGCAAAAATTGTTCCTAAAATTTTGTATGCAGTCCCTATATGGGGGATATAAATATCTGGAATTGTTAGACAAAGTACAGAATAAATTCCTTCGCTCTATTTTAGGAGTCCCAAGATGTACCCCCCCCCCCAAGTTCTATTGAGGGCCGAAACATTCTCACAGTCCCTGAAGTCCCAGGTAGTGATAGCGATTTTGTCTTACTGGTTGAAGCTGTCACTGGCTCTACCTGGTAGTACTTCCCTAGTTAGGGAAATCTGGAAAACCGAACCATTTGGTATGTGGGGTCAGGTAGCTGAAGATCTACTCCACAAGTTGGGTTTTTCCAAAGAATATTTACACCCATATCAGTTTAAAGCGGCACAGAATTTGATTAAAAAAGAGAGTAAGAGATCAGGGGATACAATCTGAATCGGCCTTAGTTCACGCTCAGAAGGTAGTACCTATTTTTTCTAGCATTAAGCTTTCAAACAAAGCTTCTAACTACCTCGTAAATTGGCCTGATTGGCAGCCGAGACATGCACTAACTCTCTTCCGATTGAATATGTTTCCATCAGCGATGCTCAACAGTAGATTCAGAGGAATCCCCTTTAGTGCTCACTTATGTCGAACTTGTAAGGCCGGTGAAATTGAATCACTTGCCCATGTTTTTTTTTAATATCAGGCATACAAAAGATGGAGCGGGAGATACTTAAATAACATAATTTCCCACTGTCCTGAGGGGTGTTGTGGTAATGTATTGGTGAAATTACTTAGTGGGGAAGTTTCAGATCTCATGAAACAGGTGGCGGGCTTTTGCATGCAGGTGGTTCAGTATAAAAAGAATTTAACCAAATTGCTGGCTTAAGCTGGATGAGATCAAGGAATATACCTGAATAAAGTAACTGCATGGGAAATAAATAGATCTTCTTAAATATGATCAATTGTTTGTAAGTATTTAACCCATTGACTGCTACATATGCCCTGTAAAATTTCGTACTTGTGTATGTTGTCCTCAATACGAATGTTTGAACCTGTTTAGTTCCCCTAGTTTTGTAAATTTTATTTTATTTTATTTTATTCTGTTCACATGTAGGTGTACCCAAGTTTGAATTTGGGGTAGTTTGTATAGGCAGAGCAGGTTTACAGAAGGTCCTGTGCGACCTACCACTCCCCCCTCCCCCCCTGCTCCCTGGGGATAGGGAGAGCTGGGACAGAGCCCGACGGAGTGGGCTGACAGGGCGGCCCCCCGCACCATTCCCCTTCCAGGGGATAGGGAGTCTTGGTAGGCTCCGAGACCGCAGCTGAGCCTGGCACAGCGGACCTGCAGGGCGGTGTCCCACAGCCTCTCTCCCGCCCCCTCCCCTCCCAGCGCAGACGCAGTGCGCAGCCAGCCCACCCGTAGCGCGGCAGATCGCTGCTAGGACAGAGAAGGAGGAGGCTAGCCACATTTCCCTTTTTTCTTTCCACGGGCACCAAACTTGGAGCGGGAAGGGAGGGGGTCATCACAAGCACGCGGGAACGACAGACAGCTTTCCCTCAGCACTCAGTGGGAATGGCGGAGTGAAAGGAGCTAGAGAAAGCAGGACAGCTCCCAAACAAAGGGACAGAGGCACAATGACCACTAGAAAGAAATCTTCAGCGGGGACAGCAGCGACACGGAAGCCTGCAAACACAGTAAGCATCGCCGCCCCCCACCCCCACCCCGCACAGCACAGGACCCACATATGGAGGTTGTAAAGGAGATCCTTGCAGAGCTAAAACGCAAGAGATCCCCACCAAGGCAGAAGGCTCCTAGAGTTTACAGGGTCACTCAAAACCAGGGGGGAAGGGCAAGCAACCCAAGCCTAAGAGACAGCGCAGGTCCATTAGACTCCCCAGCCTCCTCCGGGGAAAACTCAGAGGAAGTCATGTCTGTCTCCTCAGATGAGGAAACTGCATACAGAGAGGGAGAAAGAGTAGAGAGAAGGGATTCCCCCTCGAGAGATAACGAAGACAAGGAACAAGCGGAGCAAGAGACTCAGACAGAGTTGGGTCGGGGGTCAGAAGAAGAAGGGGAGACCTCCCCCATGGAAGAGGGAGAGAGAGAGGAACCCGAGATAGAGGCATCAGGGGACCCTGACAGACAATTCCCAATGAAATATAGGGACCAGATTTTTGACCAGGTCATACGAGCGCTACACCTACAGCAAAGAAAAGAAAAGCACGCCTCATCAGATTCGTCTGATTCCACAACAGGGCTTGGGACTGTACTCAATTCTGTTTCTGGTTCCCAAAAAATAGGAAGAATGGAGAGCTGAGCTTGACCTATAGAGACTAAACAAATTTGTAAGAGCAAGGAGGTTCAAAATGAAGACCTTACAGTCTATCCGGATGGCTCTCTCACCAGACAAATGGTTAACATCATTAGACCTCAAGGAGACATACCTCACCGGTTCTGCCCTCCCACAGGAAGTGGCTGAGGTTCCAATACGATCACCAGCACTGGCAGTACATGGCACTCCCATTTGATCTGGCCACATTCCCCAGGATGTTCACCAAGGTCCTCATCACCCTCATCGCAAACCTCTGGGGAGAGGGGATCAAGATTCACCCATATTTGGATGATATTCTCATAAGATCCCCGAACTAAAATCGTGCAGGATCAGACGTCCACAGGGTCGCAGGATATCTACAAGAACACGTTTTTCTGATAAACTTCAAAAAGAGCCATTTGTAACCGACACAGTCCCTAGAACATCTGGGAGTAATCATTGACACTCGCAGCTACAGAATCTGGCTGACACAACAAAGACAATGGACTTTATTGAATTTGATCCAACAAGTGAAAAGGAATCACAGGGCCAGGCTCAAGGAACTAGCGAGCCTTCTGGGATGCATAATCTTCTGTCTGAGCATTTTGAGATGGGCCAGATTTCATGCCAGACCACTACAAAGATTCCTGAGACCGTGGCAGGATTGTCTAACCCAAGGAGGGAACCCTTGGATGACGGTACCACAGGCGATCAAGAAGTCCTTACAGTGGTGGACAGCGAAGGACAGATTCAAAACCGGGATTCCTATCATAGACCCAAACAGGATTCCCGTCACCAGGGATGGAAGCCTGTACAGATGGGGAGAACACGCACAGAACAATCCGTACAAGGCAAGTGGCTCAGTTGGGAGAAAAAGCACCATATCAATTGGTTGGAACTCAGGGCAGTCTACCTAGCATTACGGCAACTGGCCCCTTGGATTCGGGGACAACATGTCTTGATTTATATGGACAATACAGTAACGAGAGCATACATCAATCACCAGGGGGGCTCACGATCGGAAGCCCTACACCAACAGGCTTGTGCACTGATCAAATAGGCAGAGACCAACCTACTATCAGAGCAGTGCACATAGCAGGAGAGAGGAACACACAGACAGACTGGCTAAGCCAGGAGACAGTAGACCCGGGAGAGTGGTGTCTACATCCAGAAACGTTCAAGACCATAGTAGAAACATTCAGATACCTGGAAGTCGACCTGTTCGCGTCTCCAGACAACGCGAAAACAGAAATCTTCATTTCCAGGTTCCCCAGACAACAAGCAGTGGGATTTGATGCGCTGAACCTGACATGGCCACAGGGTTTACTATATGCGTCCCCACCTTTTCCTCTGATCCAAAGAACTGTAGCAAAGATCAAGAGGGAAGTGGCCGAGGTCATCCTGGTGACACCATACTGGCCTCGTCAACCATGGTTCGCAGATGTACTAGGGATGATAGTGTCGTCTCCACTCAGGCTCCTATACAGACAGGACATGCTATCACAGGGCCCAATTCTCCATGACAACCCAGAAACCCTCAGACTACCAGCCTGGCGATTGAAAGGAGGGCACTTAGGAAATTAGGTTATTCCCAGCAAGTCCTGGAGACTATGCTCCAGTCTAGGCGCCCGGCCACCAAACGCATTTACCAAAGCACATGGGCTAAGTTTGCGGGGTGGTGCGAGAAAAGAGGGGTGAGTCCACCTAAGGCCACAATCAAGGTGATTCTAGAATTCCTGCAAGAAGGCTTAAACAAAGGGTTAAAACCCAACACGTTCCAAAGGCAGGTAGCGGCCATAAGTAGCGTACTCTGTACAGTCAAGGGACGCAGAGTAACTAAACAGCCTCACATCATACGTTTTATTAAAGCAGCTAGAGTGGTATCACCCCCAGTGATACATCGTTTTTCTTCCTGGGATTTGAATCTACTTCTTAAGACTCTGACGGGAGTCTCGTTTGAGCCTTTGCGGGAGGTATCGTTATACTTCTTGTCCGTAAAGATGGCCTTTTTGATTGGAATTACCTCAGCCAGAAGGGTTTCGGAATTGAGTGCCCTGTCTATGGAGCCTAACCTATGCTCATTCAGGGACTCATCGGTAGTCCTTAGACTAGATCCCTCTTTTCTAACTAAGGTCAACTCCCCCTTCCTTGGGGAACAGGAGATTTTTCTACCCTCCTGTCCGCATCCATCTCATCCACAGGAGCGGATATGGCATAAATTGGATGTCGTGAGAGCACTGAAGATCTACCTGGATCGCACAGCTCTGTTTAGGAAGACATCTGCCCTGTTTGTGGCTAACTGTCCGCAAAATAGGGGAAAGAGGGCATCCAAAGTGGTTATAGCACGTTGGATTTCTCTGTGTATCAAGGAAGCCTACATAGCACAGGGTAAGCCCCCTCCTGAAGGGATCTTTGCTCACTCATTGAGAGGGGTGGCAGCCTCTCAGGCATTCAGAAATTTGGCCTCATATGGGGAAATTTGCCGAGCTGCCATTTGGTCTTAGGTCCGTTCTTTCAGAAGGCACTATAAAATACCCCTGCAAGAATCGGCTGAAGCAGCGTTTGGGAGACGGGTGCTGCAAGCGGTGGTCTAGAAATGAGTTTATTTCTCTGGGACGCCTGGAGCAACAGCGAGTTACTTTTCTCCCTCCCTTATGCTGCACAATAGTGTTTGGGGGGATACCACTTGGGTAAGTCCCTACTGTGCTAGCTGACCGTCCAGGAAGACCTCCTGGGAGAAAGGAAAATTGGACACTTACCTCCTGAATTTTCCTTCTACGGGAGGAGGTCCTGGACGGCCAGACCCACCCGGAGTGATGAGTAACTCCGTGGTGACTGTCATATAAAACAAGACTAAGTTAATGTTCAGTTGAGAGGTCAAGGGACACTGGCCTGGAGTCTAGACTGGAGTAGTAGCCTCAGGAAATAGTTAATGCCCCACTTGGGAAAGAAAGGAATATAGTTGTTTTGCAAATTATTATTGAAACTGTTAAAGTTGTTAGTGTCATTTTAGTGCAGGAGAAGCAGTGTGAATAAAAAGCTGGAAGACACTGGAGAGAGGAAGGAGATCCCCTGTGTATGATAACAAAAGTTGTTATGTCTGCCTCCTCCTGGTAGTGACAGGGATCTACCCTACTGTGCTAGCTGGCCGTCCGGGAGGACCTCCCGTAGAAGGAAAATTCAGGAGGTAAGTGCCCCATTTTCCATTCTCCTCAGCTTTAGTGTTGCCCCAACCTGCAAAGGAAGAGGATTGGAGCTGAAAGACCAAGGCAAAGTGTGGGTGCATGGAGCCAAAGTTGTAAGAGAGCACAGTATGCGAAGCCATACAACATCTTTACTGCTTACATGGTGTGGAAGTTAAGGTGGGAGCCTTAACATACAATTTCCAGGTTTGTTAAAGTTTGCTTTATGTGAATCTGCCTTAACTAGGTTTTTTTAAACCATAGGTTTTTTGTTTCTCTAATTTCTTCGTGTTTTTAAAAAAGTAAATCAAAAACGTAATTAGTAATTTGATGGAAGTTATTGAGACAGAGAGATTGTAGTACATGAACATTTTGGTTACATGAGGTTATGTAGAACATGAGATATGTAGAGAAGTTGATGAAGGAGAGAATGAATGCCATTCCAACAATAGAGTTGTGAAGTTGAAGTAGTGGATACTAAATTATGGTTTTTGATAGCGATTGATGTGAAGACTAAATAACACAGATAAAAAGGTAAGGTTTTTCTTTATGTTTTGTTTAATTGAATAAAATTAAACAGGGAAGTTGAACAATGTGAAGAACCAGGGGAAACTCCAGAGGGGGGTGCATGGAGGCCCTATGGAAAGGTAGATAGAAAGGGGAAGAAGGGGGAGCTGGAGACACACAGAGGTGGGTGCAGGGAGATGGTAGAGAGAGACTGGAGAAGAGGGGAAATGAGAGGTATTAGGGGAGTCCGGAGGGGGTGAAGAGAGGCCATATAAAAAGACTGAAGAG
Source organism: Sphenodon punctatus (assembly GCA_003113815.1). Classification (NCBI taxonomy): domain Eukaryota; kingdom Metazoa; phylum Chordata; class Lepidosauria; order Sphenodontia; family Sphenodontidae; genus Sphenodon; species Sphenodon punctatus. The sequence continues at coordinate 379,687 of QEPC01006436.1, read as the reverse complement.
GGAGAGTGGGAGAATTGCAGGACCCAGGTGAGGGTGAACAGAGGTCATACAAACATACTGAAGAAGTACGGGAATTGGGGGACCCAGGTTGGGTGGGGCTGAACAGGCCTTACAAACATACTGATAAACTTTTCAGGGGCCTGAGGATGATGAGGGGGGGAAATGTGGGGGGAGTTAAGGGACCCAAGAGGGGCTGCAACACCCCTCCCTCATACACGCATGCCAGATGTGCTAGCTCACCCCCTATCCTCTTCTTACCACCAAGATAAGGAAATGGAGATTAGGATATGAACATGAGGATTGGGGGTAGGGGCATAAATTGAAGACTCATGAGTGGATGCAGCTTCCCTTTCTCTCTTATCCTTTATTCTCCATATCCGTGTTCTATCTCAACATGGTTTGCTAGACAGCAGATTTGTTTCTCCCCCCTCCTCCCCCAGCTCCTCCGTGGCCAGCTGGGCTCAGGGGGCTGACGCTTAATTTCAGCGCCAGCCCCTCGGTTCCCAGAGACCTTGCGGGTTGGGGAGGGGGAAGGTGTGCCTACAACTAGGCATGGGCCTCTGTGTGCCCCCTCTCTCCTCCCAGCCCCGCAGAATGCAGGAAGCACGTCCCAGAGCACCTTCCCCTCGATTTCCATGCAGGCCCAGAGTGGAGACACAGCTCCCTCCAGCAAGGGGGGCGATCTCTGGGCATGTGGAGTGTCCAGGCGAGGGTCAGGATTGGAGAGGCAGGTTCCACCAGCAGGTGAGCAGCCTAATCAGAGCAGGGAGAGAGATGCCTGCTGCCATCCCCTCCCCCCCATGGCTGGCCCTGCCTCGCTGGCAGGGGGAGAGGAGGTTCCAAGGCGGGTGAGAGACCCCTCTGCCTGGGCTGCATTTGCTGGTGGCCACAGCCAGTGTCTAATGGGAAGAGTGGTGCGTCCCTTTCCTTCTTGTTTCCTCCCCCGGCCCCAGACACATCAGACGGGAGCCATCAGTCCTGTGCCTACCAAGACAGGAGGGAAGAGCAGCCTTCCCCCAGTTCCAGCAGGAGAGGCACCCAGGTGCCCCACCCCTGCCCTGAGAGCAGGAGAGACAGGGACTCAGCCGTCACAGACAGTCCCAGTGGGTGGCCCCCTCCTACTCAGAGCACCATGGGGATTAGCCTCCCCCAAGCAGAAGGAAGGAAGGACTCACTGAGCAGGCAAAGCAGGGCAGGAGGGAGGGACTCCAAGCAGCAGCAGCGTGAGGAGGAGCAGCCCCCACAGCCTCACCGCAACCCATGGCTTCTGACGGGGGAGTGAGCAGATGGGTGCACCACCACCACCCCACACTGCTGCTTCAGCCGCCAGGTGGCTCTTGGGGAAGCTGTTCCATCAACTCCTCCATTCTGTCTCCCTTTGAGCTGCCTTTAGCGAGCGAGTGAGCTCAGCTTTCCCTGCCACCACGAGACCCAGCCATGGAGCTATCCACCCAGGACTCCACGTATTAATGATGGGCCTGGCTCCCTCCCCAGGGAGGCTCCATAGCCTGCACCCCAGTCACTGGCTCACCATTTCCCGGCGGCACCTGTAGCTTGGGGGGGCTTGGGCATCCGTGGGTTGTCTCGACCGCCGCCTCCCGTTGGCTGAGCACATCCTGGGTAAACTTAGAGCTCCTCCATGTTTCCTAAGCAGTCCCCAGTGCTGTGCCGCCCGCTACTTCCCCACACAGCTCTTGCTCCTCTAAACCCTGCAGGCTCCCGCCTCCTCTCAAACTGTCAACCAGGGTCGTTAGAGACTGAAGGCACCCGCTACTAACGGGGTTCCCTCCCTGCACACCTGTTGCTCCTCTAAGCCCTGCAGACTCTGCTCAAACTGTGAGTCTGGGGCCGGAGGCGCCGGATCCTAACGCGCGTCTCCAGCTCCTTCCCCGCACACCTGCTGCTAATTCCGCTCTCCAAGTAGGACCCCTGATGAAATCGCCTGGAGAGGAAACGGCTCCTCTTCCTAGGCACTTGTCTGTGTCACGCGCATGCGTGATATAAGCTACGTGAAGCACTACATACACTACTTTAAACCATAATTAAATTTCTCCTATGTATCCATTCCACAATCTGGAAACAGTGGCATACGGTTTATGCATGCCCTCATGTCACTGGAACATACGCACTTCACACAAACATCAAAGAGAAAATCCCGTCAACATCGGATCGCAAGTCAGAGGAAATTGCCCTGGGGACTACTCCCATTAAACTCAGTGGGGCTCTCAACAAAGGCAGTTAGCTCCACCTTAACTATAGAGCCTCTAGCGTGGCTCTATAATGCTATCTACCTTATCTATTAACTTGGGTTTTTCACTTTCCTGTTTCAGTTTTTTCCAATCCCCATCTGTGAAATGGGAATAATGTTCACCTATCTGTCTTGTTGTGTTGTCAAGAGTTAATCTTTTTACAAGCTTATGTGCTGTTTAAAAGAAAGGTAGTATAGATTTGCACAGAATTGTACCTAGCTGCACATTGAAGTTCCACATCTGGCAGCAGCTGGACTTGTTTTTGTAGATAAGCATCCTGCTTTGTAATATGTGTGCCAGTTTTGCTTGCCTTGCAAAAAAAAATAAAGGGGGGGGGGGCATGAGCATCCTTATTCCTGACCAGCTGTGTCTTCTCTTTTTGCATGCAGCCTCTCTGAATATGACATTTTTGTCACCACCTATAGCCTTCTCTCCAAAGAAATTCCCACAACAAAGGAAGAGGGAGAGGTCCCTGCTGAAGACCATAATTTGGAGGTGAAGGGGACTGGCATGGGGACTGCTTTAAAGGGACATTTTAAAAGCTACAGTTCACTCTTAAATTGTGTAACTTAGGGTGTTTTCAGACGTGACAGTGGCCTGCATTTCCATGCTTTGGCAAGGGAGCTACCGTCACGTTAGGTTTCCCTAATGTTCCCAGATGTTGGCACAGGATAGATCCCAGCTGTGGTGGCTGTGGCTAGTGCAGGCTGTGTCTCGGGAAATTCTCCAAGTCACATCCCGCGCTAACCTCCACCACGGCCGGGATCTGACCACCTGACCAGAAGTAAAGCAGGCTTTCACATTTGAAATCCTGCTTTACTGGACCCGGTGCAGAGTCCCCGCTGGTCCCCGTCAGGGTGGGGGGCAGGCCGCTGGGTGCAGCATGGGGGCAGGCAGATGCACATCTGTATGTCTGCCCTGCCCAGCCGTCCAGCTCGTCACATTAGTTATGGGGCCCAACAGGATCCCAGCTGCAGTGGCACCCCCTCTCAAGAGGGGGGAAATCCATGACAGTGCCCAAGCACATTCACGTTGGAAAACACCCTTAATATTGATGATACAAGATGCTGATACAAGTAACATCTAAGATTGTTTTAAGTGAAAGGGTAAAGAGAGAAATTGTTTTCAGTCTCCTGGAAACACTCTCAAACAGGGAATTCAGCACTTGCTAAGACACAAATTGATGTTGAATGTAGAGCAAACATAGAAAGGAGATTTTTTTTTTCTCCTAATATATATCTTAATCTGGGTATTAAATCTTGCTTTCCAGCCTTGAGTCATTTTAAGCTTTGGTGCTGAAACTGATGAAGAGCAAACTTCTAAAACCGAGGAAGCATCTGCTGTACCTCTAAATGTTAAAGCCACTTTCAATGGACTGGATAATATGGATTGAGTTTACCTTGGTTCCCTGAGTGTACTTGCATAGGATAATTTATTGTACTTAAGGCAGCTGCATCCCTCTGTTAAAATCACAAACGTTCTATTCTCTGTAGGTCCTGGCCGGTCACTCTGATCAGTCAGCACTCATGGGGAAAGGTCCGCTTCGGCCAGCAGGAGGCAGCACTGAAAGATTCCACTGGGCATGCCCGAAGTAGGACTGCCCCCTGCTCTCCAGTTCTTCTGCTGCCTCAGACAAAGCAGGAGCGCGGCACAGCAGCACAAGCCGCTTTTTCGGGCCCACAGCCCCACCAAGTTAGAGCACACCACCAGGGATGCGGCAAAGCCTTTCTCCCGGGGGATCCTCCTGGCCGTCCAGTCAGGACAGTAGGGTAGATCCCGCCAACTACCAGTAGGAGGCAGACAATCAACTTTGAGGAGCCTACTAGGAGGGATCTATCCTCAGCTCCCCAATTGTTTGTCTGCCTCTGAACAGATAGGAAGCAGGCAAGCTGTAAGAAAAATTCAGATAGGAAAATCCAAATAGGAAAGAGACGGATTCAGCTCCTGGTGCCAGGGGGAAGAGGAATTCTCCTCCCTATTCACCTCCCCTCTGACCTCGAGGGAATTCAGAGCACACACACCCTTGGCGCATGGGCACCCAAAGAGCAGGCGCAGCAGTACTCCCCCTTCAGGACCTGTCTGCAGGCAGCAGCTTAACAGCCCTGCTTGGGCAAGGAGAGGGGCCCATAGAACGGAAGAAGGGGGGCCCAGGCCGCCCACAGAGCCACCGCTACTCCCGGCAGCACAATCGCCCTCCCCGCGTTCGCAAACAGGACCCAGCAGGCGAGTCCCGTTTGCACTATCCCCTCCCGTCTCCGCCACCGCCCGCGGCCTCAGCCCAGAGAGCTAAGTCGGGTCCCGGCAAGGCACTGGCTCAAACCTCGGACAGCCGCCTTCCAATCAGCCATGGCAGCGCGGCCGCGAGCCCAGGTCCCCCCGCCCATCCCAGCCTGGTGGAAGCAGTTGATCGGGCCTTAGCTGGGGCACCCCTCCGCCACTATAGGGCTACAACGCACTGCTGCGGCACGAGACGAGCACAGCAAAGGTGCCCCTCCCCTACAGCTCATCTTCGCGCCGGCGGGAAGGGAGGAATCATGGCCACCAGAAGGAAGGCCACAGCTGCTGCCACTGAAGACTCAACAAAGCAGTCTACCGCAGTGAGTCCCTCCCGCAACACACACGCACCCGGCCCAGGACCCCCACATGGAGGTCCTCAGAGAAATTCTCTCTGAGCTTAAAAGGAAGAGGTCCCCTCCCAGGCCAAGAGATTCAGGGCATTAGAAGGGCAAATCCAAAGGGGCAGGAAAGAGCAAGCAACCCCTATCCAAGAGCAAGCAACCCCTCCCGGCCTCTCAACTCCCCAGCTTCCTCAGATGAGGAGCAAGAGGATGTTTTCTCCAGCCAATCCTCAGAGGAGGAGAGAGTCCCCAGGAGCACGAGAAGGACCAAACAGGGAGGCAAGTCACCCCCCGCAGAGGCCACTGAAGAAGAAGGGGAGATTTCTGAAGGAGAAAGGGATAGTGAGGAGGACCTCTCAGGAAGGGGAGAAGCAGAAGAGTCTGAGCTAGACCACTCCCTTGACCCTGACAGGCAATTCCCAAGCAAATACAGGGATCAAATTTATGATCTGGTCATGAAAGTGCTCCACCTAAAGCAAAAGAAGGAAAAGGGAACCTCGTCCACTTCCGAGGAAGAAGAGGAGGAAAGAGAGTACCTTCCCCAGGCAAGGGACGGGGACAGAGGAATGATCTTAGACAAAGTCTATGAGAAAATCATCAGAAAAGAATGGCAGAACCCCAATAGGGCCTCCAAGATGACCAGATCTTAACTATCCCTCTATTCCTTTAACAAGAAAAAGAACTCCATTCTGTCCATTCCAAAGGTGGATGCGGCGGCCCTGGCCAGAAACCCGGTCTTTCCCACGGAGGGAGAGTGTTTTCCACAGGACCCAACGGACAAGGGCATAGACTGCAATCTGAGAAGAAACTTTGAGGAGGTCTCATCAATTATCAAGATGGCCACAGTCTCATCATACTTTTCAAGAGCCTTAATGGTCTGGATTAAGAGAGCTTCGGACCCCGGCGTCTCAGAGAAAATGACATGGGTACAGTCCACAAGAATACAACTAGCCTATTCCTTCATGGCAGATTCATCTACCAACATACTTCGCTGAGCCTCTAAAGCGGCCGCTTCTAATGTGACAGCCCGTCGCCGCTTATGGTTGAGGTCGTGGAAGGGCGACAACACCACCAAAAATGCTTTGCTCGGCGGACCTTTCCAAGGGCGCAAGTTATTTGGCATGTGTCTGGACAAGGTACTGACTGATGCAGCGGACAAGACCAAGAAGCAGACCCTGCAGAGCGTGGGGACCCAAAAGAGGACTTTTCGTCCCTTCAATGCATCCTATATCCTGGCTGGGGGTGCCAGACGACCCTTCTTCCCCACAGGGGTAGTCAGTAGAGATACAAACCGCGATGGCAGAAACAGAAGGGAAGCGACAATAGAAACAGACAGCGACATGGAGCAGGATGCCCCAGGGTGGACGCCTGACTGCAGAACGCCATACCTCAGCAAACAACTAAAGCTGGGGGGAAGACTGCAGCAGTTCGCGGCACAATGGGCAGTCACCACCACAGACGCCTGGGTTCTCCAGACAGTTCAGCTGGGGTACGCAATAGAATTCCAGCACTCCCCCTCCCAGTACTTCTGCGCATCTCCAATATCCA